>JAKDEW010000034.1:0-362287 GCA_021963965.1 Artemisiospiza belli
TTCTCCTCCAATTGCAATTCCTTTGCTGTTGACTCCTTTCCAGCGTGTTTGTAGGTCCTTCTTTTCTGTTTTGGCCTTCAGTGGGGATCAATTTTGGCAAGCTTTGCTGCATGTGCCTGCCCTTGGTGGCGTATGGCCTGCCTGCATTTTGATGGCTTTGACTTTGGGAAAGATTTTGTTTTTCTTTATTTTTTTTTTTGGTTTTTGTTTTAAGTATTCATGCCATGTCCCTCATATCTTGCCCCCTAAGTTGTGTCTTCCTCCTTGACTTTTTCCCCTGCTTTTGCCACATTTGTGAGCTTAGTTTTGGCACCTTTTGGTCCTTTGCACTGCACCTGATAAAACACCAGGCCATTTTATTAGAGTCACTAAATTTCCCAAATTTTCTTTTTTCACCTCCAATTGCAATTCCTTTGATGTTGACTCCTTTCCAGCGTGTTTGTAGGTCCTTCTTTTCTGTTTTGGCCTTCAGTGGGGATCAATTTTGGCAAGCTTTGCTGCATGTGCCTGCCCTTGGTGGCGTATGGCCTGCCTGCATTTTGAAGGCTTTGACTTTGGGAAAGATTTTTTCTTTTTTTTTTTTTTTATTATTTTAAGTATTCATGCCATGTCCCTCATATCTTGCTCCCTAAGTTGTGTCTTCCTGCTTGACTTTTTCCCCTGCTTTTGCAACATCTGTGAGCTTAGTTTTGGCACCTTTTGGTCCTTTGCAATGCAGCTGATTTCCTCACAGCCTATTTTTTAAGAGACTAAAATTCCCAATTTTCTGCTTTTTTCAATTGCATTTCGTTTGAACCTATCTCCTTTCCAGAGTGTTTGTAAGCCTTTCTTTTGGGATTCGCAAGATTCCTTTTCCCTTCCCGAAAGTAAATTTCATTTCCTTTCGGGAAGGGAAAAGGAATCTTGCGATTTCAATGGGGACCAATAGGGGAATCTTTGGTGCATGTCCCTGCACTTGATGGAAGGCATGCCTTTTGATGGCTTTGACTTTGGGAAAGATTTTTTTCTTTTTTTGGTTGTTTTCTGAAGTGTTCATGCCATGTCCCTCATATCTTGCCCCCTAAGTTGTGTCTTCCTCCTTGACTTTTTCCCCTGCTTTTGCAACATCTGTGAGCTTAGTTTTGGCAACTTTTAGTCCTTTGCAATGCACCTGATAAAACCCCAGGCCATTTTCTTAGAGTCATTAATTTCCCAAATTTTCTTTTTTTCTCCTCCAATTGCAATTCCTTTGATGTTGACTCCTTTCCAGCGTGTTTGTAGGTCCTTCGTTTCTGTTTTGGCCTTCAGTGGGGATCAATTTTGGCAAGCTTTGCTGCATGTGCCTGCCCTTGGTGGCGTATGGCCTGCCTGCATTTTGATGGCTTTAACTTTGGGAAAGATTTTTTCTTTTTTTATTTTTTTGATATTTTAAGTATTCATGCCATGTCCCTCATATCTTGCCCCCTAAGTTGTGTCTTCCTCCTTGACTTTTTCCCCTGCTTTTGCAACATCTGTGAGCTTAGTTTTGGCACCTTTTGGTCCTTTGCACTGCACCTGATAAAACCCCAGGCCATTTTCTTAGAGTCACTAAATTTCCCAAATTTTCTTTTTTTCTCCTCCAATTGCAATTCCTTTGATGGTGTCTCCATTCCAGCGTGTTTGCAAGTCCTTCTTTTCTGTTTTGGCCTTCAGTGGGGATCAATTTTGGCAAGCTTTGCTGCATGTGCCTGCCCTTGGTGGCGTATGGCCTGCCTGCATTTTGAAGGCTTTGACTTTGGGAAAGATTTTTTCTTTTTTTTTTTTTATTATTTTAATTATTCATGCCATGTCCCTCATATCTTGCCCCCTCTGTTTTGTCTCCCTCCTTGACTTTTTCCCCTGCTTTTGCATCATTTGTGAGCTTAGTTTTGGCGCCTTTTGGTCCTTTGCAATGCAGCTGAATTCCTCACAGCCTATTTTTTGAAGAGACTAAAATTCCCGATTTTCTGCTTTTTTCAATTGCATTTCGTTTGAACCTATCTCCTTTCCAGAGTGTTTGTAAGCATTTCTTTTGGGATTCGCAAGATTCCTTTTCCCTTCCTGAAAGGAAATTTCATTTCCTTTCGGGAAGGGAAAAGGAATCTTGCGATTTCAATGGGGACCAATAGAGGAATCTTTGGTGCATGTCCCTGCACTTGATAGCAGCCATGCCTTTTGATGGCTTTGACTTTGGGAAAGATTTTTTCTTTTTTTGGTTGTTTTCTGAAGTGTTCATGCCATGTCCCTCATATCTTGCCCCCTAAGTTGTGTCTTCCTCCTTGACTTTTTCCCCTGCTTTTGCAACATTTGCGAACTTAGATTTAGCACGTTTTGGTCCTTTGCAATGCACCTGATAAAACCCCAGGCCATTTTCTTAGAGTCACTAAATTTCCTAAATTTTCTTTTTTTCTCCTCCAATTGCAATTCCTTTGATGTTGACCTCCTTTCCAGCGTGTTTGTAGGTCCTTCTTTTCTGTTTTGGCCTTCAGTGGGGATCAATTTTGGCAAGCTTTGCTGCATGTGCCTGCCCTTGGTGGCATATGGCCTGCCTGCATTTTGATGGCTTTGACTTTGGGAAAGATTTTTTCTTTTTTTTTTTCTTTTTTTGTTTTAAGTATTCATGCCATGTCCCCTCATATCTTGCCCCCTAAGTTATGTCTTCCGCCTTGACTTTTTCCCCTGCTTTTGCAACATCTGTGAGCCTAGTTTTGGCACCTTTTGGTCCTTTGCAATGCACCTGATAAAACCCCAGGCCATTTTCTTAGAGTCACTAAATTTCCCAAATTTTCTTTTTTTCTCCTCCAATTGCAATTCCTTTGATGTTGACTCCTTTCCAGAGTGTTTGTAGGTCCTTCTTTTCTGTTTTGGCCTTCAGTGGGGATCAATTTTGGCAAGCTTTGCTGCATGTGCCTGCCCTTGGTGGCGTATGGCCTGCCTGCATTTTGAAGGCTTTGACTTTGGGAAAGATTTTTTCTTTTTTTTTTTTTTTATTATTTTAAGTATTCATGCCATGTCCCTCATATCTTGCTCCCTAAGTTGTGTCTTCCTCCTTGATTTTTTCCCCTGCTTTTGCAACATCTGTGAGCTTAGTTTTGCCACATTTTGGTCCTTTGCAATGCAGCTGATTTCCTCACAGCCTATTTTTTAAGAGACTAAAATTCCCAATTTTCTGCTTTTTTCAATTGCATTTCGTTTGAACCTATCTCCTTTCCAGAGTGTTTGTAAGCCTTTCTTTTGGGATTCGCAAGATTCCTTTTCCCTTCCCGAAAGGAAATTTCATTTCCTTTCGGGAAGGGAAAAGGAATCTTGCGATTTCAATGGGGACCAATAGGGGAATCTTTGGTGCATGTCCCTGCACTTGATGGAAGGCCATGCCTTTTGATGGCTTTGACTTTGGGAAAGATTTTTTTCTTTTTTTGGTTGTTTTCTGAAGTGTTCATGCCATGTCCCTCATATCTTGCCCCCTAAGTTGTGTCTTCCTCCTTGATTTTTTCCCCTGCTTTTGCAACATCTGTGAGCTTAGTTTTGGCACCTTTTGGTCCTTTGCACTGCACCTGATATAAACCCAGGCCATTTTCTTAGAGTCACTAAATTTCCCAAATTTTCTTTTTTTCTCCTCCAATTGCAATTCCTTTGATATTGACTCCATTCCCGCGTGTATGTAGGTCCTTCTTTTCTGTTTTGGCCTTCAGTGGGGATCAGTTTTAGCAAGCTTTGCTGCATGTGCCTGCTCTTGGTGGCGTATGCCCTGCCTGCCTTTTGATGGCTTTGACTTTGTGAAAGATTTTTTTCTTTTTTTGGATGTTTTCTGAAGTGTTCATGCCATGTCCCTCATATCTTGCCCCCTAAGTTGTGTCTTCCTCCTTGATTTTTTCCCCTGCTTTTGCAACATCTGTGAGCTTAGTTTTGGCACCTTTTGGTCCTTTGCACTGCACCTGATATAAACCCAGGCCATTTTCTTAGAGTCACTAAATTTCCCAAATTTTCTTTTTTTCTCCTCCAATTGCAATTCCTTTGCTGTTGACTCCTTTCCAGCGTGTTTGTAGGTCCTTCTTTTCTGTTTTGGCCTTCAGTGGGGATCAATTTTGGCAAGCTTTGCTGCATGTGCCTGCCCTTGGTGGCATATGGCCTGCCTGCATTTTGATGGCTTTGACTTTGGGAAAGATATATTTTTCTTTATTTTTTTTTTGGTTTTTGTTTTAAGTATTCATGCCATGTCCCTCACATCTTGCCCCCTAAGTTGTGTCTTCCTCCTTGACTTTTTCCCCTGCTTTTGCCACATTTGTGAGCTTAGTTTTGGCACCTTTTGGTCCTTTGCACTGCACCTGATAAAACACCAGGCCATTTTCTTAGAGTCACTAAATTTCCCAAATTTTCTTTTTTTCACCTCCAATTGCAATTCCTTTGATGTTGACTCCTTTCCAGCGTGTTTGTATGTCCTTCTTTTCTGTTTTGGCCTTCAGTGGGGATCAATTTTGGCAAGCTTTGCTGCATGTGCCTGCCCTTGCTGGCGTATGGCCTGCCTGCATTTTGATGGCTTTGACTTTGGGAAAGATTTTTTCTATTTTTTTTTGTTTGTTTGTTTTAAGTATTCATGCCATGTTCCTCATATCTTGCCCCCTAAGTTGTGTCTTCCTGCTTGACTTTTTCCCCTGCTTTTGCAACATCTGTGAGCTTAGTTTTGGCACCTTTTGGTCCTTTGCAATGCAGCTGATTTCCTCACAGCCTATTTTTTGAAGAGACTAAAATTCCCGATTTTCTGCTTTTTTCAATTGCATTTCGTTTGAAACTATCTCCTTTCCAGAGTGTTTGTAAGCCTTTCTTTTGGGATTCGCAAGATTCCTTTTCCCTTCCCGAAAGGAAATTTCATTTCCTTTCGGGAAGGGAAAAGGAATCTTGCGATTTCAATGGGGACCAATAGAGGAATCTTTGGTGCATGTCCTTGCACTTGATGGCAGGCCATGCCTTTTGATGGCTTTGACTTTGGGAAAGATTTTTTCTTTTTTTTTTTTTTTATTATTTAAAGTATTCATGCCATGTCCCTCATATCTTGCCCCCTAAGTTTTGTCTTCCTGCTTGACTTTTTCCCCTGCTTTTGCAACATCTGTGAGCCTAGTTTTTGCATCTTTTGGTCCTTTGCAATGCACCTGATAAAACCCCAGGCCATTTTCTTAGAGTCATTAAATTTCCCAAATTTTCTTTTTTTCTCCTCCAATTGCAATTCCTTTGATGTTGACTCCTTTCCAGAGTGTTTGTAGGTCCTTCTTTTCTGTTTTGGCCTTCAGTGGGGATCAATTTTGGCAAGCTTTGCTGCATGTGCCTGCCCTTGGTGGCGTATGGCCTGCCTGCATTTTGATTGCTTTGACTTTCGGAAAGATTTTTTCTATTTTTTTTTTTTTATTTGTTTTAAGTATTCATGCCATGTCCCTCATATCTTGCCCCCTAAGTTGTGTCTTCCTCCTTGACTTTTTCCCCTGCTTTTGCAACATCTGTGAGCTTAGTTTTGGCACCTTTTGGTCCTTTGCAATGCAGCTGATTTCCTCACAGCCTATTTTTTGAAGAGACTAAATTTCCCAATTTTCTGCTTTTTTCAATTGCATTTCGTTTGAACCTATCTCCTTTCCAGAGTGTTTGTAAGCCTTTCTTTTGGGATTCGCAAGATTCCTTTTCCCTTCCCGAAAGAAAAATTTCTTTTCCTTTCGGGAAGGGAAAAGGAATCTTGCGATTTCAATGGGGACCAATAGAGGAATCTTTGGTGCATGTCCCTGCACTTGATGGCAGGCCATGCCTTTTGATGGCTTTGACTTTGGGAAAGATTTTTTTCTTTTTTTGGTTGTTTTCTGAAGTGTTCATGCCATGTCCCTCATATCTTGCCCCCTAAGTTGTGTCTTCCTCCTTGACTTTTTCCCCTGCTTTTGCAACATCTGTGAGCTTAGTTTTGGCAACTTTTAGTCCTTTGCAATGCACCTGATAAAACCCCAGGCCATTTTCTTAGAGTCATTAATTTCCCAAATTTTCTTTTTTTCTCCTCCAATTGCAATTCCTTTGCTGTTGACTCCTTTCCAGCGTGTTTGTAGGTCCTTCGTTTCTGTTTTGGCCTTCAGTGGGGATCAATTTTGGCAAGCTTTGCTGCATGTGCCTGCCCTTGGTGGCGTATGGCCTGCCTGCATTTTGATGGCTTTAACTTTGGGAAAGATTTTTTCTTTTTTTATTTTTTTGATATTTTAAGTATTCATGCCATGTCCCTCATATCTTGCCCCCTAAGTTGTGTCTTCCTCCTTGACTTTTTCCCCCTGCTTTTGCAACATCTGTGAGCTTAGTTTTGGCACCTTTTGGTCCTTTGCACTGCACCTGATAAAACCCCAGGCCATTTTCTTAGAGTCACTAAATTTCCCAAATTTTCTTTTTTTTCTCCTCCAATTGCAATTCCTTTGATGGTGTCTCCATTCCAGCGTGTTTGCAAGTCCTTCTTTTCTGTTTTGGCCTTCAGTGGGGATCAATTTTGGCAAGCTTTGCTGCATGTGCCTGCCCTTGGTGGCGTATGGCCTGCCTGCATTTTGAAGGCTTTGACTTTGGGAAAGATTTTTTCTTTTTTTTTTTTTATTATTTTAATTATTCATGCCATGTCCCTCATATCTTGCCCCCTCTGTTTTGTCTCCCTCCTTGACTTTTTCCCTGCTTTTGCATCATTTGTGAGCTTAGTTTTGGCGCCTTTTGGTCCTTTGCAATGCAGCTGAATTCCTCACAGCCTATTTTTTGAAGAGACTAAAATTCCCGATTTTCTGCTTTTTTCAATTGCATTTCGTTTGAACCTATCTCCTTTCCAGAGTGTTTGTAAGCATTTCTTTTGGGATTCGCAAGATTCCTTTTCCCTTCCCGAAAGGAAATTTCATTTCCTTTCGGGAAGGGAAAAGGAATCTTGCGATTTCAATGGGGACCAATAGAGGAATCTTTGGTGCATGTCCCTGCACTTGATAGCAGGCCATGCCTTTTGATGGCTTTGACTTTGGGAAAGATTTTTTCTTTTTTTGGTTGTTTTCTGAAGTGTTCATGCCATGTCCCTCATATCTTGCCCCCTAAGTTGTGTCCTTCCTCCTTGACTTTTTCCCCTGCTTTTGCAACATTTGCGAACTTAGTTTTAGCACGTTTTGGTCCTTTGCAATGCACCTGATAAAACCCCAGGCCATTTTCTTAGAGTCACTAAATTTCCTAAATTTTCTTTTTTTTCTCCTCCAATTGCAATTCCTTTGATGTTGACTCCTTTCCAGCGTGTTTGTATGTCCTTCTTTTCTGTTTTGGCCTTCAGTGGGGATCAATTTTGGCAAGCTTTGCTGCATGTGCCTGCCTTGGTGGCATATGGCCTGCCTGAATTTTGATGGCTTTGACTTTGGGAAAGATTTTTTCTTTTTTTTTTTCTTTTTTTGTTTTAAGTATTCATGCCATGTCCCTCATATCTTGCCCCCTAAGATATGTCTTCCGCCTTGACTTTTTCCCCCTGCTTTTGCAACATCTGTGAGCCTAGTTTTGGCACCTTTTGGTCCTTTGCAATGCACCTGATAAAACCCCAGGCCATTTTCTTAGAGTCACTAAATTTCCCAAATTTTCTTTTTTTCTCCTCCAATTGCAATTCCTTTGATGTTGACTCCTTTCCAGCGTGTTTGTATGCCCTTCTTTTCTGTTTTGGCCTTCAGTGGGGATCAATTTTGGCAAGCTTTGCTGCATGTGCCTGCCCTTGGTGGCGTATGGCCTGCCTGCATTTTGAAGGCTTTGACTTTGGGAAAGATTTTTTCTTTTTTTTTTTTTTTATTATTTTAAGTATTCATGCCATGTCCCTCATATCTTGCCCCCTAAGTTGTGTCTTCCTGCTTGACTTTTTCCCCTGCTTTTGCAACATCTGTGAGCTTAGTTTTGGCACCTTTTGGTCCTTTGCAATGCAGCTGATTTCCTCACAGCCTATTTTTTAAGAGACTAAAATTCCCAATTTTCTGCTTTTTTCAATTGCATTTCGTTTGAACCTATCTCCTTTCCAGAGTGTTTGTAAGCCTTTCTTTTGGGATTCGCAAGATTCCTTTTCCCTTCCTGAAAGGAAATTTCATTTCCTTTCGGGAAGGGAAAAGGAATCTTGCGATTTCAATGGGGACCAATAGGGGAATCTTTGGTGCATGTCCCTGCACTTGATGGAAGGCCATGCCTTTTGATGGCTTTGACTTTGGGAAAGATTTTTTTCTTTTTTTGGTTGTTTTCTGAAGTGTTCATGCCATGTCCCTCATATCTTGCCCCCTAAGTTATGTCTTCCGCCTTGACTTTTTCCCCTGCTTTTGCAACATCTGTGAGCTTAGTTTTGGCACCTTTTGGTCCTTTGCACTGCACCTGATATAAACCCAGGCCATTTTCTTAGAGTCACTAAATTTCCCAAATTTTCTTTTTTTCTCCTCCAATTGCAATTCCTTTGATGTTGACTCCATTCCCGCGTGTATGTAGGTCCTTCTTTTCTGTTTTGGCCTTCAGTGGGGATCAGTTTTAGCAAGCTTTGCTGCATGTGCCTGCTCTTGGTGGCGTATGCCCTGCCTGCCTTTTGATGGCTTTGACTTTGTGAAAGATTTTTTTCTTTTTTTGGTTGTTTTCTGAAGTGTTCATGCCATGTCCCTCATATCTTGCCCCCTAAGTTGTGTCTTCCTCCTTGATTTTTTCCCCTGCTTTTGCAACATCTGTGAGCTTAGTTTTGGCACCTTTTGGTCCTTTGCACTGCACCTGATATAAACCCAGCCATTTTCTTAGAGTCACTAAATTCCCAAATTTTCTTTTTTTCTCCTCCAATTGCAATTCCTTTGATGTTGACCTCCTTTCCAGCGTGTTTGTAGGTCCTTCTTTTCTGTTTTGGCCTTCAGTGGGGATCAATTTTGGCAAGCTTTGCTGCATGTGCCTGCCCTTGGTGGCGTATGGCCTGCCTGCATTTTGAAGGCTTTGACTTTGGGAAAGATTTTTTCTTTTTTTTTTTTTATTATTTTAATTATTCATGCCATGTCCCTCATATCTTGCCCCCTAAGTTGTGTCTTCCTCCTTGACTTTTTCCCCTGCTTTTGCAACATCTGTGAGCTTAGTTTTGGCACCTTTTGGTCCTTTGCAATGCAGCTGATTTCCTCACAGCCTATTTTTTGAAGAGACTAAATTTCCCAATTTTCTGCTTTTTTCAATTGCATTTCGTTTGAACCTATCTCCTTTCCAGAGTGTTTGTAAGCCTTTCTTTTGGGATTCGCAAGATTCCTTTTCCCTTCCCGAAAGAAAAATTTCTTTTCCTTTCGGGAAGGGAAAAGGAATCTTGCGATTTCAATGGGGACCAATAGAGGAATCTTTGGTGCATGTCCCTGCACTTGATGGCAGGCCATGCCTTTTGATGGCTTTGACTTTGGGAAAGATTTTTTTCTTTTTTTGGTTGTTTTCTGAAGTGTTCATGCCATGTCCCTCATATCTTGCCCCCTAAGTTGTGTCTTCCTCCTTGACTTTTTCCCCTGCTTTTGCAACATCTGTGAGCTTAGTTTTAGCACCTTTTGGTCCTTTGCAATGCACCTGATAAAACCCCAGGCCATTTTCTTAGAGTCATTAATTTCCCAAATTTTCTTTTTTTCTCCTCCAATTGCAATTCCTTTGATGTTGACTCCTTTCCAGCGTGTTTGTAGGTCCTTCGTTTCTGTTTTGGCCTTCAGTGGGGATCAATTTTGGCAAGCTTTGCTGCATGTGCCTGCCCTTGGTGGCGTATGGCCTGCCTGCATTTTGATGGCTTTAACTTTGGGAAAGATTTTTTCTTTTTTTATTTTTTTGATATTTTAAGTATTCATGCCATGTCCCTCATATCTTGCCCCCTAAGTTGTGTCTTCCTCCTTGACTTTTTCCCCTGCTTTTGCAACATCTGTGAGCTTAGTTTTGGCACCTTTTGGTCCTTTGCACTGCACCTGATATAAACCCAGGCCATTTTCTTAGAGTCACTAAATTTCCCAAATTTTCTTTTTTTCTCCTCCAATTGCAATTCCTTTGATGTTGACTCCATTCCCGCGTGTATGTAGGTCCTTCTTTTCTGTTTTGGCCTTCAGTGGGGATCAGTTTTAGCAAGCTTTGCTGCATGTGCCTGCTCTTGGTGGCGTATGCCCTGCCTGCCTTTTGATGGCTTTGACTTTGTGAAAGATTTTTTTCTTTTTTTGGATGTTTTCTGAAGTGTTCATGCCATGTCCCTCATATCTTGCCCCCTAAGTTGTGTCTTCCTCCTTGATTTTTTCCCCTGCTTTTGCAACATCTGTGAGCTTAGTTTTGGCACCTTTTGGTCCTTTGCACTGCACCTGATATAAACCCAGGCCATTTTCTTAGAGTCACTAAATTTCCCAAATTTTCTTTTTTTCTCCTCCAATTGCAATTCCTTTGCTGTTGACTCCTTTCCAGCGTGTTTGTAGGTCCTTCTTTTCTGTTTTGGCCTTCAGTGGGGATCAATTTTGGCAAGCTTTGCTGCATGTGCCTGCCCTTGGTGGCGTATGGCCTGCCTGCATTTTGATGGCTTTGACTTTGGGAAAGATATATTTTTCTTTATTTTTTTTTTGGTTTTTGTTTTAAGTATTCATGCCATGTCCCTCACATCTTGCCCCCTAAGTTGTGTCTTCCTCCTTGACTTTTTCCCCTGCTTTTGCCACATTTGTGAGCTTAGTTTTGGCACCTTTTGGTCCTTTGCACTGCACCTGATAAAACACCAGGCCATTTTCTTAGAGTCACTAAATTTCCCAAATTTTCTTTTTTTCACCTCCAATTGCAATTCCTTTGATGTTGACTCCTTTCCAGCGTGTTTGTATGTCCTTCTTTTCTGTTTTGGCCTTCAGTGGGGATCAATTTTGGCAAGCTTTGCTGCATGTGCCTGCCCTTGCTGGCGTATGGCCTGCCTGCATTTTGATGGCTTTGACTTTGGGAAAGATTTTTTCTATTTTTTTTTGTTTGTTTGTTTTTAAGTATTCATGCCATGTTCCTCATATCTTGCCCCCTAAGTTGTGTCTTCCTGCTTGACTTTTTCCCCTGCTTTTGCAACATCTGTGAGCTTAGTTTTGGCACCTTTTGGTCCTTTGCAATGCAGCTGATTTCCTCACAGCCTATTTTTTGAAGAGACTAAAATTCCCGATTTTCTGCTTTTTTCAATTGCATTTCGTTTGAAACTATCTCCTTTCCAGAGTGTTTGTAAGCCTTTCTTTTGGGATTCGCAAGATTCCTTTTCCCTTCCCGAAAGGAAATTTCATTTCCTTTCGGGAAGGGAAAAGGAATCTTGCGATTTCAATGGGGACCAATAGAGGAATCTTTGGTGCATGTCCTTGCACTTGATGGCAGGCCATGCCTTTTGATGGCTTTGACTTTGGGAAAGATTTTTTCTTTTTTTTTTTTTTTATTATTTAAAGTATTCATGCCATGTCCCTCATATCTTGCCCCCTAAGTTTTGTCTTCCTGCTTGACTTTTTCCCCTGCTTTTGCAACATCTGTAAGCCTAGTTTTTGCATCTTTTGGTCCTTTGCAATGCACCTGATAAAACCCCAGGCCATTTTCTTAGAGTCATTAAATTTCCCAAATTTTCTTTTTTTCTCCTCCAATTGCAATTCCTTTGATGTTGACTCCTTTCCAGAGTGTTTGTAGGTCCTTCTTTTCTGTTTTGGCCTTCAGTGGGGATCAATTTTGGCAAGCTTTGCTGCATGTGCCTGCCCTTGGTGGCGTATGGCCTGCCTGCATTTTGATTGCTTTGACTTTCGGAAAGATTTTTTCTATTTTTTTTTTTTTATTTGTTTTAAGTATTCATGCCATGTCCCTCATATCTTGCCCCCTAAGTTGTGTCTTCCTCCTTGACTTTTTCCCCTGCTTTTGCAACATCTGTGAGCTTAGTTTTGGCACCTTTTGGTCCTTTGCAATGCAGCTGATTTCCTCACAGCCTATTTTTTGAAGAGACTAAATTTCCCAATTTTCTGCTTTTTTCAATTGCATTTCGTTTGAACCTATCTCCTTTCCAGAGTGTTTGTAAGCCTTTCTTTTGGGATTCGCAAGATTCCTTTTCCCTTCCCGAAAGAAAAATTTCTTTTCCTTTCGGGAAGGGGAAAAGGAATCTTGCGATTTCAATGGGGACCATAGAGGAATCTTTGGTGCATGTCCCTGCACTTGATGGCAGGCCATGCCTTTTGATGGCTTTGACTTTGGGAAAGATTTTTTTCTTTTTTTGGTTGTTTTCTGAAGTGTTCATGCCATGTCCCTCATATCTTGCCCCCTAAGTTGTGTCTTCCTCCTTGACTTTTTCCCCTGCTTTTGCAACATCTGTGAGCTTAGTTTTGGCAACTTTTAGTCCTTTGCAATGCACCTGATAAAACCCCAGGCCATTTTCTTAGAGTCATTAATTTCCCAAATTTTCTTTTTTTCTCCTCCAATTGCAATTCCTTTGATGTTGACTCCTTTCCAGCGTGTTTGTAGGTCCTTCGTTTCTGTTTTGGCCTTCAGTGGGGATCAATTTTGGCAAGCTTTGCTGCATGTGCCTGCCCTTGGTGGCGTATGGCCTGCCTGCATTTTGATGGCTTTAACTTTGGGAAAGATTTTTTCTTTTTTTATTTTTTTGATATTTTAAGTATTCATGCCATGTCCCTCATATCTTGCCCCCTAAGTTGTGTCTTCCTCCTTGACTTTTTCCCCTGCTTTTGCAACATCTGTGAGCTTAGTTTTGGCACCTTTTGGTCCTTTGCACTGCACCTGATAAAACCCCAGGCCATTTTCTTAGAGTCACTAAATTTCCCAAATTTTCTTTTTTTCTCCTCCAATTGCAATTCCTTTGATGGTGTCTCCATTCCAGCGTGTTTGCAAGTCCTTCTTTTCTGTTTTGGCCTTCAGTGGGGATCAATTTTGGCAAGCTTTGCTGCATGTGCCTGCCCTTGGTGGCGTATGGCCTGCCTACATTTTGAAGGCTTTGACTTTGGGAAAGATTTTTTCTTTTTTTTTTTTTATTATTTTAATTATTCATGCCATGTTCCTCATATCTTGCCCCCTCTGTTTTGTCTCCCTCCTTGACTTTTTCCCTGCTTTTGCATCATTTGTGAGCTTAGTTTTGGCGCCTTTTGGTCCTTTGCAATGCAGCTGAATTCCTCACAGCCTATTTTTTGAAGAGACTAAAATTCCCGATTTTCTGCTTTTTTCAATTGCATTTCGTTTGAACCTATCTCCTTTCCAGAGTGTTTGTAAGCATTTCTTTTGGGATTCGCAAGATTCCTTTTCCCTTCCCGAAAGGAAATTTCATTTCCTTTCGGGAAGGGAAAAGGAATCTTGCGATTTCAATGGGGACCAATAGAGGAATCTTTGGTGCATGTCCCTGCACTTGATAGCAGGCCATGCCTTTTGATGGCTTTGACTTTGGGAAAGATTTTTTCTTTTTTTGGTTGTTTTCTGAAGTGTTCATGCCATGTCCCTCATATCTTGCCCCCTAAGTTGTGTCTTCCTCCTTGACTTTTTCCCCTGCTTTTGCAACATTTGCGAACTTAGTTTTAGCACGTTTTGGTCCTTTGCAATGCACCTGATAAAACCCCAGGCCATTTTCTTAGAGTCACTAAATTTCCTAAATTTTCTTTTTTTCTCCTCCAATTGCAATTCCTTTGATGTTGACTCCTTTCCAGCGTGTTTGTATGTCCTTCTTTTCTGTTTTGGCCTTCAGTGGGGATCAATTTTGGCAAGCTTTGCTGCATGTGCCTGCCCTTGGTGGCATATGGCCTGCCTGAATTTTGATGGCTTTGACTTTGGGAAAGATTTTTTCTTTTTTTTTTTCTTTTTTTGTTTTAAGTATTCATGCCATGTCCCTCATATCTTGCCCCCTAAGATATGTCTTCCGCCTTGACTTTTTCCCCTGCTTTTGCAACATCTGTGAGCCTAGTTTTGGCACCTTTTGGTCCTTTGCAATGCACCTGATAAAACCCCAGGCCATTTTCTTAGAGTCACTAAATTTCCCAAATTTTCTTTTTTTCTCCTCCAATTGCAATTCCTTTGATGTTGACTCCTTTCCAGCGTGTTTGTATGCCCTTCTTTTCTGTTTTGGCCTTCAGTGGGGATCAATTTTGGCAAGCTTTGCTGCATGTGCCTGCCCTTGGTGGCGTATGGCCTGCCTGCATTTTGAAGGCTTTGACTTTGGGAAAGATTTTTTCTTTTTTTTTTTTTTTTATTATTTTAAGTATTCATGCCATGTCCCTCATATCTTGCTCCCTAAGTTGTGTCTTCCTGCTTGACTTTTTCCCCTGCTTTTGCAACATCTGTGAGCTTAGTTTTGGCACCTTTTGGTCCTTTGCAATGCAGCTGATTTCCTCACAGCCTATTTTTTAAGAGACTAAAATTCCCAATTTTCTGCTTTTTTCAATTGCATTTCGTTTGAACCTATCTCCTTTCCAGAGTGTTTGTAAGCCTTTCTTTTGGGATTCGCAAGATTCCTTTTCCCTTCCTGAAAGGAAATTTCATTTCCTTTCGGGAAGGGAAAAGGAATCTTGCGATTTCAATGGGGACCAATAGGGGAATCTTTGGTGCATGTCCCTGCACTTGATGGAAGGCCATGCCTTTTGATGGCTTTGACTTTGGGAAAGATTTTTTTCTTTTTTTGGTTGTTTTCTGAAGTGTTCATGCCATGTCCCTCATATCTTGCCCCCTAAGTTATGTCTTCCGCCTTGACTTTTTCCCCTGCTTTTGCAACATCTGTGAGCTTAGTTTTGGCACCTTTTGGTCCTTTGCACTGCACCTGATATAAACCCAGGCCATTTTCTTAGAGTCACTAAATTTCCCAAATTTTCTTTTTTTCTCCTCCAATTGCAATTCCTTTGATGTTGACTCCATTCCCGCGTGTATGTAGGTCCTTCTTTTCTGTTTTGGCCTTCAGTGGGGATCAGTTTTAGCAAGCTTTGCTGCATGTGCCTGCTCTTGGTGGCGTATGCCCTGCCTGCCTTTTGATGGCTTTGACTTTGTGAAAGATTTTTTTCTTTTTTTGGTTGTTTTCTGAAGTGTTCATGCCATGTCCCTCATATCTTGCCCCCTAAGTTGTGTCTTCCTCCTTGATTTTTTCCCCTGCTTTTGCAACATCTGTGAGCTTAGTTTTGGCACCTTTTGGTCCTTTGCACTGCACCTGATATAAACCCAGGCCATTTTCTTAGAGTCACTAAATTTCCCAAATTTTCTTTTTTTCTCCTCCAATTGCAATTCCTTTGATGTTGACTCCTTTCCAGCGTGTTTGTAGGTCCTTCTTTTCTGTTTTGGCCTTCAGTGGGGATCAATTTTGGCAAGCTTTGCTGCATGTGCCTGCCCTTGGTGGCGTATGGCCTGCCTGCATTTTGAAGGCTTTGACTTTGGGAAAGATTTTTTCTTTTTTTTTTTTTATTATTTTAATTATTCATGCCATGTCCCTCATATCTTGCCCCCTAAGTTGTGTCTTCCTCCTTGACTTTTTCCCCTGCTTTTGCAACATCTGTGAGCTTAGTTTTGGCACCTTTTGGTCCTTTGCAATGCAGCTGATTTCCTCACAGCCTATTTTTTGAAGAGACTAAATTTCCCAATTTTCTGCTTTTTTCAATTGCATTTCGTTTGAACCTATCTCCTTTCCAGAGTGTTTGTAAGCCTTTCTTTTGGGATTCGCAAGATTCCTTTTCCCTTCCCGAAAGAAAAATTTCTTTTCCTTTCGGGAAGGGAAAAGGAATCTTGCGATTTCAATGGGGACCAATAGAGGAATCTTTGGTGCATGTCCCTGCACTTGATGGCAGGCCATGCCTTTTGATGGCTTTGACTTTGGGAAAGATTTTTTTCTTTTTTTGGTTGTTTTCTGAAGTGTTCATGCCATGTCCCTCATATCTTGCCCCCTAAGTTGTGTCTTCCTCCTTGACTTTTTCCCCTGCTTTTGCAACATCTGTGAGCTTAGTTTTAGCACCTTTTGGTCCTTTGCAATGCACCTGATAAAACCCCAGGCCATTTTCTTAGAGTCATTAATTTCCCAAATTTTCTTTTTTTCTCCTCCAATTGCAATTCCTTTGATGTTGACTCCTTTCCAGCGTGTTTGTAGGTCCTTCGTTTCTGTTTTGGCCTTCAGTGGGGATCAATTTTGGCAAGCTTTGCTGCATGTGCCTGCCCTTGGTGGCGTATGGCCTGCCTGCATTTTGATGGCTTTAACTTTGGGAAAGATTTTTTCTTTTTTTATTTTTTTGATATTTTAAGTATTCATGCCATGTCCCTCATATCTTGCCCCCTAAGTTGTGTCTTCCTCCTTGACTTTTTCCCCTGCTTTTGCAACATCTGTGAGCTTAGTTTTGGCACCTTTTGGTCCTTTGCACTGCACCTGATAAAACCCCAGGCCATTTTCTTAGAGTCACTAAATTTCCCAAATTTTCTTTTTTTCTCCTCCAATTGCAATTCCTTTGATGTTGACTCCTTTCCAGCGTGTTTGTAGGTCCTTCTTTTCTGTTTTGGCCTTCAGTGGGGATCAATTTTGGCAAGCTTTGCTGCATGTGCCTGCCCTTGGTGGCGTATGGCCTGCCTGCATTTTGAAGGCTTTGACTTTGGGAAAGATTTTTTCTTTTTTTTTTTTTTTATTTTAAGTATTCATGCCATGTCCCTCATATCTTGCTCCCTAAGTTGTGTCTTCCTGCTTGACTTTTTCCCCTGCTTTTGCAACATCTGTGAGCTTAGTTTTGGCACCTTTGGTCCTTTGCAATGCAGCTGATTTCCTCACAGCCTATTTTTTGAAGAGACTAAAATTCCCGATTTTCTGCTTTTTTCAATTGCATTTCGTTTGAAACTATCTCCTTTCCAGAGTGTTTGTAAGCCTTTCTTTTGGGATCCACAAGATTCCTTTTCCCTTCCCGAAAGGAAATTTCATTTCCTTTCGGGAAGGGAAAAGGAATCTTGCGATTTCAATGGGGACCAATAGAGGAATCTTTGGTGCATGTCCTTGCACTTGATGGCAGGCCATGCCTTTTGATGGCTTTGACTTTGGGAAAGATTTTTTCTTTTTTTTTTTTTTTTATTATTTAATGTATTCATGCCATGTCCCTCATATCTTGCCCCCTAAGTTTTGTCTTCCTGCTTGACTTTTTCCCCTGCTTTTGCAACATCTGTGAGCCTAGTTTTTGCATCTTTTGGTCCTTTGCAATGCACCTGATAAAACCCCAGGCCATTTTCTTAGAGTCATTAAATTTCCCAAATTTTCTTTTTTTCTCCTCCAATTGCAATTCCTTTGATGTTGACTCCTTTCCAGAGTGTTTGTAGGTCCTTCTTTTCTGTTTTGGCCTTCAGTGGGGATCAATTTTGGCAAGCTTTGCTGCATGTGCCTGCCCTTGGTGGCGTATGGCCTGCCTGCATTTTGATGGCTTTGACTTTCGGAAAGATTTTTTCTATTTTTTTTTTTTTATTTGTTTTAAGTATTCATGCCATGTCCCTCATATCTTGCCCCCTAAGTTGTGTCTTCCTCCTTGACTTTTTCCCCTGCTTTTGCAACATCTGTGAGCTTAGTTTTGGCACCTTTTGGTCCTTTGCAATGCAGCTGATTTCCTCACAGCCTATTTTTTGAAGAGACTAAATTTCCCAATTTTCTGCTTTTTTCAATTGCATTTCGTTTGAACCTATCTCCTTTCCAGAGTGTTTGTAAGCATTTCTTTTGGGATTCGCAAGATTCCTTTTCCCTTCCCGAAAGAAAAATTTCTTTTCCTTTCGGGAAGGGAAAAGGAATCTTGCGATTTCAATGGGGACCAATAGAGGAATCTTTGGTGCATGTCCCTGCACTTGATGGCAGGCCATGCCTTTTGATGGCTTTGACTTTGGGAAAGATTTTTTTCTTTTTTTGGTTGTTTTCTGAAGTGTTCATGCCATGTCCCTCATATCTTGCCCCCTAAGTTGTGTCTTCCTCCTTGACTTTTTCCCCTGCTTTTGCAACATCTGTGAGCTTAGTTTTGGCAACTTTTACTCCTTTGCAATGCACCTGATAAAACCCCAGGCCATTTTCTTAGAGTCATTAATTTCCCAAATTTTCTTTTTTTCTCCTCCAATTGCAATTCCTTTGCTGTTGACTCCTTTCCAGCGTGTTTGTAGGTCCTTCGTTTCTGTTTTGGCCTTCAGTGGGGATCAATTTTGGCAAGCTTTGCTGCATGTGCCTGCCCTTGGTGGCGTATGGCCTGCCTGCATTTTGATGGCTTTAACTTTGGGAAAGATTTTTTCTTTTTTTATTTTTTTGATATTTTAAGTATTCATGCCATGTCCCTCATATCTTGCCCCCTAAGTTGTGTCTTCCTCCTTGACTTTTTCCCCTGCTTTTGCAACATCTGTGAGCTTAGTTTTGGCACCTTTTGGTCCTTTGCACTGCACCTGATAAAACCCCAGGCCATTTTCTTAGAGTCACTAAATTTCCCAAATTTTCTTTTTTTCTCCTCCAATTGCAATTGCTTTGATGGTGTCTCCATTCCAGCGTGTTTGCAAGTCCTTCTTTTCTGTTTTGGCCTTCAGTGGGGATCAATTTTGGCAAGCTTTGCTGCATGTGCCTGCCCTTGGTGGCGTATGGCCTGCCTGCATTTTGAAGGCTTTGACTTTGGGAAAGATTTTTTCTTTTTTTTTTTTTATTATTTTAATTATTCATGCCATGTCCCTCATATCTTGCCCCCTCTGTTTTGTCTCCCTCCTTGACTTTTTCCCTGCTTTTGCATCATTTGTGAGCTTAGTTTTGGCGCCTTTTGGTCCTTTGCAATGCAGCTGAATTCCTCACAGCCTATTTTTTGAAGAGACTAAAATTCCCGATTTTCTGCTTTTTTCAATTGCATTTCGTTTGAACCTATCTCCTTTCCAGAGTGTTTGTAAGCATTTCTTTTGGGATTCGCAAGATTCCTTTTCCCTTCCTGAAAGGAAATTTCATTTCCTTTCGGGAAGGGAAAAGGAATCTTGCGATTTCAATGGGCACCAATAGAGGAATCTTTGGTGCATGTCCCTGCACTTGATAGCAGGCCATGCCTTTTGATGGCTTTGACTTTGGGAAAGATTTTTTCTTTTTTTGGTTGTTTTCTGAAGTGTTCATGCCATGTCCCTCATATCTTGCCCCCTAAGTTGTGTCTTCCTCCTTGACTTTTTCCCCTGCTTTTGCAACATTTGCGAACTTAGTTTTAGCACGTTTTGGTCCTTTGCAATGCACCTGATAAAACCCCAGGCCATTTTCTTAGAGTCACTAAATTTCCTAAATTTTCTTTTTTTCTCCTCCAATTGCAATTCCTTTGATGTTGACTCCTTTCCAGCGTGTTTGTATGTCCTTCGTTTCTGTTTTGGCCTTCAGTGGGGATCAATTTTGGCAAGCTTTGCTGCATGTGCCTGCCCTTGGTGGCATATGGACTGCCTGCATTTTGATGGCTTTGACTTTGGGAAAGACTTTTTCTTTTTTTTTTTCTTTTTTTGTTTTAAGTATTCATGCCATGTCCCTCATATCTTGCCCCCTAAGTTATGTCTTCCGCCTTGACTTTTTCCCCTGCTTTTGCAACATCTGTGAGCCTAGTTTTGGCACCTTTTGGTCCTTTGCAATGCACCTGATAAAACCCCAGGCCATTTTCTTAGAGTCACTAAATTTCCCAAATTTTCTTTTTTTCTCCTCCAATTGCAATTCCTTTGATGTTGACTCCTTTCCAGCGTGTTTGTATGTCCTTCTTTTCTGTTTTGGCCTTCAGTGGGGATTAATTTTGGCAAGCTTTGCTGCATGTGCCTGCCCTTGGTGGCGTATGGCCTGCCTGCATTTTGAAGGCTTTGACTTTGGGAAAGATTTTTTCTTTTTTTTTTTTTATTATTTTAAGTATTCATGCCATGTCCCTCATATCTTGCCCCCTAAGTTGTGTCTTCCTCCTTGACTTTTTCCCCTGCTTTTGCAACATCTGTGAGCTTAGTTTTGGCACCTTTTGGTCCTTTGCAATGCAGCTGATTTCCTCACAGCCTATTTTTTGAAGAGACTAAATTTCCCAATTTTCTGCTTTTTTCAATTGCATTTCGTTTGAACCTATCTCCTTTCCAGAGTGTTTGTAAGCCTTTCTTTTGGGATTCGCAAGATTCCTTTTCCCTTCCCGAAAGGAAATTTCATTTCCTTTCGGGAAGGGAAAAGGAATCTTGCGATTTCAATGGGGACCAATAGAGGAATCTTTGCTGCATGTCCCTGCACTTGATGGAAGGCCATGCCTTTTGATGGCTTTGACTTTGGGAAAGATTTTTTTCTTTTTTTGGTTGTTTTCTGAAGTGTTCATGCCATGTCCCTCATATCTTGCCCCCTAAGTTGTGTCTTCCTCCTTGACTTTTTCCCCTGCTTTTGCAACATCTGTGAGCTTAGTTTTAGCACCTTTTGGTCCTTTGCAATGCACCTGATAAAACCCCAGGCCATTTTCTTAGAGTCACTAAATTTCCCAAATTTTCTTTTTTTCTCCTCCAATTGCAATTCCTTTGATGTTGACTCCTTTCCAGCGTGTTTGTAGGTCCTTCGTTTCTGTTTTGGCCTTCAGTGGGGATCAATTTTGGCAAGCTTTGCTGCATGTGCCTGCCCTTGGTGGCGTATGTCCTGCCTGCATTTTGAAGGCTTTGACTTTGGGAAAGATTTTTTCTTTTTTTTTTTTTTTATTATTTTAAGTATTCATGCCATGTCCCTCATATCTTGCTCCCTAAGTTGTGTCTTCCTGCTTGACTTTTTCCCCTGCTTTTGCAACATCTGTGAGCTTAGTTTTGGCACCTTTTGGTCCTTTGCAATGCAGCTGATTTCCTCACAGCCTATTTTTTAAGAGACTAAAATTCCCAATTTTCTGCTTTTTTCAATTGCATTTCGTTTGAACCTATCTCCTTTCCAGAGTGTTTGTAAGCCTTTCTTTTGGGATTCGCAAGATTCCTTTTCCCTTCCTGAAAGGAAATTTCATTTCCTTTCGGGAAGGGAAAAGGAATCTTGCGATTTCAATGGGGACCAATAGGGGAATCTTTGGTGCATGTCCCTGCACTTGATGGAAGGCCATGCCTTTTGATGGCTTTGACTTTGGGAAAGATTTTTTTCTTTTTTTGGTTGTTTTCTGAAGTGTTCATGCCATGTCCCTCATATCTTGCCCCCTAAGTTGTGTCTTCCTCCTTGATTTTTTCCCCTGCTTTTGCAACATCTGTGAGCTTAGTTTTGGCACCTTTTGGTCCTTTGCACTGCACCTGATATAAACCCAGGCCATTTTCTTAGAGTCACTAAATTTCCCAAATTTTCTTTTTTTCTCCTCCAATTGCAATTCCTTTGATGTTGACTCCATTCCCGCGTGTATGTAGGTCCTTCTTTTCTGTTTTGGCCTTCAGTGGGGATCAGTTTTAGCAAGCTTTGCTGCATGTGCCTGCTCTTGGTGGCGTATGCCCTGCCTGCCTTTTGATGGCTTTGACTTTGTGAAAGATTTTTTTCTTTTTTTGGTTGTTTTCTGAAGTGTTCATGCCATGTCCCTCATATCTTGCCCCCTAAGTTGTGTCTTCCTCCTTGATTTTTTCCCCTGCTTTTGCAACATCTGTGAGCTTAGTTTTGGCACATTTTTGGTCCTTTGCACTGCACCTGATATAAACCCAGGCCATTTTCTTAGAGTCACTAAATTTCCCAAATTTTCTTTTTTTCTCCTCCAATTGCAATTCCTTTGCTGTTGACTCCTTTCCAGCGTGTTTGTAGGTCCTTCTTTTCTGTTTTGGCCTTCAGTGGGGATCAATTTTGGCAAGCTTTGCTGCATGTGCCTGCCCTTGGTGGCGTATGGCCTGCCTGCATTTTGATGGCTTTGACTTTCGGAAAGATTTTTTCTATTTTTTTTTTTTTATTTGTTTTAAGTATTCATGCCATGTCCCTCATATCTTGCCCCCTAAGTTGTGTCTTCCTCCTTGACTTTTTCCCCTGCTTTTGCAACATCTGTGAGCTTAGTTTTGGCACCTTTTGGTCCTTTGCAATGCAGCTGATTTCCTCACAGCCTATTTTTTGAAGAGACTAAATTTCCCAATTTTCTGCTTTTTTCAATTGCATTTCGTTTGAACCTATCTCCTTTCCAGAGTGTTTGTAAGCCTTTCTTTTGGGATTCGCAAGATTCCTTTTCCCTTCCCGAAAGAAAAATTTCTTTTCCTTTCGGGAAGGGAAAAGGAATCTTGCGATTTCAATGGGGACCAATAGAGGAATCTTTGGTGCATGTCCCTGCACTTGATGGCAGGCCATGCCTTTTGATGGCTTTGACTTTGGGAAAGATTTTTTTCTTTTTTTGGTTGTTTTCTGAAGTGTTCATGCCATGTCCCTCATATCTTGCCCCCTAAGTTGTGTCTTCCTCCTTGACTTTTTCCCCTGCTTTTGCAACATCTGTGAGCTTAGTTTTGGCAACTTTTAGTCCTTTGCAATGCACCTGATAAAACCCCAGGCCATTTTCTTAGAGTCATTAATTTCCCAAATTTTCTTTTTTTCTCCTCCAATTGCAATTCCTTTGCTGTTGACTCCTTTCCAGCGTGTTTGTAGGTCCTTCGTTTCTGTTTTGGCCTTCAGTGGGGATCAATTTTGGCAAGCTTTGCTGCATGTGCCTGCCCTTGGTGGCGTATGGCCTGCCTGCATTTTGATGGCTTTAACTTTGGGAAAGATTTTTTCTTTTTTAATTTTTTTGATATTTTAAGTATTCATGCCATGTCCCTCATATCTTGCCCCCTAAGTTGTGTCTTCCTCCTTGACTTTTTCCCCTGCTTTTGCAACATCTGTGAGCTTAGTTTTGGCACCTTTTGGTCCTTTGCACTGCACCTGATAAAACCCCAGGCCATTTTCTTAGAGTCACTAAATTTCCCAAATTTTCTTTTTTTCTCCTCCAATTGCAATTCCTTTGATGGTGTCTCCATTCCAGCGTGTTTGCAAGTCCTTCTTTTCTGTTTTGGCCTTCAGTGGGGATCAATTTTGGCAAGCTTTGCTGCATGTGCCTGCCCTTGGTGGCGTATGGCCTGCCTGCATTTTGAAGGCTTTGACTTTGGGAAAGATTTTTTCTTTTTTTTTTTTTATTATTTTAATTATTCATGCCATGTCCCTCATATCTTGCCCCCTCTGTTTTGTCTCCCTCCTTGACTTTTTCCCTGCTTTTGCATCATTTGTGAGCTTAGTTTTGGCGCCTTTTGGTCCTTTGCAATGCAGCTGAATTCCTCACAGCCTATTTTTTGAAGAGACTAAAATTCCCGATTTTCTGCTTTTTTCAATTGCATTTCGTTTGAACCTATCTCCTTTCCAGAGTGTTTGTAAGCATTTCTTTTGGGATTCGCAAGATTCCTTTTCCCTTCCTGAAAGGAAATTTCATTTCCTTTCGGGAAGGGAAAAGGAATCTTGCGATTTCAATGGGCACCAATAGAGGAATCTTTGGTGCATGTCCCTGCACTTGATAGCAGGCCATGCCTTTTGATGGCTTTGACTTTGGGAAAGATTTTTTCTTTTTTTGGTTGTTTTCTGAAGTGTTCATGCCATGTCCCTCATATCTTGCCCCCTAAGTTGTGTCTTCCTCCTTGACTTTTTCCCCTGCTTTTGCAACATTTGCGAACTTAGTTTTAGCACGTTTTGGTCCTTTGCAATGCACCTGATAAAACCCCAGGCCATTTTCTTAGAGTCACTAAATTTCCTAAATTTTCTTTTTTTCTCCTCCAATTGCAATTCCTTTGATGTTGACTCCTTTCCAGCGTGTTTGTATGTCCTTCGTTTCTGTTTTGGCCTTCAGTGGGGATCAATTTTGGCAAGCTTTGCTGCATGTGCCTGCCCTTGGTGGCATATGGCCTGCCTGCATTTTGATGGCTTTGACTTTGGGAAAGACTTTTTCTTTTTTTTTTTCTTTTTTTGTTTTAAGTATTCATGCCATGTCCCTCATATCTTGCCCCCTAAGTTATGTCTTCCGCCTTGACTTTTTCCCCTGCTTTTGCAACATCTGTGAGCCTAGTTTTGGCACCTTTTGGTCCTTTGCAATGCACCTGATAAAACCCCAGGCCATTTTCTTAGAGTCACTAAATTTCCCAAATTTTCTTTTTTTCTCCTCCAATTGCAATTCCTTTGATGTTGACTCCTTTCCAGCGTGTTTGTATGTCCTTCTTTTCTGTTTTGGCCTTCAGTGGGGATCAATTTTGGCAAGCTTTGCTGCATGTGCCTGCCCTTGGTGGCGTATGGCCTGCCTGCATTTTGAAGGCTTTGACTTTGGGAAAGATTTTTTCTTTTTTTTTTTTTTATTATTTTAAGTATTCATGCCATGTCCCTCATATCTTGCTCCCTAAGTTGTGTCTTCCTGCTTGACTTTTTCCCCTGCTTTTGCAACATCTGTGAGCTTAGTTTTGGCACCTTTTGGTCCTTTGCAATGCAGCTGATTTCCTCACAGCCTATTTTTTAAGAGACTAAAATTCCCAATTTTCTGCTTTTTTCAATTGCATTTCGTTTGAACCTATCTCCTTTCCAGAGTGTTTGTAAGCCTTTCTTTTGGGATTCGCAAGATTCCTTTTCCCTTCCCGAAAGGAAATTTCATTTCCTTTCGGGAAGGGAAAAGGAATCTTGCGATTTCAATGGGGACCAATAGAGGAATCTTTGCTGCATGTCCCTGCACTTGATGGAAGGCCATGCCTTTTGATGGCTTTGACTTTGGGAAAGATTTTTTTCTTTTTTTGGTTGTTTTCTGAAGTGTTCATGCCATGTCCCTCATATCTTGCCCCCTAAGTTGTGTCTTCCTCCTTGACTTTTTCCCCTGCTTTTGCAACATCTGTGAGCTTAGTTTTAGCAGCTTTTGGTCCTTTTCAATGCACCTGATAAAACCCCAGGCCATTTTCTTAGAGTCACTAAATTTCCCAAATTTTCTTTTTTTCTCCTCCAATTGCAATTCCTTTGATGTTGACTCCTTTCCAGCGTGTTTGTAGGTCCTTCGTTTCTGTTTTGGCCTTCAGTGGGGATCAATTTTGGCAAGCTTTGCTGCATGTGCCTGCCCTTGGTGGCGTATGGCCTGCCTGCATTTTGAAGGCTTTGACTTTGGGAAAGATTTTTTCTTTTTTTTTTTTTTTTATTATTTTAAGTATTCATGCCATGTCCCTCATATCTTGCTCCCTAAGTTGTGTCTTCCTGCTTGACTTTTTCCCCTGCTTTTGCAACATCTGTGAGCTTAGTTTTGGCACCTTTTGGTCCTTTGCAATGCAGCTGATTTCCTCACAGCCTATTTTTTAAGAGACTAAAATTCCCAATTTTCTGCTTTTTTCAATTGCATTTCGTTTGAACCTATCTCCTTTCCAGAGTGTTTGTAAGCCTTTCTTTTGGGATTCGCAAGATTCCTTTTCCCTTCCTGAAAGGAAATTTCATTTCCTTTCGGGAAGGGAAAAGGAATCTTGCGATTTCAATGGGGACCAATAGGGGAATCTTTGGTGCATGTCCCTGCACTTGATGGAAGGCCATGCCTTTTGATGGCTTTGACTTTGGGAAAGATTTTTTTCTTTTTTTGGTTGTTTTCTGAAGTGTTCATGCCATGTCCCTCATATCTTGCCCCCTAAGTTGTGTCTTCCTCCTTGATTTTTTCCCCTGCTTTTGCAACATCTGTGAGCTTAGTTTTGGCACCTTTTGGTCCTTTGCACTGCACCTGATATAAACCCAGGCCATTTTCTTAGAGTCACTAAATTTCCCAAATTTTCTTTTTTTCTCCTCCAATTGCAATTCCTTTGATGTTGACTCCATTCCCGCGTGTATGTAGGTCCTTCTTTTCTGTTTTGGCCTTCAGTGGGGATCAGTTTTAGCAAGCTTTGCTGCATGTGCCTGCTCTTGGTGGCGTATGCCCTGCCTGCCTTTTGATGGCTTTGACTTTGTGAAAGATTTTTTTCTTTTTTTGGTTGTTTTCTGAAGTGTTCATGCCATGTCCCTCATATCTTGCCCCCTAAGTTGTGTCTTCCTCCTTGATTTTTTCCCCTGATTTTGCAACATCTGTGAGCTTAGTTTTGGCACATTTTTGGTCCTTTGCACTGCACCTGATATAAACCCAGGCCATTTTCTTAGAGTCACTAAATTTCCCAAATTTTCTTTTTTTCTCCTCCAATTGCAATTCCTTTGCTGTTGACTCCTTTCCAGCGTGTTTGTAGGTCCTTCTTTTCTGTTTTGGCCTTCAGTGGGGATCAATTTTGGCAAGCTTTGCTGCATGTGCCTGCCCTTGGTGGCGTATGGCCTGCCTGCATTTTGATGGCTTTGACTTTCGGAAAGATTTTTTCTATTTTTTTTTTTTTATTTGTTTTAAGTATTCATGCCATGTCCCTCATATCTTGCCCCCTAAGTTGTGTCTTCCTCCTTGACTTTTTCCCCTGCTTTTGCAACATCTGTGAGCTTAGTTTTGGCACCTTTTGGTCCTTTGCAATGCAGCTGATTTCCTCACAGCCTATTTTTTGAAGAGACTAAATTTCCCAATTTTCTGCTTTTTTCAATTGCATTTCGTTTGAACCTATCTCCTTTCCAGAGTGTTTGTAAGCCTTTCTTTTGGGATTCGCAAGATTCCTTTTCCCTTCCCGAAAGAAAAATTTCTTTTCCTTTCGGGAAGGGAAAAGGAATCTTGCGATTTCAATGGGGACCAATAGAGGAATCTTTGGTGCATGTCCCTGCACTTGATGGCAGGCCATGCCTTTTGATGGCTTTGACTTTGGGAAAGATTTTTTTCTTTTTTTGGTTGTTTTCTGAAGTGTTCATGCCATGTCCCTCATATCTTGCCCCCTAAGTTGTGTCTTCCTCCTTGACTTTTTCCCCTGCTTTTGCAACATCTGTGAGCTTAGTTTTGGCAAGTTTTAGTCCTTTGCAATGCACCTGATAAAACCCCAGGCCATTTTCTTAGAGTCATTAATTTCCCAAATTTTCTTTTTTTCTCCTCCAATTGCAATTCCTTTGATGTTGACTCCTTTCCAGCGTGTTTGTAGGTCCTTCGTTTCTGTTATGGCCTTCAGTGGGGATCAATTTTGGCAAGCTTTGCTGCATGTGCCTGCCCTTGGTGGCGTATGGCCTGCCTGCATTTTGATGGCTTTAACTTTGGGAAAGATTTTTTCTTTTTTTATTTTTTTGATATTTTAAGTATTCATGCCATGTCCCTCATATCTTGCCCCCTAAGTTGTGTCTTCCTCCTTGACTTTTTCCCCTGCTTTTGCAACATCTGTGAGCTTAGTTTTGGCAACTTTTAGTCCTTTGCACTGCACCTGATAAAACCCCAGGCCATTTTCTTAGAGTCACTAAATTTCCTAAATTTTCTTTTTTTCTCCTCCAATTGCAATTCCTTTGATGTTGACTCCTTTCCAGCGTGTTTGTATGTCCTTCTTTTCTGTTTTGGCCTTCAGTGGGGATCAATTTTGGCAAGCTTTGCTGCATGTGCCTGCCCTTGGTGGCATATGGCCTGCCTGAATTTTGATGGCTTTGACTTTGGGAAAGATTTTTTCTTTTTTTTTTTCTTTTTTTGTTTTAAGTATTCATGCCATGTCCCTCATATCTTGCCCCCTAAGTCGTGTCTTCCGCCTTGACTTTTTCCCCTGCTTTTGCAACATCTGTGAGCCTAGTTTTGGCACCTTTTGGTCCTTTGCAATGCACCTGATAAAACCCCAGGCCATTTTCTTAGAGTCACTAAATTTCCCAAATTTTCTTTTTTTCTCCTCCAATTGCAATTCCTTTGATGTTGACTCCTTTCCAGCGTGTTTGTAGGCCCTTCTTTTCTGTTTTGGCCTTCAGTGGGGATCAATTTTGGCAAGCTTTGCTGCATGTGCCTGCCCTTGGTGGCGTATGGCCTGCCTGCATTTTGAAGGCTTTGACTTTGGGAAAGATTTTTTCTTTTTTTTTTTTTTTATTATTTTAAGTATTCATGCCATGTCCCTCATATCTTGCTCCCTAAGTTGTGTCTTCCTCCTTGACTTTTTCCCCTGCTTTTGCAACATCTGTTAGCTTAGTTTTGGCACCTTTTGGTCCTTTGCAATGCAGCTGATTTCCTCACAGCCTATTTTTTAAGAGACTAAAATTCCCAATTTTCTGCTTTTTACAATTGCATTTCGTTTGAACCTATCTCCTTTCCAGAGTGTTTGTAAGCCTTTCTTTTGGGATTCGCAAGATTCCTTTTCCCTTCCTGAAAGGAAATTTCATTTCCTTTCGGGAAGGGAAAAGGAATCTTGCGATTTCCATGGGGACCAATAGAGGAATCTTTGGTGCATGTCCCTGCACTTGATGGAAGGCCATGCCTTTTGATGGCTTTGACTTTGGGAAAGATTTTTTTCTTTTTTTGGTTGTTTTCTGAAGTGTTCATGCCATGTCCCTCATATCTTGCCCCCTAAGTTATGTCTTCCGCCTTGACTTTTTCCCCTGCTTTTGCAACATCTGTGAGCTTAGTTTTGGCACCTTTTGGTCCTTTGCACTGCACCTGATATAAACCCAGGCCATTTTCTTAGAGTCACTAAATTTCCCAAATTTTCTTTTTTTCTCCTCCAATTGCAATTCCTTTGATGTTGACTCCATTCCCGCGTGTATGTAGGTCCTTCTTTTCTGTTTTGGCCTTCAGTGGGGATCAGTTTTAGCAAGCTTTGCTGCATGTGCCTGCTCTTGGTGGCGTATGCCCTGCCTGCCTTTTGATGGCTTTGACTTTGTGAAAGATTTTTTTCTTTTTTTGGTTGTTTTCTGAAGTGTTCATGCCATGTCCCTCATATCTTGCCCCCTAAGTTGTGTCTTCCTCCTTGATTTTTTCCCCTGCTTTTGCAACATCTGTGAGCTTAGTTTTGGCACCTTTTGGTCCTTTGCACTGCACCTGATATAAACCCAGGCCATTTTCTTAGAGTCACTAAATTTCCCAAATTTTCTTTTTTTCTCCTCCAATTGCAATTCCTTTGCTGTTGACTCCTTTCCAGCGTGTTTGTAGGTCCTTCTTTTCTGTTTTGGCCTTCAGTGGGGATCAATTTTGGCAAGCTTTGCTGCATGTGCCTGCCCTTGGTGGCGTATGGCCTGCCTGCATTTTGAAGGCTTTGACTTTGGGAAAGATTTTTTCTTTTTTTTTTTTTATTATTTTAATTATTCATGCCATGTCCCTCATATCTTGCCCCCTAAGTTGTGTCTTCCTCCTTGACTTTTTCCCCTGCTTTTGCAACATCTGTGAGCTTAGTTTTGGCACCTTTTGGTCCTTTGCAATGCAGCTGATTTCCTCACAGCCTATTTTTTGAAGAGACTAAATTTCCCAATTTTCTGCTTTTTTCAATTGCATTTCGTTTGAACCTATCTCCTTTCCAGAGTGTTTGTAAGCCTTTCTTTTGGGATTCGCAAGATTCCTTTTCCCTTCCCGAAAGAAAAATTTCTTTTCCTTTCGGGAAGGGAAAAGGAATCTTGCGATTTCAATGGGGACCAATAGAGGAATCTTTGGTGCATGTCCCTGCACTTGATGGCAGGCCATGCCTTTTGATGGCTTTGACTTTGGGAAAGATTTTTTTCTTTTTTTGGTTGTTTTCTGAAGTGTTCATGCCATGTCCCTCATATCTTGCCCCCTAAGTTGTGTCTTCCTCCTTGACTTTTTCCCCTGCTTTTGCAACATCTGTGAGCTTAGTTTTGGCACCTTTTGGTCCTTTGCACTGCACCTGATAAAACCCCAGGCCATTTTCTTAGAGTCACTAAATTTCCCAAATTTTCTTTTTTTCTCCTCCAATTGCAATTCCTTTGATGTTGACTCCTTTCCAGCGTGTTTGTAGGTCCTTCTTTTCTGTTTTGGCCTTCAGTGGGGATCAATTTTGGCAAGCTTTGCTGCATGTGCCTGCCCTTGGTGGCGTATGGCCTGCCTGCATTTTGAAGGCTTTGACTTTGGGAAAGATTTTTTCTTTTTTTTTTTTTTTATTATTTTAAGTATTCATGCCATGTCCCTCATATCTTGCTCCCTAAGTTGTGTCTTCCTGCTTGACTTTTTCCCCTGCTTTTGCAACATCTGTGAGCTTAGTTTTGGCACCTTTGGTCCTTTGCAATGCAGCTGATTTCCTCACAGCCTATTTTTTGAAGAGACTAAAATTCCCGATTTTCTGCTTTTTTCAATTGCATTTCGTTTGAAACTATCTCCTTTCCAGAGTGTTTGTAAGCCTTTCTTTTGGGATCCACAAGATTCCTTTTCCCTTCCCGAAAGGAAATTTCATTTCCTTTCGGGAAGGGAAAAGGAATCTTGCGATTTCAATGGGGACCAATAGAGGAATCTTTGGTGCATGTCCTTGCACTTGATGGCAGGCCATGCCTTTTGATGGCTTTGACTTTGGGAAAGATTTTTTCTTTTTTTTTTTTTTTTATTATTTAAAGTATTCATGCCATGTCCCTCATATCTTGCCCCCTAAGTTTTGTCTTCCTGCTTGACTTTTTCCCCTGCTTTTGCAACATCTGTGAGCCTAGTTTTTGCATCTTTTGGTCCTTTGCAATGCACCTGATAAAACCCCAGGCCATTTTCTTAGAGTCATTAAATTTCCCAAATTTTCTTTTTTTCTCCTCCAATTGCAATTCCTTTGATGTTGACTCCTTTCCAGAGTGTTTGTATGTCCTTCTTTTCTGTTTTGGCCTTCAGTGGGGATCAATTTTGGCAAGCTTTGCTGCATGTGCCTGCCCTTGGTGGCGTATGGCCTGCCTGCATTTTGATGGCTTTGACTTTCGGAAAGATTTTTTCTATTTTTTTTTTTTTATTTGTTTTAAGTATTCATGCCATGTCCCTCATATCTTGCCCCCTAAGTTGTGTCTTCCTCCTTGACTTTTTCCCCTGCTTTTGCAACATCTGTGAGCTTAGTTTTGGCACCTTTTGGTCCTTTGCAATGCAGCTGATTTCCTCACAGCCTATTTTTTGAAGAGACTAAATTTCCCAATTTTCTGCTTTTTTCAATTGCATTTCGTTTGAACCTATCTCCTTTCCAGAGTGTTTGTAAGCCTTTCTTTTGGGATTCGCAAGATTCCTTTTCCCTTCCCGAAAGAAAAATTTCTTTTCCTTTCGGGAAGGGAAAAGGAATCTTGCGATTTCAATGGGGACCAATAGAGGAATCTTTGGTGCATGTCCCTGCACTTGATGGCAGGCCATGCCTTTTGATGGCTTTGACTTTGGGAAAGATTTTTTTCTTTTTTTGGTTGTTTTCTGAAGTGTTCATGCCATGTCCCTCATATCTTGCCCCCTAAGTTGTGTCTTCCTCCTTGACTTTTTCCCCTGCTTTTGCAACATCTGTGAGCTTAGTTTTGGCAACTTTTAGTCCTTTGCAATGCACCTGATAAAACCCCAGGCCATTTTCTTAGAGTCATTAATTTCCCAAATTTTCTTTTTTTCTCCTCCAATTGCAATTCCTTTGCTGTTGACTCCTTTCCAGCGTGTTTGTAGGTCCTTCGTTTCTGTTTTGGCCTTCAGTGGGGATCAATTTTGGCAAGCTTTGCTGCATGTGCCTGCCCTTGGTGGCGTATGGCCTGCCTGCATTTTGATGGCTTTAACTTTGGGAAAGATTTTTTCTTTTTTTATTTTTTTGATATTTTAAGTATTCATGCCATGTCCCTCATATCTTGCCCCCTAAGTTGTGTCTTCCTCCTTGACTTTTTCCCCTGCTTTTGCAACATCTGTGAGCTTAGTTTTGGCACCTTTTGGTCCTTTGCACTGCACCTGATAAAACCCCAGGCCATTTTCTTAGAGTCACTAAATTTCCCAAATTTTCTTTTTTTCTCCTCCAATTGCAATTCCTTTGATGGTGTCTCCATTCCAGCGTGTTTGCAAGTCCTTCTTTTCTGTTTTGGCCTTCAGTGGGGATCAATTTTGGCAAGCTTTGCTGCATGTGCCTGCCCTTGGTGGCGTATGGCCTGCCTGCATTTTGAAGGCTTTGACTTTGGGAAAGATTTTTTCTTTTTTTTTTTTTTATTATTTTAATTATTCATGCCATGTCCCTCATATCTTGCCCCCTCTGTTTTGTCTCCCTCCTTGACTTTTTCCCTGCTTTTGCATCATTTGTGAGCTTAGTTTTGGCGCCTTTTGGTCCTTTGCAATGCAGCTGAATTCCTCACAGCCTATTTTTTGAAGAGACTAAAATTCCCGATTTTCTGCTTTTTTCAATTGCATTTTGTTTGAACCTATCTCCTTTCCAGAGTGTTTGTAAGCATTTCTTTTGGGATTCGCAAGATTCCTTTTCCCTTCCTGAAAGGAAATTTCATTTCCTTTCGGGAAGGGAAAAAGGAATCTTGCGATTTCAATGGGCACCAATAGAGGAATCTTTGGTGCATGTCCCTGCACTTGATAGCAGGCCATGCCTTTTGATGGCTTTGACTTTGGGAAAGATTTTTTCTTTTTTTGGTTGTTTTCTGAAGTGTTCATGCCATGTCCCTCATATCTTGCCCCCTAAGTTGTGTCTTCCTCCTTGACTTTTTCCCCTGCTTTTGCAACATTTGCGAACTTAGTTTTAGCACGTTTTGGTCCTTTGCAATGCACCTGATAAAACCCCAGGCCATTTTCTTAGAGTCACTAAATTTCCTAAATTTTCTTTTTTTTCTCCTCCAATTGCAATTCCTTTGATGTTGACTCCTTTCCAGCGTGTTTGTATGTCCTTCGTTTCTGTTTTGGCCTTCAGTGGGGATCAATTTTGGCAAGCTTTGCTGCATGTGCCTGCCCTTGGTGGCATATGGCCTGCCTGCATTTTGATGGCTTTGACTTTGGGAAAGACTTTTTCTTTTTTTTTTTTCTTTTTTTGTTTTAAGTATTCATGCCATGTCCCTCATATCTTGCCCCCTAAGTTATGTCTTCCGCCTTGACTTTTTCCCCTGCTTTTGCAACATCTGTGAGCCTAGTTTTGGCACCTTTTGGTCCTTTGCAATGCACCTGATAAAACCCCAGGCCATTTTCTTAGAGTCACTAAATTTCCCAAATTTTCTTTTTTTCTCCTCCAATTGCAATTCCTTTGATGTTGACTCCTTTCCAGCGTGTTTGTATGTCCTTCTTTTCTGTTTTGGCCTTCAGTGGGGATTAATTTTGGCAAGCTTTGCTGCATGTGCCTGCCCTTGGTGGCGTATGGCCTGCCTGCATTTTGAAGGCTTTGACTTTGGGAAAGATTTTTTCTTTTTTTTTTTTTATTATTTTAAGTATTCATGCCATGTCCCTCATATCTTGCTCCCTAAGTTGTGTCTTCCTGCTTGACTTTTTCCCCTGCTTTTGCAACATCTGTGAGCTTAGTTTTGGCACCTTTTGGTCCTTTGCAATGCAGCTGATTTCCTCACAGCCTATTTTTTAAGAGACTAAAATTCCCAATTTTCTGCTTTTTTCAATTGCATTTCGTTTGAACCTATCTCCTTTCCAGAGTGTTTGTAAGCCTTTCTTTTGGGATTCGCAAGATTCCTTTTCCCTTCCCGAAAGGAAATTTCATTTCCTTTCGGGAAGGGAAAAGGAATCTTGCGATTTCAATGGGGACCAATAGAGGAATCTTTGGTGCATGTCCCTGCACTTGATGGCAGGCCATGCCTTTTGATGCCTTTGACTTTGGGAAAGATTTTTTTCTTTTTTTGGTTGTTTTCTGAAGTGTTCATGCCATGTCCCTCATATCTTGCCCCCTAAGTTGTGTCTTCCTCCTTGACTTTTTCCCCTGCTTTTGCAACATCTGTGAGCTTAGTTTTGGCAACTTTTAGTCCTTTGCAATGCACCTGATAAAACCCCAGGCCATTTTCTTAGAGTCATTAATTTCCCAAATTTTCTTTTTTTCTCCTCCAATTGCAATTCCTTTGCTGTTGACTCCTTTCCAGCGTGTTTGTAGGTCCTTCGTTTCTGTTTTGGCCTTCAGTGGGGATCAATTTTGGCAAGCTTTGCTGCATGTGCCTGCCCTTGGTGGCGTATGGCCTGCCTGCATTTTGATGGCTTTAACTTTGGGAAAGATTTTTTCTTTTTTTATTTTTTTGATATTTTAAGTATTCATGCCATGTCCCTCATATCTTGCCCCCTAAGTTGTGTCTTCCTCCTTGACTTTTTCCCCTGCTTTTGCAACATCTGTGAGCTTAGTTTTGGCACCTTTTGGTCCTTTGCACTGCACCTGATAAAACCCCAGGCCATTTTCTTAGAGTCACTAAATTTCCCAAATTTTCTTTTTTTCTCCTCCAATTGCAATTCCTTTGATGGTGTCTCCATTCCAGCGTGTTTGCAAGTCCTTCTTTTCTGTTTTGGCCTTCAGTGGGGATCAATTTTGGCAAGCTTTGCTGCATGTGCCTGCCCTTGGTGGCGTATGGCCTGCCTGCATTTTGAAGGCTTTGACTTTGGGAAAGATTTTTTCTTTTTTTTTTTTTATTATTTTAATTATTCATGCCATGTCCCTCATATCTTGCCCCCTCTGTTTTGTCTCCCTCCTTGACTTTTTCCCTGCTTTTGCATCATTTGTGAGCTTAGTTTTGGCGCCTTTTGGTCCTTTGCAATGCAGCTGAATTCCTCACAGCCTATTTTTTGAAGAGACTAAAATTCCCGATTTTCTGCTTTTTTCAATTGCATTTTGTTTGAACCTATCTCCTTTCCAGAGTGTTTGTAAGCATTTCTTTTGGGATTCGCAAGATTCCTTTTCCCTTCCTGAAAGGAAATTTCATTTCCTTTCGGGAAGGGAAAAGGAATCTTGCGATTTCAATGGGCACCAATAGAGGAATCTTTGGTGCATGTCCCTGCACTTGATAGCAGGCCATGCCTTTTGATGGCTTTGACTTTGGGAAAGATTTTTTCTTTTTTTGGTTGTTTTCTGAAGTGTTCATGCCATGTCCCTCATATCTTGCCCCCTAAGTTGTGTCTTCCTCCTTGACTTTTTCCCCTGCTTTTGCAACATTTGCGAACTTAGTTTTAGCACGTTTTGGTCCTTTGCAATGCACCTGATAAAACCCCAGGCCATTTTCTTAGAGTCACTAAATTTCCTAAATTTTCTTTTTTTCTCCTCCAATTGCAATTCCTTTGATGTTGACTCCTTTCCAGCGTGTTTGTATGTCCTTCGTTTCTGTTTTGGCCTTCAGTGGGGATCAATTTTGGCAAGCTTTGCTGCATGTGCCTGCCCTTGGTGGCATATGGCCTGCCTGCATTTTGATGGCTTTGACTTTGGGAAAGACTTTTTCTTTTTTTTTTTCTTTTTTTGTTTTAAGTATTCATGCCATGTCCCTCATATCTTGCCCCCTAAGTTATGTCTTCCGCCTTGACTTTTTCCCCTGCTTTTGCAACATCTGTGAGCCTAGTTTTGGCACCTTTTGGTCCTTTGCAATGCACCTGATAAAACCCCAGGCCATTTTCTTAGAGTCACTAAATTTCCCAAATTTTCTTTTTTTCTCCTCCAATTGCAATTCCTTTGATGTTGACTCCTTTCCAGCGTGTTTGTATGTCCTTCTTTTCTGTTTTGGCCTTCAGTGGGGATTAATTTTGGCAAGCTTTGCTGCATGTGCCTGCCCTTGGTGGCGTATGGCCTGCCTGCATTTTGAAGGCTTTGACTTTGGGAAAGATTTTTTCTTTTTTTTTTTTTATTATTTTAAGTATTCATGCCATGTCCCTCATATCTTGCTCCCTAAGTTGTGTCTTCCTGCTTGACTTTTTCCCCTGCTTTTGCAACATCTGTGAGCTTAGTTTTGGCACCTTTTGGTCCTTTGCAATGCAGCTGATTTCCTCACAGCCTATTTTTTAAGAGACTAAAATTCCCAATTTTCTGCTTTTTTCAATTGCATTTCGTTTGAACCTATCTCCTTTCCAGAGTGTTTGTAAGCCTTTCTTTTGGGATTCGCAAGATTCCTTTTCCCTTCCCGAAAGGAAATTTCATTTCCTTTCGGGAAGGGAAAAGGAATCTTGCGATTTCAATGGGGACCAATAGAGGAATCTTTGCTGCATGTCCCTGCACTTGATGGAAGGCCATGCCTTTTGATGGCTTTGACTTTGGGAAAGATTTTTTTCTTTTTTTGGTTGTTTTCTGAAGTGTTCATGCCATGTCCCTCATATCTTGCTCCCTAAGTTGTGTCTTCCTCCTTGACTTTTTCCCCTGCTTTTGCAACATCTGTGAGCTTAGTTTTAGCACCTTTTGGTCCTTTGCAATGCACCTGATAAAACCCCAGGCCATTTTCTTAGAGTCACTAAATTTCCCAAATTTTCTTTTTTTCTCCTCCAATTGCAATTCCTTTGATGTTGACTCCTTTCCAGCGTGTTTGTAGGTCCTTCGTTTCTGTTTTGGCCTTCAGTGGGGATCAATTTTGGCAAGCTTTGCTGCATGTGCCTGCCCTTGGTGGCGTATGGCCTGCCTGCATTTTGAAGGCTTTGACTTTGGGAAAGATTTTTTCTTTTTTTTTTTTTTTATTATTTTAAGTATTCATGCCATGTCCCTCATATCTTGCTCCCTAAGTTGTGTCTTCCTGCTTGACTTTTTCCCCTGCTTTTGCAACATCTGTGAGCTTAGTTTTGGCACCTTTTGGTCCTTTGCAATGCAGCTGATTTCCTCACAGCCTATTTTTTAAGAGACTAAAATTCCCAATTTTCTGCTTTTTTCAATTGCATTTCGTTTGAACCTATCTCCTTTCCAGAGTGTTTGTAAGCCTTTCTTTTGGGATTCGCAAGATTCCTTTTCCCTTCCTGAAAGGAAATTTCATTTCCTTTCGGGAAGGGAAAAGGAATCTTGCGATTTCAATGGGGACCAATAGGGGAATCTTTGGTGCATGTCCCTGCACTTGATGGAAGGCCATGCCTTTTGATGGCTTTGACTTTGGGAAAGATTTTTTTCTTTTTTTGGTTGTTTTCTGAAGTGTTCATGCCATGTCCCTCATATCTTGCCCCCTAAGTTGTGTCTTCCTCCTTGATTTTTTCCCCTGCTTTTGCAACATCTGTGAGCTTAGTTTTGGCACCTTTTGGTCCTTTGCAATGCAGCTGATTTCCTCACAGCCTATTTTTTAAGAGACTAAAATTCCCAATTTTCTGCTTTTTTCAATTGCATTTCGTTTGAACCTATCTCCTTTCCAGAGTGTTTGTAAGCCTTTCTTTTGGGATTCGCAAGATTCCTTTTCCCTTCCTGAAAGGAAATTTCATTTCCTTTCGGGAAGGGAAAAGGAATCTTGCGATTTCAATGGGGACCAATAGGGGAATCTTTGGTGCATGTCCCTGCACTTGATGGAAGGCCATGCCTTTTGATGGCTTTGACTTTGGGAAAGATTTTTTTCTTTTTTTGGTTGTTTTCTGAAGTGTTCATGCCATGTCCCTCATATCTTGCCCCCCTAAGTTGTGTCTTCCTCCTTGATTTTTTCCCCTGCTTTTGCAACATCTGTGAGCTTAGTTTTGGCACCTTTTGGTCCTTTGCACTGCACCTGATATAAACCCAGGCCATTTTCTTAGAGTCACTAAATTTCCAAATTTCTTTTTTTCTCCTCCAATTGCAATTCCTTTGATGTTGACTCCATTCCCGCGTGTATGTAGGTCCTTCTTTTCTGTTTTGGCCTTCAGTGGGGATCAGTTTTAGCAAGCTTTGCTGCATGTGCCTGCTCTTGGTGGCGTATGCCCTGCCTGCCTTTTGATTGCTTTGACTTTGTGAAAGATTTTTTTCTTTTTTTGGTTGTTTTCTGAAGTGTTCATGCCATGTCCCTCATATCTTGCCCCCTAAGTTGTGTCTTCCTCCTTGATTTTTTCCCCTGCTTTTGCAACATCTGTGAGCTTAGTTTTGGCACATTTTTGGTCCTTTGCACTGCACCTGATATAAACCCAGGCCATTTTCTTAGAGTCACTAAATTTCCCAAATTTTCTTTTTTTCTCCTCCAATTGCAATTCCTTTGCTGTTGACTCCTTTCCAGCGTGTTTGTAGGTCCTTCTTTTCTGTTTTGGCCTTCAGTGGGGATCAATTTTGGCAAGCTTTGCTGCATGTGCCTGCCCTTGGTGGCGTATGGCCTGCCTGCATTTTGATGGCTTTGACTTTCGGAAAGATTTTTTCTATTTTTTTTTTTTTATTTGTTTTAAGTATTCATGCCATGTCCCTCATATCTTGCCCCCTAAGTTGTGTCTTCCTCCTTGACTTTTTCCCCTGCTTTTGCAACATCTGTGAGCTTAGTTTTGGCACCTTTTGGTCCTTTGCAATGCAGCTGATTTCCTCACAGCCTATTTTTTGAAGAGACTAAATTTCCCAATTTTCTGCTTTTTTCAATTGCATTTCGTTTGAACCTATCTCCTTTCCAGAGTGTTTGTAAGCCTTTCTTTTGGGATTCGCAAGATTCCTTTTCCCTTCCCGAAAGAAAAATTTCTTTTCCTTTCGGGAAGGGAAAAGGAATCTTGCGATTTCAATGGGGACCAATAGAGGAATCTTTGGTGCATGTCCCTGCACTTGATGGCAGGCCATGCCTTTTGATGGCTTTGACTTTGGGAAAGATTTTTTTCTTTTTTTGGTTGTTTTCTGAAGTGTTCATGCCATGTCCCTCATATCTTGCCCCCTAAGTTGTGTCTTCCTCCTTGACTTTTTCCCCTGCTTTTGCAACATCTGTGAGCTTAGTTTTGGCAACTTTTAGTCCTTTGCAATGCACCTGATAAAACCCCAGGCCATTTTCTTAGAGTCATTAATTTCCCAAATTTTCTTTTTTTCTCCTCCAATTGCAATTCCTTTGCTGTTGACTCCTTTCCAGCGTGTTTGTAGGTCCTTCGTTTCTGTTTTGGCCTTCAGTGGGGATCAATTTTGGCAAGCTTTGCTGCATGTGCCTGCCCTTGGTGGCGTATGGCCTGCCTGCATTTTGATGGCTTTAACTTTGGGAAAGATTTTTTCTTTTTTTATTTTTTTGATATTTTAAGTATTCATGCCATGTCCCTCATATCTTGCCCCCTAAGTTGTGTCTTCCTCCTTGACTTTTTCCCCTGCTTTTGCAACATCTGTGAGCTTAGTTTTGGCAACTTTTAGTCCTTTGCAATGCACCTGATAAAACCCCAGGCCATTTTCTTAGAGTCACTAAATTTCCTAAATTTTCTTTTTTTCTCCTCCAATTGCAATTCCTTTGATGTTGACTCCTTTCCAGCGTGTTTGTATGTCCTTCTTTTCTGTTTTGGCCTTCAGTGGGGATCAATTTTGGCAAGCTTTGCTGCATGTGCCTGCCCTTGGTGGCATATGGCCTGCCTGAATTTTGATGGCTTTGACTTTGGGAAAGATTTTTTCTTTTTTTTTTTCTTTTTTTGTTTTAAGTATTCATGCCATGTCCCTCATATCTTGCCCCCTAAGTCGTGTCTTCCGCCTTGACTTTTTCCCCTGCTTTTGCAACATCTGTGAGCCTAGTTTTGGCACCTTTTGGTCCTTTGCAATGCACCTGATAAAACCCCAGGCCATTTTCTTAGAGTCACTAAATTTCCCAAATTTTCTTTTTTTCTCCTCCAATTGCAATTCCTTTGATGTTGACTCCTTTCCAGCGTGTTTGTATGTCCTTCTTTTCTGTTTTGGCCTTCAGTGGGGATCAATTTTGGCAAGCTTTGCTGCATGTGCCTGCCCTTGGTGGCGTATGGCCTGCCTGCATTTTGAAGGCTTTGACTTTGGGAAAGATTTTTTCTTTTTTTTTTTTTTTTATTATTTTAAGTATTCATGCCATGTCCCTCATATCTTGCTCCCTAAGTTGTGTCTTCCTCCTTGACTTTTTCCCCTGCTTTTGCAACATCTGTGAGCTTAGTTTTGGCACCTTTTGGTCCTTTGCAATGCAGCTGATTTCCTCACAGCCTATTTTTTAAGAGACTAAAATTCCCAATTTTCTGCTTTTTTCAATTGCATTTCGTTTGAACCTATCTCCTTTCCAGAGTGTTTGTAAGCCTTTCTTTTGGGATTCGCAAGATTCCTTTTCCCTTCCTGAAAGGAAATTTCATTTCCTTTCGGGAAGGGAAAAGGAATCTTGCGATTTCAATGGGGACCAATAGGGGAATCTTTGGTGCATGTCCCTGCACTTGATGGAAGGCCATGCCTTTTGATGGCTTTGACTTTGGGAAAGATTTTTTTCTTTTTTTGGTTGTTTTCTGAAGTGTTCATGCCATGTCCCTCATATCTTGCCCCCTAAGTTATGTCTTCCGCCTTGACTTTTTCCCCTGCTTTTGCAACATCTGTGAGCTTAGTTTTGGCACCTTTTGGTCCTTTGCACTGCACCTGATATAAACCCAGGCCATTTTCTTAGAGTCACTAAATTTCCCAAATTTTCTTTTTTTCTCCTCCAATTGCAATTCCTTTGATGTTGACTCCATTCCCGCGTGTATGTAGGTCCTTCTTTTCTGTTTTGGCCTTCAGTGGGGATCAGTTTTAGCAAGCTTTGCTGCATGTGCCTGCTCTTGGTGGCGTATGCCCTGCCTGCCTTTTGATGGCTTTGACTTTGTGAAAGATTTTTTTCTTTTTTTGGTTGTTTTCTGAAGTGTTCATGCCATGTCCCTCATATCTTGCCCCCTAAGTTGTGTCTTCCTCCTTGATTTTTTCCCCTGTTTTTGCAACATCTGTGAGCTTAGTTTTGGCACCTTTTGGTCCTTTGCACTGCACCTGATATAAACCCAGGCCATTTTCTTAGAGTCACTAAATTTCCCAAATTTTCTTTTTTTCTCCTCCAATTGCAATTCCTTTGCTGTTGACTCCTTTCCAGCGTGTTTGTAGGTCCTTCTTTTCTGTTTTGGCCTTCAGTGGGGATCAATGTTGGCAAGCTTTGCTGCATGTGCCTGCCCTTGGTGGCGTATGGCCTGCCTGCATTTTGATGGCTTTGACTTTCGGAAAGATTTTTTCTATTTTTTTTTTTTTATTTGTTTTAAGTATTCATGCCATGTCCCTCATATCTTGCCCCCTAAGTTGTGTCTTCCTCCTTGAATTTTTCCCCTGCTTTTGCAACATCTGTGAGCTTAGTTTTGGCACCTTTTGGTCCTTTGCAATGCAGCTGATTTCCTCACAGCCTATTTTTTGAAGAGACTAAATTTCCCAATTTTCTGCTTTTTTCAATTGCATTTTGTTTGAACCTATCTCCTTTCCAGAGTGTTTGTAAGCCTTTCTTTTGGGATTCGCAAGATTCCTTTTCCCTTCCCGAAAGAAAAATTTCTTTTCCTTTCGGGAAGGGAAAAGGAATCTTGCGATTTCAATAGGGACCAATAGAGGAATCTTTGGTGCATGTCCCTGCACTTGATGGCAGGCCATGCCTTTTGATGGCTTTGACTTTGGGAAAGATTTTTTTCTTTTTTTGGTTGTTTTCTGAAGTGTTCATGCCATGTCCCTCATATCTTGCCCCCTAAGTTGTGTCTTCCTCCTTGACTTTTTCCCCTGCTTTTGCAACATCTGTGAGCTTAGTTTTGGCAACTTTTAGTCCTTTGCAATGCACCTGATAAAACCCCAGGCCATTTTCTTAGAGTCATTAATTTCCCAAATTTTCTTTTTTTCTCCTCCAATTGCAATTCCTTTGATGTTGACTCCTTTCCAGCGTGTTTGTAGGTCCTTCGTTTCTGTTTTGGCCTTCAGTGGGGATCAATTTTGGCAAGCTTTGCTGCATGTGCCTGCCCTTGGTGGCGTATGGCCTGCCTGCATTTTGATGGCTTTAACTTTGGGAAAGATTTTTTCTTTTTTTATTTTTTTGATATTTTAAGTATTCATGCCATGTCCCTCATATCTTGCCCCCTAAGTTGTGTCTTCCTCCTTGACTTTTTCCCCTGCTTTTGCAACATCTGTGAGCTTAGTTTTGGCACCTTTTGGTCCTTTGCACTGCACCTGATAAAACCCCAGGCCATTTTCTTAGAGTCACTAAATTTCCCAAATTTTCTTTTTTTCTCCTCCAATTGCAATTCCTTTGATGGTGTCTCCATTCCAGCGTGTTTGCAAGTCCTTCTTTTCTGTTTTGGCCTTCAGTGGGGATCAATTTTGGCAAGCTTTGCTGCATGTGCCTGCCCTTGGTGGCATATGGCCTGCCTGAATTTTGATGGCTTTGACTTTGGGAAAGATTTTTTCTTTTTTTTTTTCTTTTTTTGTTTTAAGTATTCATGCCATGTCCCTCATATCTTGCCCCCTAAGTCGTGTCTTCCGCCTTGACTTTTTCCCCTGCTTTTGCAACATCTGTGAGCCTAGTTTTGGCACCTTTTGGTCCTTTGCAATGCACCTGATAAAACCCCAGGCCATTTTCTTAGAGTCACTAAATTTCCCAAATTTTCTTTTTTTCACCTCCAATTGCAATTCCTTTGATGTTGACTCCTTTCCAGCGTGTTTGTATGTCCTTCTTTTCTGTTTTGGCCTTCAGTGGGGATCAATTTTGGCAAGCTTTGCTGCATGTGCCTGCCCTTGGTGGCGTATGGCCTGCCTGCATTTTGAAGGCTTTGACTTTGGGAAAGATTTTTTCTTTTTTTTTTTTTTTATTATTTTAAGTATTCATGCCATGTCCCTCATATCTTGCTCCCTAAGTTGTGTCTTCCTCCTTGACTTTTTCCCCTGCTTTTGCAACATCTGTGAGCTTAGTTTTGGCACCTTTTGGTCCTTTGCAATGCAGCTGATTTCCTCACAGCCTATTTTTTAAGAGACTAAAATTCCCAATTTTCTGCTTTTTTCAATTGCATTTCGTTTGAACCTATCTCCTTTCCAGAGTGTTTGTAAGCCTTTCTTTTGGGATTCGCAAGATTCCTTTTCCCTTCCTGAAAGGAAATTTCATTTCCTTTCGGGAAGGGAAAAGGAATCTTGCGATTTCAATGGGGACCAATAGGGGAATCTTTGGTGCATGTCCCTGCACTTGATGGAAGGCCATGCCTTTTGATGGCTTTGACTTTGGGAAAGATTTTTTTCTTTTTTTGGTTGTTTTCTGAAGTGTTCATGCCATGTCCCTCATATCTTGCCCCCTAAGTTATGTCTTCCGCCTTGACTTTTTCCCCTGCTTTTGCAACATCTGTGAGCTTAGTTTTGGCACCTTTTGGTCCTTTGCACTGCACCTGATATAAACCCAGGCCATTTTCTTAGAGTCACTAAATTTCCCAAATTTTCTTTTTTTCTCCTCCAATTGCAATTCCTTTGATGTTGACTCCATTCCCGCGTGTATGTAGGTCCTTCTTTTCTGTTTTGGCCTTCAGTGGGGATCAGTTTTAGCAAGCTTTGCTGCATGTGCCTGCTCTTGGTGGCGTATGCCCTGCCTGCCTTTTGATGGCTTTGACTTTGTGAAAGATTTTTTTCTTTTTTTGGTTGTTTTCTGAAGTGTTCATGCCATGTCCCTCATATCTTGCCCCCTAAGTTGTGTCTTCCTCCTTGATTTTTTCCCCTGTTTTTGCAACATCTGTGAGCTTAGTTTTGGCACCTTTTGGTCCTTTGCACTGCACCTGATATAAACCCAGGCCATTTTCTTAGAGTCACTAAATTTCCCAAATTTTCTTTTTTTCTCCTCCAATTGCAATTCCTTTGCTGTTGACTCCTTTCCAGCGTGTTTGTAGGTCCTTCTTTTCTGTTTTGGCCTTCAGTGGGGATCAATGTTGGCAAGCTTTGCTGCATGTGCCTGCCCTTGGTGGCGTATGGCCTGCCTGCATTTTGATGGCTTTGACTTTCGGAAAGATTTTTTCTATTTTTTTTTTTTTATTTGTTTTAAGTATTCATGCCATGTCCCTCATATCTTGCCCCCTAAGTTGTGTCTTCCTCCTTGAATTTTTCCCCTGCTTTTGCAACATCTGTGAGCTTAGTTTTGGCACCTTTTGGTCCTTTGCAATGCAGCTGATTTCCTCACAGCCTATTTTTTGAAGAGACTAAATTTCCCAATTTTCTGCTTTTTTCAATTGCATTTCGTTTGAACCTATCTCCTTTCCAGAGTGTTTGTAAGCCTTTCTTTTGGGATTCGCAAGATTCCTTTTCCCTTCCCGAAAGAAAAATTTCTTTTCCTTTCGGGAAGGGAAAAGGAATCTTGCGATTTCAATAGGGACCAATAGAGGAATCTTTGGTGCATGTCCCTGCACTTGATGGCAGGCCATGCCTTTTGATGGCTTTGACTTTGGGAAAGATTTTTTTCTTTTTTTGGTTGTTTTCTGAAGTGTTCATGCCATGTCCCTCATATCTTGCCCCCTAAGTTGTGTCTTCCTCCTTGACTTTTTCCCCTGCTTTTGCAACATCTGTGAGCTTAGTTTTGGCAACTTTTAGTCCTTTGCAATGCACCTGATAAAACCCCAGGCCATTTTCTTAGAGTCATTAATTTCCCAAATTTTCTTTTTTTCTCCTCCAATTGCAATTCCTTTGATGTTGACTCCTTTCCAGCGTGTTTGTAGGTCCTTCGTTTCTGTTTTGGCCTTCAGTGGGGATCAATTTTGGCAAGCTTTGCTGCATGTGCCTGCCCTTGGTGGCGTATGGCCTGCCTGCATTTTGATGGCTTTAACTTTGGGAAAGATTTTTTCTTTTTTTATTTTTTTGATATTTTAAGTATTCATGCCATGTCCCTCATATCTTGCCCCCTAAGTTATGTCTTCCGCCTTGACTTTTTCCCCTGCTTTTGCAACATCTGTGAGCTTAGTTTTGGCACCTTTTGGTCCTTTGCACTGCACCTGATAAAACCCCAGGCCATTTTCTTAGAGTCACTAAATTTCCCAAATTTTCTTTTTTTCTCCTCCAATTGCAATTCCTTTGATGGTGTCTCCATTCCAGCGTGTTTGCAAGTCCTTCTTTTCTGTTTTGGCCTTCAGTGGGGATCAATTTTGGCAAGCTTTGCTGCATGTGCCTGCCCTTGGTGGCGTATGGCCTGCCTGCATTTTGAAGGCTTTGACTTTGGGAAAGATTTTTTCTTTTTTTTTTTTTATTATTTTAAGTATTCATGCCATGTCCCTCATATCTTGCTCCCTAAGTTGTGTCTTCCTGCTTGACTTTTTCCCCTGCTTTTGCAACATCTGTGAGCTTAGTTTTGGCACCTTTTGGTCCTTTGCAATGCAGCTGATTTCCTCACAGCCTATTTTTTAAGAGACTAAAATTCACAATTTTCTGCTTTTTTCAATTGCATTTCGTTTGAACCTATCTCCTTTCCAGAGTGTTTGTAAGCCTTTCTTTTGGGATTCGCAAGATTCCTTTTCCCTTCCCGAAAGGAAATTTCATTTCCTTTCGGGAAGGGAAAAGGAATCTTGCGATTTCAATGGGGACCAATAGAGGAATCTTTGCTGCATGTCCCTGCACTTGATGGAAGGCCATGCCTTTTGATGGCTTTGACTTTGGGAAAGATTTTTTTCTTTTTTTGGTTGTTTTCTGAAGTGTTCATGCCATGTCCCTCATATCTTGCCCCCTAAGTTGTGTCTTCCTCCTTGACTTTTTCCCCTGCTTTTGCAACATCTGTGAGCTTAGTTTTAGCACCTTTTGGTCCTTTGCAATGCACCTGATAAAACCCCAGGCCATTTTCTTAGAGTCACTAAATTTCCAAAATTTTCTTTTTTTCTCCTCCAATTGCAATTCCTTTGATGTTGACTCCTTTCCAGCGTGTTTGTAGGTCCTTCTTTTCTGTTTTGGCCTTCAGTGGGGATCAATTTTGGCAAGCTTTGCTGCATGTGCCTGCCCTTGGTGGCGTATGGCCTGCCTGCATTTTGAAGGCTTTGACTTTGGGAAAGATTTTTTCTTTTTTTTTTTTTTTATTATTTTAAGTATTCATGCCATGTCCCTCATATCTTGCTCCCTAAGTTGTGTCTTCCTGCTTGACTTTTTCCCCTGCTTTTGCAACATCTGTGAGCTTAGTTTTGGCACCTTTGGTCCTTTGCAATGCAGCTGATTTCCTCACAGCCTATTTTTTAAGAGACTAAAATTCCCAATTTTCTGCTTTTTTCAATTGCATTTCGTTTGAACCTATCTCCTTTCCAGAGTGTTTGTAAGCCTTTCTTTTGGGATTCGCAAGATTCCTTTTCCCTTCCTGAAAGGAAATTTCATTTCCTTTCGGGAAGGGAAAAGGAATCTTGCGATTTCAATGGGGACCAATAGGGGAATCTTTGGTGCATGTCCCTGCACTTGATGGAAGGCCATGCCTTTTGATGGCTTTGACTTTGGGAAAGATTTTTTTCTTTATTTGGTTGTTTTCTGAAGTGTTCATGCCATGTCCCTCATATCTTGCCCCCTAAGTTGTGTCTTCCTCCTTGACTTTTTCCCCTGCTTTTGCAACATCTGTGAGCTTAGTTTTAGCACCTTTTGGTCCTTTGCAATGCACCTGATAAAACCCCAGGCCATTTTCTTAGAGTCACTAAATTTCCCAAATTTTCTTTTTTTCTCCTCCAATTGCAATTCCTTTGCTGTTGACTCCTTTCCAGCGTGTTTGTAGGTCCTTCTTTTCTGTTTTGGCCTTCAGTGGGGATCAATTTTGGCAAGCTTTGCTGCATGTGCCTGCCCTTGGTGGCGTATGGCCTGCCTGCATTTTGATGGCTTTGACTTTGGGAAAGATTTTGTTTCTCTTTATTTTTTTTTTTGGTTTTTGTTTTAAGTATTCATGCCATGTCCCTCATATCTTGCCCCCTAAGTTGTGTCTTCCTCCTTGACTTTTTCCCCTGCTTTTGCCACATTTGTGAGCTTAGTTTTGGCACCTTTTGGTCCTTTGCAATGCAGCTGATTTCCTCACAGCCTATTTTTTGAAGAGACTAAAATTCCCGATTTTCTGCTTTTTTCAATTGCATTTCGTTTGAAACTATCTCCTTTCCAGAGTGTTTGTAAGCCTTTCTTTTGGGATCCGCAAGATTCCTTTTCCCTTCCTGAAAGGTAATTTCATTTTCTTTCGGGAAGGGAAAAGGAATCTTGCGATTTCAATGGGGACCAATGGAGGAATCTTTGGTGCATGTCCCTGCACTTGATGGCAGGCCATGCCTTTTGATGGCTTTGACTTTGGGAAAGATTTTTTTCTTTTTTTGGTTGTTTTCTGAAGTGTTCATGCCATGTCCCTCATATCTTGCCCCCTAAGTTGTGTCTTCCTCCTTGACTTTTTCCCCTGCTTTTGCAACATCTGTGAGCTTAGTTTTGCCAACTTTTGGTCCTTTGCACTGCACCTGATAAAACCCCAGGCCATTTTCTTAGAGTCATTAAATTTCCCCAATTTTCTTTTTTTCTCCTCCAATTGCAATTCCTTTGATGTTGACTCCTTTCCAGCATGTTTGTAGGTCCTTCTTTTCTGTTTTGGCCTTCAGTGGGGATCAATTTTGGCAAGCTTTGCTGTATGTGCCTGCCCTTGGTGGCGTATGGCCTGCCTGCATTTTGATGGCTTTGACTTTGGGAAAGACTTTTTCTTTTTTTTTTCTTTTTTGTTTTAAGTATTCATGCCATGTCCCTCATATCTTGCCCCCTAAGTTGTGTCTTCCTGCTTGACTTTTTCCCCTGCTTTTGCAACATCTGTGAGCCTAGTTTTTGCATCTTTTGGTCCTTTGCACTGCACCTGATAAAACACCAGGCCATTTTCTTAGAGTCACTAAATTTCCCAAATTTTCTTTTTTTCTCCTCCAATTGCAATTCCTTTGCTGTTGACTCCTTTCCAGCGTGTTTGTAGGTCCTTCTTTTCTGTTTTGGCCTTCAGTGGGGATCAATGTTGGCAAGCTTTGCTGCATGTGCCTGCCCTTGGTGGCGTATGGCCTGCCTGCATTTTGATGGCTTTGACTTTCGGAAAGATTTTTTCTATTTTTTTTTTTTTATTTGTTTTAAGTATTCATGCCATGTCCCTCATATCTTGCCCCCTAAGTTGTGTCTTCCTCCTTGAATTTTTCCCCTGCTTTTGCAACATCTGTGAGCTTAGTTTTGGCACCTTTTGGTCCTTTGCAATGCAGCTGATTTCCTCACAGCCTATTTTTTGAAGAGACTAAATTTCCCAATTTTCTGCTTTTTTCAATTGCATTTCGTTTGAACCTATCTCCTTTCCAGAGTGTTTGTAAGCCTTTCTTTTGGGATTCGCAAGATTCCTTTTCCCTTCCCGAAAGAAAAATTTCTTTTCCTTTCGGGAAGGGAAAAGGAATCTTGCGATTTCAATGGGGACCAATAGAGGAATCTTTGGTGCATGTCCCTGCACTTGATGGCAGGCCATGCCTTTTGATGGCTTTGACTTTGGGAAAGATTTTTTTCTTTTTTTGGTTGTTTTCTGAAGTGTTCATGCCATGTCCCTCATATCTTGCCCCCTAAGTTGTGTCTTCCTCCTTGACTTTTTCCCCTGCTTTTGCAACATCTGTGAGCTTAGTTTTGGCAACTTTTAGTCCTTTGCAATGCACCTGATAAAACCCCAGGCCATTTTCTTAGAGTCATTAATTTCCCAAATTTTCTTTTTTTCTCCTCCAATTGCAATTCCTTTGATGTTGACTCCTTTCCAGCGTGTTTGTAGGTCCTTCGTTTCTGTTTTGGCCTTCAGTGGGGATCAATTTTGGCAAGCTTTGCTGCATGTGCCTGCCCTTGGTGGCGTATGGCCTGCCTGCATTTTGATGGCTTTAACTTTGGGAAAGATTTTTTCTTTTTTTATTTTTTTGATATTTTAAGTATTCATGCCATGTCCCTCATATCTTGCCCCCTAAGTTGTGTCTTCCTCCTTGACTTTTTCCCCTGCTTTTGCAACATCTGTGAGCTTAGTTTTGGCACCTTTTGGTCCTTTGCACTGCACCTGATAAAACCCCAGGCCATTTTCTTAGAGTCACTAAATTTCCCAAATTTTCTTTTTTTCTCCTCCAATTGCAATTCCTTTGATGGTGTCTCCATTCCAGCGTGTTTGCAAGTCCTTCTTTTCTGTTTTGGCCTTCAGTGGGGATCAATTTTGGCAAGCTTTGATGCATGTGCCTGCCCTTGGTGGCGTATGGCCTGCCTGCATTTTGAAGGCTTTGACTTTGGGAAAGATTTTTTCTTTTTTTTTTTTTTTATTATTTTAAGTATTCATGCCATGTCCCTCATATCTTGCTCCCTAAGTTTTGTCTTCCTGCTTGACTTTTTCCCCTGCTTTTGCAACATCTGTGAGCTTAGTTTTGGCACCTTTGGTCCTTTGCAATGCAGCTGATTTCCTCACAGCCTATTTTTTAAGAGACTAAAATTCCCAATTTTCTGCTTTTTTCAATTGCATTTCGTTTGAACCTATCTCCTTTCCAGAGTGTTTGTAAGCCTTTCTTTTGGGATTCGCAAGATTCCTTTTCCCTTCCTGAAAGGAAATTTCATTTCCTTTCGGGAAGGGAAAAGGAATCTTGCGATTTCAATGGGGACCAATAGGGGAATCTTTGGTGCATGTCTCTGCACTTGATGGAAGGCCATGCCTTTTGATGGCTTTGACTTTGGGAAAGATTTTTTTCTTTATTTGGTTGTTTTCTGAAGTGTTCATGCCATGTCCCTCATATCTTGCCCCCTAAGTTGTGTCTTCCTCCTTGACTTTTTCCCCTGCTTTTTGCAACATCTGTGAGCTTAGTTTTAGCACCTTTTGGTCCTTTGCAATGCACCTGATAAAACCCCAGGCCATTTTCTTAGAGTCACTAAATTTCCCAAATTTTCTTTTTTTCTCCTCCAATTGCAATTCCTTTGCTGTTGACTCCTTTCCAGCGTGTTTGTAGGTCCTTCTTTTCTGTTTTGGCCTTCAGTGGGGATCAATTTTGGCAAGCTTTGCTGCATGTGCCTGCCCTTGGTGGCGTATGGCCTGCCTGCATTTTGATGGCTTTGACTTTGGGAAAGATTTTGTTTCTCTTTATTTTTTTTTTTGGTTTTTGTTTTAAGTATTCATGCCATGTCCCTCATATCTTGCCCCCTAAGTTGTGTCTTCCTCCTTGACTTTTTCCCCTGCTTTTGCCACATTTGTGAGCTTAGTTTTGGCACCTTTTGGTCCTTTGCACTGCACCTGATAAAACACCAGGCCATTTTCTTAGAGTCACTAAATTTCCCAAATTTTCTTTTTTTCACCTCCAATTGCAATTCCTTTGATGTTGACTCCTTTCCAGCGTGTTTGTAGGTCCTTCTTTTCTGTTTTGGCCTTCAGTGGGGATCAATTTTGGCAAGCTTTGCTGCATGTGCCTGCCCTTGCTGGCGTATGGCCTGCCTGCATTTTGATGGCTTTGACTTTGGGAAAGATTTTTTCTATTTTTTTTTGTTTGTTTGTTTTAAGTATTCATGCCATGTCCCTCATATCTTGCCCCCTAAGTTGTGTCTTCCTCCTTGACTTTTTCCCCTGCTTTTGCAACATCTGTGAGCTTAGTTTTGGCACCTTTTGGTCCTTTGCAATGCAGCTGATTTCCTCACAGCCTATTTTTTGAAGAGACTAAAATTCCCGATTTTCTGCTTTTTTCAATTGCATTTCGTTTGAAACTATCTCCTTTCCAGAGTGTTTGTAAGCCTTTCTTTTGGGATCCGCAAGATTCCTTTTCCCTTCCTGAAAGGTAATTTCATTTTCTTTCGGGAAGGGAAAAGGAATCTTGCGATTTCAATGGGGACCAATGGAGGAATCTTTGGTGCATGTCCCTGCACTTGATGGCAGGCCATGCCTTTTGATGGCTTTGACTTTGGGAAAGATTTTTTTCTTTTTTTGGTTGTTTTCTGAAGTGTTCATGCCATGTCCCTCATATCTTGCCCCCTAAGTTGTGTCTTCCTCCTTGACTTTTTCCCCTGCTTTTGCAACATCTGTGAGCTTAGTTTTGCCAACTTTTGGTCCTTTGCACTGCACCTGATAAAACCCCAGGCCATTTTCTTAGAGTCATTAAATTTCCCCAATTTTCTTTTTTTCTCCTCCAATTGCAATTCCTTTGATGTTGACTCCTTTCCAGCATGTTTGTAGGTCCTTCTTTTCTGTTTTGGCCTTCAGTGGGGATCAATTTTGGCAAGCTTTGCTGTATGTGCCTGCCCTTGGTGGCGTATGGCCTGCCTGCATTTTGATGGCTTTGACTTTGGGAAAGACTTTTTCTTTTTTTTTTCTTTTTTGTTTTAAGTATTCATGCCATGTCCCTCATATCTTGCCCCCTAAGTTGTGTCTTCCTGCTTGACTTTTTCCCCTGCTTTTGCAACATCTGTGAGCCTAGTTTTTGCATCTTTTGGTCCTTTGCACTGCACCTGATAAAACACCAGGCCATTTTCTTAGAGTCATTAAATTTCCCAAATTTTCTTTTTTTCTCCTCCAATTGCAATTCCTTTGATGTTGACTCCTTTCCAGCATGTTTGTAGGTCCTTCTTTTCTGTTTTGGCCTTCAGTGGGGATCAATTTTGGCAAGCTTTGCTGCATGTGCCTGCTCTTGGTGGCGTATGGCCTGCCTGCATTTTGATGGCTTTGACTTTCGGAAAGATTTTTTCTATTTTATTTTTTTTATTTGTTTTAAGTATTCATGCCATGTCCCTCATATCTTGCCCCCTATGTTGTGTCTTCCTCCTTGACTTTTTCCCCTGCTTTTGCAACATCTGTGAGCTTAGTTTTGGCACCTTTTGGTCCTTTGCAATGCAGCTGATTTCCTCACAGCCTATTTTTTGAAGAGACTAAATTTCCCACTTTTCTGCTTTTTTCAATTGCATTTCGTTTGAACCTATCTCCTTTCCAGAGTGTTTGTAAGCCTTTCTTTTGGGATTCGCAAGATTCCTTTTCCCTTCCCGAAAGAAAAATTTCTTTTCCTTTCGGGAAGGGAAAAGGAATCTTGCGATTTCAATGGGGACCAATAGAGGAATCTTTGGTGCATGTCCCTGCACTTGATGGCAGGCCATGCCTTTTGATGGCTTTGACTTTGGGAAAGATTTTTTTCTTTTTTTGGTTGTTTTCTGAAGTGTTCATGCCATGTCCCTCATATCTTGCCCCCTAAGTTGTGTCTTCCTCCTTGACTTTTTCCCCTGCTTTTGCAACATCTGTGAGCTTAGTTTTGGCAACTTTTAGTCCTTTGCAATGCACCTGATAAAACCCCAGGCCATTTTCTTAGAGTCATTAAATTTCCCAAATTTTCTTTTTTTCTCCTCCAATTGCAATTCCTTTGATGTTGACTCCTTTCCAGCGTGTTGGTAGGTCCTTCGTTTCTGTTTTGGCCTTCAGTGGGGATCAATTTTGGCAAGCTTTGCTGCATGTGCCTGCCCTTGGTGGCGTATGGCCTGCCTGCATTTTGATGGCTTTAAGTTTGGGAAAGATTTTTTCTTTTTTTATTTTTTAATATTTTAAATATTCATGCCATGTCCCTCATATCTTGCCCCCTAAGTTGTGTCTTCCTCCTTGACTTTTTCCCCTGCTTTTGCAACATCTGTGAGCTTAGTTTTGGCACCTTTTGGTCCTTTGCACTGCACCTGATAAAACCCCAGGCCATTTTCTTAGAGTCACTAAATTTCCCAAATTTTCTTTTTTTCTCCTCCAATTGCAATTCCTTTGATGGTGTCTCCATTCCAGCGTGTTTGCAAGTCCTTCTTTTCTGTTTTGGCCTTCAGTGGGGATCAATTTTGGCAAGCTTTGCTGTATGTGATTGCTCTTGGTGGCGTATGGCCTGCCTGCATTTTGAAGGCTTTGACTTTGGGAAAGATTTTTTCTTTTTTTTTTTTTATTATTTTAATTATTCATGCCATGTCCCTCATATCTTGCCCCCTCAGTTTTGTCTCCCTCCTTGACTTTTTCCCTGCTTTTGCATCATTTGTGAGCTTAGTTTTGGCGCCTTTTGGTCCTTTGCAATGCAGCTGAATTCCTCACAGCCTATTTTTTGAAGAGACTAAAATTCCCGATTTTCAGCTTTTTTCAATTGCATTTCGTTTGAAAATATCTCCTTTCCAGAGTGTTTGTATGCATTTCTTTTGGGATTCGCAAGATTCCTTTTCCCTTCCTGAAAGGAAATTTCATTTCCTTTCGGGAAGGGAAAAGGAATCTTGCGATTTCAATGGGGACCAATAGAGGAATCTTTGGTGCATGTCCCTGCACTTGATAGCAGGCCATGCCTTTTGATGGCTTTGACTTTGGGAAAGATTTTTTCTTTTTTTGGTTGTTTTCTGAAGTGTTCATGCCATGTCCCTCATATCTTGCCCCCTAAGTTGTGTCTTCCTCCTTGACTTTTTCCCCTGCTTTTGCAACATTTGCGAACGTAGTTTTAGCACGTTTTGGTCCTTTGCAATGCACCTGATAAAACCCCAGGCCATTTTCTTAGAGTCACTAAATTTCCCAAATTTTCTTTTTTTCTCCTCCAATTGCAATTCCTTTGATGTTGACTCCTTTCCAGCGTGTTTGTAGGTCCTTCTTTTCTGTTTTGGCCTTCAGTGGGGATCAATTTTGGCAAGCTTTGCTGCATGTGCCTGCCCTTGGTGGCGTATGGCCTGCCTGCATTTTGATGGCTTTGACTTTGGGAAAGATTTTTTCTTTTTTTTTTTTTTATTATTTTAAGTATTCATGCCATGTCCCTCATATCTTGCTCCCTAAGTTGTGTCTTCCTGCTTGACTTTTTCCCCTGCTTTTGCAACATCTGTGAGCTTAGTTTTGGCACCTTTTGGTCCTTTGCAATGCAGCTGATTTCCTCACAGCCTATTTTTTAAGAGACTAAAATTCCCAATTTTCTGCTTTTTTCAATTGCATTTCGTTTGAACCTATCTCCTTTCCAGAGTGTTTGTAAGCCTTTCTTTTGGGATTCGCAAGATTCCTTTTCCCTTCCCGAAAGGAAATTTCATTTCCTTTCGGGAAGGGAAAAGGAATCTTGCGATTTCAATGGGGACCAATAGAGGAATCTTTGCTGCATGTCCCTTCACTTGATGGAAGGCCATGCCTTTTGATGGCTTTGACTTTGGGAAAGATTTTTTTCTTTTTTTGGTTGTTTTCTGAAGTGTTCATGCCATGTCCCTCATATCTTGCCCCCTAAGTTGTGTCTTCCTCCTTGACTTTTTCCCCTGCTTTTGCAACATCTGTGAGCTTAGTTTTAGCACCTTTTGGTCCTTTGCAATGCACCTGATAAAACCCCAGGCCATTTTCTTAGAGTCACTAAATTTCCTAAATTTTCTTTTTTTCTCCTCCAATTGCAATTCCTTTGATGTTGACTCCTTTCCAGCGTGTTTGTAGGTCCTTCTTTTCTGTTTTGGCCTTCAGTGGGGATCAATTTTGGCAAGCTTTGCTGCATGTGCCTGCCCTTGGTGGCGTATGGCCTGCCTGCATTTTGATGGCTTTGACTTTGGGAAAGATTTTTTTTTTCTTTATTTTTTTTTTTGGTTTTTGTTTTAAGTATTCATGCCATGTTCCTCATATCTTGCCCCCTAAGTTGTGTCTTCCTCCTTGACTTTTTCCCCTGCTTTTGCAACATCTGTGAGCCTAGTTTTTGCATCTTTTGGTCCTTTGCAATGCACCTGATAAAACACCAGGCCATTTTCTTAGAGTCATTAAATTTCCCAAATTTTCTTTTTTTCTCCTCCAATTGCAATTCCTTTGATGTTGACTCCTTTCCAGCGTGTTTGTAGGTCCTTCTTTTCTGTTTTGGCCTTCAGTGGGGATCAATTTTGGCAAGCTTTGCTGCATGTGCCTGCCATTGGTGGCGTATGGCCTGCCTGCATTTTGAAGGCTTTGACTTTGGGAAAGATTTTTTCTATTTTTTTTTTTTGTTTGTTTTAAGTATTCATGCCATGTCCCTCATATCTTGCCCCCTAAGTTGTGTCTTCCTGCTTGACATTTTCCCCTGCTTTTGCAACATCTGTGAGCTTAGTTTTGGCACCTTTTGGTCCTTTGCAATGCAGCTGATTTCCTCTCAGCCTATTTTTTGAAGAGACTAAAATTCCCAATTTTCTGCTTTTTTCAATTGCATTTCGTTTGAACCTATCTCCTTTCCAGAGTGTTTGTAAGCCTTTCTTTTGGGATTCGCAAGATTCCTTTTCCCTTCCCGAAAGGAAATTTCATTTCCTTTCGGGAAGGGAAAAGGAATCTTGCGATTTCAATGGGGACCAATAGGGGAATCTTTGGTGCATGTCCCTGCACTTGATGGAAGGCCATGCCTTTTGATGGCTTTGACTTTGGGAAAGATTTTTTCTTTTTTTCGGTTGTTTTCTGAAGTGTTCATGCCATGTCCCTCATATCTTGCCCCCTAAGTTGTGTCTTCCTCCTTGATTTTTTCCCCTGCTTTTGCAACATCTGTGAGCTTAGTTTTGGCACCTTTTGGTCCTTTGCACTGCACCTGATATAAACCCAGGCCATTTTCTTAGAGTCATTAATTTCCCAAATTTTCTTTTTTTCTCCTCCAATTGCAATTCCTTTGATGTTGACTCCATTCCCGCGTGTATGTAGGTCCTTCTTTTCTGTTTTGGCCTTCAGTGGGGATCAGTTTTAGCAAGCTTTGCTGCATGTGCCTGCTCTTGGTGGCGTATGCCCTGCCTACCTTTTGATGGCTTTGACTTTGGGAAAGATTTTTTTCTTTTTTTGGTTGTTTTCTGAAGTGTTCATGCCATGTCCCTCATATCTTGCCCCCTAAGTTGTGTCTTCCTCCTTGACTTTTTCCCCTGCTTTTGCAACATCTGTGAGCTTAGTTTTAGCACCTTTTGGTCCTTTGCAATGCACCTGATAAAACCCCAGGCCATTTTCTTAGAGTCACTAAATTTCCCAAATTTTCTTTTTTTCTCCTCCAATTGCAATTCCTTTGCTGTTGACTCCTTTCCAGCGTGTTTGTAGGTCCTTCTTTTCTGTTTTGGCCTTCAGTGGGGATCAATTTTGGCAAGCTTTGCTGCATGTGCCTGCCCTTGGTGGCGTATGGCCTGCCTGCCTTTTGATGGCTTTGACTTTGGGAAAGACTTTTTCTTTTTTTTTTCTTTTTTGTTTTAAGTATTCATGCCGTGTTCCTCATATCTTGCCGCCTAAGTTGTGTCTTCCTGCTTGACTTTTTCCCCTGCTTTTGCAACATCTGTGAGCCTAGTTTTTGCATCTTTTGGTCCTTTGCAATGCACCTGATAAAACACCAGGCCATTTTCTTAGAGTCATTAAATTTCCCAAATTTTCTTTTATTCTCCTCCAATTGCAATTCCTTTGATGTTGACTCCTTTCCAGCGTGTTTGTAGGTCCTTCTTTTCTGTTTTGGCCTTCAGTGGGGATCAATTTTGGCAAGCTTTGCTGCATGTGCCTGCCCTTGGTGGCGTATGGCCTGCCTGCATTTTGAAGGCTTTGACTTTGGGAAAGATTTTTTCTATTTTTTTTTTTTTGTTTGTTTTAAGTGTTCATGCCATGTCCCTCATATCTTGCCCCCTAAGTTGTGTCTTCCTCCTTGACTTTTTCCCCTGCTTTTGCAACATCTGTGAGCTTAGTTTTGGCACCTTTTGGTCCTTTGCAATGCAGCTGATTTCCTCACAGCCTATTTTTTGAAGAGACTAAAATTCCCGATTTTCTGCTTTTTTCAATTGCATTTCGTTTGAAACTATCTCCTTTCCAGAGTGTTTGTAAGCCTTTCTTTTGGGATCCGCAAGATTCCTTTTCCCTTCCCGAAAGGAAATTTCTTTTCCTTTTGGGAAGGGAAAAGGAATCTTGCGATTTCAATGGGGACCAATAGAGGAATCTTTGGTGCATGTCCTTGCACTTGATGGCAGGCCATGCCTTTTGATGGCTTTGACTTTGGGAAAGATTTTTTTCTTTTTTTGGTTGTTTTCTGAAGTGTTCATGCCATGTCCCTCATATCTTGCCCCCTAAGTTGTGTCTTCCTCCTTGACTTTTTCCCCTGCTTTTGCAACATCTGTGAGCTTAGTTTTGCCACCTTTTGGTCCTTTGCAATGCACCTGATAAAACCCCAGGCCATTTTCTTAGAGTCATTAAATTTCCCGAATTTTCTTTTTTTCTCCTCCAATTGCAATTCCTTTGATGTTGACTCCTTTCCAGCATGTTTGTAGGTCCTTCTTTTCTGTTTTGGCCTTCAGTGGGGATCAATTTTGGCAAGCTTTGCTGCATGTGCCTGCCCTTGGTGGCGTATGGCCTGCCTGCATTTTGATGGCTTTGACTTTGGGAAAGACTTTTTCTTTTTTATTTCTTCTTTGTTTTAAGTATTCATGCCATGTTCCTCATATCTTGCCCCCTAAGTTGTGTCTTCCTGCTTGACTTTTTCCCCTGCTTTTGCAACATCTGTGAGCCTAGTTTTGGCACCTTTTGGTCCTTTGCAATGCACCTGATAAAACCCCAGGCCATTTTCTTAGAGTCACTAAATTTCCCAAATTTTCTTTTTTTCTCCTCCAATTGCAATTCCTTTGATGTTGACTCCTTTCCAGCGTGTTTGTAGGTCCTTCTTTTCTGTTTTGGCCTTCAGTGGGGATCAATTTTGGCAAGCTTTGCTGCATGTGCCTGCCCTTGCTGGCGTATGGCCTGCCTGCATTTTGAAGGCTTTGACTTTGGGAAAGATTTTTTCTTTTTTTTTTTTTTTATTATTTTAAGTATTCATGCCATGTCCCTCATATCTTGCTCCCTAAGTTGTGTCTTCCTGCTTGACTTTTTCCCCTGCTTTTGCAACATCTGTGAGCTTAGTTTTGGCACCTTTTGGTCCTTTGCCATGCAGCTGATTTCCTCACAGCCTATTTTTTAAGAGACTAAAATTCCCAATTTTCTGCTTTTTTCAATTGCATTTCGTTTGAACCTATCTCCTTTCCAGAGTGTTTGTAAGCCTTTCTTTTGGGATTCGCAAGATTCCTTTTCCCTTCCCGAAAGGAAATTTCATTTCCTTTCGGGAAGGGAAAAGGAATCTTGCGATTTCAATGGGGACCAATAGAGGAATCTTTGGTGCATGTCCCTGCACTTGATGGCAGGCCATGCCTTTTGATGGCTTTGACTTTGGGAAAGATTTTTTTCTTTTTTTGGTTGTTTTCTGAAGTGTTCATGCCATGTCCCTCATATCTTGCCCCCTAAGTTGTGTCTTCCTCCTTGACTTTTTCCCCTGCTTTTGCAACATCTGTGAGCTTAGTTTTGGCACCTTTTGGTCCTTTGCACTGCACCTGATATAAACCCAGGCCATTTTCTTAGAGTCACTAAATTTCCCAAATTTTCTTTTTTTTCTCCTCCAATTGCAATTCCTTTGATGTTGACTCCATTCCCGCGTGTATGTAGGTCCTTCTTTTCTGTTTTGGCCTTCAGTGGGGATCAGTTTTAGCAAGCTTTGCTGCATGTGCCTGCTCTTGGTGGCGTATGGCCTGCCTGCCTTTTGATGGCTTTGACTTTGGGAAAGATTTTTTTCTTTTTTTGGTTGTTTTCTGAAGTGTTCATGCCATGTCCCTCATATCTTGCCCCCTAAGTTGTGTCTTCCTCCTTGACTTTTTCCCCTGCTTTTGCAACATCTGTGAGCTTAGTTTTAGCACCTTTTGGTCCTTTGCAATGCACCTGATAAAACCCCAGGCCATTTTCTTAGAGTCACTAAATTTCCCAAATTTTCTTTTTTTCTCCTCCAATTGCAATTCCTTTGCTGTTGACTACTTTCCAGCGTGTTTGTAGGTCCTTCTTTTCTGTTTTGGCCTTCAGTGGGGATCAATTTTGGCAAGCTTTGCTGCATGTGCCTGCCCTTGGTGGCGTATGGCCTGCCTGCATTATGATGGCTTTGACTTTGGGAAAGATTTTTTTTTTCTTTATTTTTTTTTTCTTTTTTGTTTTAAGTATTCATGCCATGTCCCTCATATCTTGCCCCCCTAAGTTGTGTCTTCCTCCTTGACTTTTTCCCCTGCTTTTGCAACATCTGTGAGCTTAGTTTTGCCACCTTTTGGTCCTTTGCACTGCACCTGATAAAACCCCAGGCCATTTTCTTAGAGTCACTAAATTTCCCAAATTTTCTTTTTTTCACCTCCAATTGCAATTCCTTTGATGTTGACTCCTTTCCAGCGTGTTTGTAGGTCCTTCTTTTCTGTTTTGGCCTTCAGTGGGGATCAATTTTGGCAAGCTTTGCTGCATGTGCCTGCCCTTGGTGGCGTATGGCCTGCCTGCATTTTGATGGCTTTGACTTTGGGAAAGAATTTTTCTTTTTTTTTTTCTTTTTTTGTTTTAAGTATTCATGCCATGTCCCTCATATCTTGCCCCCTAAGTTGTGTCTTCCGCCTTGACTTTTTCCCCTGCTTTTGCAACATCTGTGAGCCTAGTTTTGGCACCTTTTGGTCCTTTGCAATGCACCTGATAAAACCCCAGGCCATTTTCTTAGAGTCACTAAATTTCCCAAATTATCTTTTTTTCTCCTCCAATTGCAATTCCTTTGATGTTGACATCCTTTCCAGCGTGTTTGTAGGTCCTTCTTTTCTGTTTTGGCCTTCAGTGGGGATCAATTTTGGCAAGCTTTGCTGCATGTGCCTGCCCTTGGTGGCGTATGGCCTGCCTGCATTTTGAAGGCTTTGACTTTGGGAAAGATTTTTTCTTTTTTTTTTTTTTTATTATGTTAAGTATTCATGCCATGTCCCTCATATCTTGCTCCCTAAGTTGTGTCTTCCTGCTTGACTTTTTCCTCTGCTTTTGCAACATCTGTGAGCTTAGTTTTGGCACCTTTTGGTCCTTTGCCATGCAGCTGATTTCCTCACAGCCTATTTTTTAAGAGACTAAAATTCCCAATTTTCTGCTTTTTTCAATTGCATTTTGTTTGAACCTATCTCCTTTCCAGAGTTTTTGTAAGCATTTCTTTTGGGATTCGCAAGATTCCTTTTCCCCTTCCCGAAAGGAAATTTCATTTCCTTTCGGGAAGGGAAAAGGAATCTTGCGATTTCAATGGGGACCAATAGAGGAATCTTTGGTGCATGTCCCTGCACTTGATGGAAGGCCATGCCTTTTGATGGCTTTGACTTTGGGAAAGATTTTTTTCTTTTTTTGGTTGTTTTCTGAAGTGTTCATGCCATGTCCCTCATATCTTGCCCCCTAAGTTGTGTCTTCCTCCTTGACTTTTTCCCCTGCTTTTGCAACATCTGTGAGCTTAGTTTTGGCACCTTTTGGTCCTTTGCACTGCACCTGATATAAACCCAGGCCATTTTCTTAGAGTCACTAAATTTCCCAAATTTTCTTTTTTTCTCCTCCAATTGCAATTCCTTTGATGTTGACTCCATTCCCGCGTGTATGTAGGTCCTTCTTTTCTGTTTTGGCCTTCAGTGGGGATCAGTTTTAGCAAGCTTTGCTGCATGTGCCTGCTCTTGGTGGCGTATGGCCTGCCTGCCTTTTGATGGCTTTGACTTTGGGAAAGATTTTTTTCTTTTTTTGGTTGTTTTCTGAAGTGTTCATGCCATGTCCCTCATATCTTGCCCCCTAAGTTGTGTCTTCCTCCTTGACTTTTTCCCCTGCTTTTGCAACATTTGTGAGCTTAGTTTTGGCACCTTTTGGTCCTTTGCAATGCACCTGATAAAACCCCAGGCCATTTTCTTAGAGTCACTAAATTTCCAAAATTTTCTTTTTTTCTCCTCCAATTGCAATTCCTTTGATGTTGACTCCTTTCCAGCGTGTTTGTAGGTCCTTCTTTTCTGTTTTGGCCTTCAGTGGGGATCAATTTTGGCAAGCTTTGCTGCATGTGCCTGCCCTTGGTGGCGTATGGCCTGCCTGCATTTTGATGGCTTTGACTTTGGGAAAGATTTTTTTTTTTCTTTATTTTTTTTTTTGGTTTTTGTTTTAAGTATTCATGCCATGTCCCTCATATCTTGCCCCCTAAGTTGTGTCTTCCTCCTTGACTTTTTCCCCTGCTTTTGCAACATCTGTGAGCTTAGTTTTGCCACCTTTTGGTCCTTTGCAATGCACCTGATAAAACACCAGGCCATTTTCTTAGAGTCATTAAATTTCCCGAATTTTCTTTTTTTCTCCTCCAATTGCAATTCCTTTGATGTTGACTCTTTTCCAGCATGTTTGTAGGTCCTTCTTTTCTGTTTTGGCCTTCAGTGGGGATCAATTTTGGCAAGCTTTGCTGCATGTGCCTGCCCTTGGTGGCGTATGGCCTGCCTGCCTTTTGATGGCTTTGACTTTGGGAAAGACTTTTTCTTTTTTTTTTCTTTTTTGTTTTAAGTATTCATGCCATGTTCCTCATATCTTGCCCCCTAAGTTGTGTCTTCCTGCTTGACTTTTTCCCCTGCTTTTGCAACATCTGTGAGCCTAGTTTTTGCATCTTTTGGTCCTTTGCAATGCACCTGATAAAACACCAGGCCATTTTCTTAGAGTCATTAAATTTCCCAAATTTTCTTTTTTTCTCCTCCAATTGCAATTCCTTTCATGTTGACTCCTTTCCAGCGTGTTTGTAGGTCCTTCTTTTCTGTTTTGGCCTTCAGTGGGGATCAATTTTGGCAAGCTTTGCTGCATGTGCCTGCCCTTGGTGGCGTATGGCCTGCCTGCATTTTGAAGGCATTGACTTTGGGAAAGATTTTTTCTATTTTTTTTTTTTGTTTGTTTTAAGTATTCATGCCATGTCCCTCATATCTTGCCCCCTAAGTTGTGTCTTCCTCCTTGACTTTTTCCCCTGCTTTTGCAACATCTGTGAGCTTAGTTTTGGCACCTTTTGGTCCTTTGCAATGCAGCTGATTTCCTCACAGCCTATTTTTTGAAGAGACTAAAATTCCCGATTTTCTGCTTTTTTCATTTGCATTTCGTTTGAAACTATCTCCTTTCCAGAGTGTTTGTAAGCCTTTCTTTTGGGATCCGCAAGATTCCTTTTCCCTTCCCGAAAGGAAATTTCATTTCCTTTCGGGAAGGGAAAAGGAATCTTGCGATTTCAATGGGGACCAATAGAGGAATCTTTGGTGCATGTCCTTGCACTTGATGGCAGGCCATGCCTTTTGATGGCTTTGACTTTGGGAAAGATTTTTTTCTTTTTTTGGTTGTTTTCTGAAGTGTTCATGCCATGTCCCTCATATCTTGCCCCCTAAGTTGTGTCTTCCTCCTTGACTTTTTCCCCTGCTTTTGCAACATCTGTGAGCTTAGTTTTGCCACCTTTTGGTCCTTTGCAATGCACCTGATAAAACCCCAGGCCATTTTCTTAGAGTCATTAAATTTCCCGAATTTTCTTTTTTTCTCCTCCAATTGCAATTCCTTTGATGTTGACTCCTTTCCAGCGTGTTTGTAGGTCCTTCTTTTCTGTTTTGGCCTTCAGTGGGGATCAATTTTGGCAAGCTTTGCTGCATGTGCCTGCCCTTGGTGGCGTATGGCCTGCCTGCATTTTGAAGGCTTTGACTTTGGGAAAGATTTTTTCTTTTTTTTTTTTTTTTATTATGTTAAGTATTCATGCCATGTCCCTCATATCTTGCTCCCTAACTTGTGTCTTCCTGCTTGACTTTTTCCCCTGCTTTTGCAACATCTGTGAGCTTAGTTTTGGCACCTTTTGGTCCTTTGCCATGCAGCTGATTTCCTCACAGCCTATTTTTTAAGAGACTAAAATTCCCAATTTTCTGCTTTTTTCAATTGCATTTCGTTTGAACCTATCTCCTTTCCAGAGTGTTTGTAAGCCTTTCTTTTGGGATTCGCAAGATTCCTTTTCCCTTCCCGAAAGGAAATTTCATTTCCTTTCGGGAAGGGAAAAGGAATCTTGCGATTTCAATGGGGACCAATAGAGGAATCTTTGCTGCATGTCCCTGCACTTGATGGAAGGCCATGCCTTTTGATGGCTTTGACTTTGGGAAAGATTTTTTCTTTTTTTGGTTGTTTTCTGAAGTGTTCATGCCATGTCCCTCATATCTTGCCCCCTAAGTTGTGTCTTCCTCCTTGATTTTTTCCCCTGCTTTTGCAACATCTGTGAGCTTAGTTTTGCCACCTTTCAGTCCTTTGCACTGCACCTGATATAAACCCAGGCCATTTTCTTAGAGTCACTAAATTTCCCAAATTTTCTTTTTTTCTCCTCCAATTGCAATTCCTTTGATGTTGACTCCATTCCCGCGTGTATGTAGGTCCTTCTTTTCTGTTTTGGCCTTCAGTGGGGATCAGTTTTAGCAAGCTTTGCTGCATGTGCCTGCTCTTGGTGGCGTATGGCCTGCCTGCCTTTTGATGGCTTTGACTTTGGGAAAGATTTTTTTCTTTTTTTGGTTGTTTTCTGAAGTGTTCATGCCATGTCCCTCATATCTTGCCCCCTAAGTTGTGTCTTCCTGCTTGACTTTTTCCCCCTGCTTTTGCAACATCTGTGAGCTTAGTTTTAGCACCTTTTGGTCCTTTGCAATGCACCTGATAAAACCCCAGGCCATTTTCTTAGAGTCACTAAATTTCCCAAATATTCTTTTTTTCTCCTCCAATTGCAATTCCTTTGCTGTTGACTCCTTTCCAGCGTGTTTGTAGGTCCTTCTTTTCTGTTTTTGGCCTTCAGTGGGGATCAATTTTGGCAAGCTTTGCTGCATGTGCCTGCCCTTGGTGGCGTATGGCCTGCCTGCATTTTGATGGCTTTGACTTTGGGAAAGATTTTTTTTTTCTTTATTTTTTTTTTCTTTTTTGTTTTAAGTATTCATGCCATGTCCCTCATATCTTGCCCCCTAAGTTGTGTCTTCCTCCTTGACTTTTTCCCCTGCTTTTGCCACATTTGTGAGCTTAGTTTTGGCACCTTTTGGTCCTTTGCACTGCACCTGATAAAACCCCAGGCCATTTTCTTAGAGTCACTAAATTTCCCAAATTTTCTTTTTTTCACCTCCAATTGCAATTCCTTTGATGTTGACTCCTTCCCAGCGTGTTTGTAGGTCCTTCTTTTCTGTTTTGGCCTTCAGTGGGGATCAATTTTGGCAAGCTTTGCTGCATGTGCCTGCCCTTGGTGGCGTATGGCCTGCCTGCATTTTGATGGCTTTGACTTTGGGAAAGAATTTTTCTTTTTTTTTTTCTTTTTTTGTTTTAAGTATTCATGCCATGTCCCTCATATCTTGCCCCCTAAGTTGTGTCTTCCGCCTTGACATTTTCCCCTGCTTTTGCAACATCTGTGAGCCTAGTTTTGGCACCTTTTGGTCCTTTGCAATGCACCTGATAAAACCCCAGGCCATTTTCTTAGAGTCACTAAATTTCCCAAATTTTCTTTTTTTCTCCTCCAATTGCAATTCCTTTGATGTTGACTCCTTTCCAGCGTGTTTGTAGGTCCTTCTTTTCTGCTTTGGCCTTCAGTGGGGATCAATTTTGGCAAGCTTTGCTGCATGTGCCTGCCCTTGGTGGCGTATGGCCTGCCTGCATTTTGAAGGCTTTGACTTTGGGAAAGATTTTTTCTATTTTTTTTTTTTTTGTTTGTTTTAAGTATTCATGCCATGTCCCTCATATCTTGCTCCCTAAGTTGTGTCTTCCTGCTTGACTTTTTCCCCTGCTTTTGCAACATCTGTGAGCTTAGTTTTGGCACCTTTTGGTCCTTTGCCATGCAGCTGATTTCCTCACAGCCTATTTTTTAAGAGACTAAAATTCCCAATTTTCTGCTTTTTTCAATTGCATTTCGTTTGAACCTATCTCCTTTCCAGAGTGTTTGTAAGCCTTTCTTTTGGGATTCGCAAGATTCCTTTTCCCTTCCCGAAAGGAAATTTCATTTCCTTTCGGGAAGGGAAAAGGAATCTTGCGATTTCAATGGGGACCAATAGAGGAATCTTTGGTGCATGTCCCTGCACTTGATGGCAGGCCATGCCTTTTGATGGCTTTGACTTTGGGAAAGATTTTTTTCTTTTTTTGGTTGTTTTCTGAAGTGTTCATGCCATGTCCCTCATATCTTGCCCCCTAAGTTGTGTCTTCCTCCTTGACTTTTTCCCCTGCTTTTGCAACATCTGTGAGCTTAGTTTTGGCACCTTTTGGTCCTTTGCACTGCACCTGATATAAACCCAGGCCATTTTCTTAGAGTCACTAAATTTCCCAAATTTTCTTTTTTTCTCCTCCAATTGCAATTCCTTTGATGTTGACTCCATTCCCGCGTGTATGTAGGTCCTTCTTTTCTGTTTTGGCCTTCAGTGGGGATCAGTTTTAGCAAGCTTTGCTGCATGTGCCTGCTCTTGGTGGCGTATGGCCTGCCTGCCTTTTGATGGCTTTGACTTTGGGAAAGATTTTTTTCTTTTTTTGGTTGTTTTCTGAAGTGTTCATGCCATGTCCCTCATATCTTGCCCCCTAAGTTGTGTCTTCCTCCTTGACTTTTTCCCCTGCTTTTGCAACATCTGTGAGCTTAGTTTTAGCACCTTTTGGTCCTTTGCAATGCACCTGATAAAACCCCAGGCCATTTTCTTAGAGTCACTAAATTTCCCAAATTTTCTTTTTTTCTCCTCCAATTGCAATTCCTTTGCTGTTGACTCCTTTCCAGCGTGTTTGTAGGTCCTTCTTTTCTGTTTTGGCCTTCAGTGGGGATCAATTTTGGCAAGCTTTGCTGCATGTGCCTGCCCTTGGTGGCGTATGGCCTGCCTGCATTTTGATGGCTTTGACTTTGGGAAAGATTTTTTTTTTCTTTATTTTTTTTTTTGGTTTTTGTTTTAAGTATTCATGCCATGTCCCTCATATCTTGCCCCCTAAGTTGTGTCTTCCTCCTTGACTTTTTCCCCTGCTTTTGCAACATCTGTGAGCTTAGTTTTGCCACCTTTTGGTCCTTTGCAATGCACCTGATAAAACCCCAGGCCATTTTCTTAGAGTCATTAAATTTCCCAAAATTTCTTTTTTTCTCCTCCAATTGCAATTCCTTTGATGTTGACTCCTTTCCAGCATGTTTGTAGGTCCTTCTTTTCTGTTTTGGCCTTCAGTGGGGATCAATTTTGGCAAGCTTTGCTGCATGTGCCTGCCCTTGGTGGCGTATGGCCTGCCTGCCTTTTGATGGCTTTGACTTTGGGAAAGACTTTTTCTTTTTTTTTTCTTTTTTGTTTTAAGTATTCATGCCATGTTCCTCATATCTTGCCCCCTAAGTTGTGTCTTCCTGCTTGACTTTTTCCCCTGCTTTTGCAACATCTGTGAGCCTAGTTTTTGCATCTTTTGGTCCTTTGCAATGCACCTGATAAAACACCAGGCCATTTTCTTAGAGTCATTAAATTTCCCAAATTTTCTTTTTTTCTCCTCCAATTGCAATTCCTTTGATGTTGACTCCTTTCCAGCGTGTTTGTAGGTCCTTCTTTTCTGTTTTGGCCTTCAGTGGGGATCAATTTTGGCAAGCTTTGCTGCATGTGCCTGCCCTTGGTGGCGTATGGCCTGCCTGCATTTTGAAGGCTTTGACTTTGGGAAAGATTTTTTCTATTTTTTTTTTTTTGTTTGTTTTAAGTATTCATGCCATGTCCCTCATATCTTGCTCCCTAAGTTGTGTCTTCCTGCTTGACTTTTTCCCCTGCTTTTGCAACATCTGTGAGCTTAGTTTTGGCACCTTTTGGTCCTTTGCCATGCAGCTGATTTCCTCACAGCCTATTTTTTAAGAGACTAAAATTCCCAATTTTCTGCTTTTTTCAATTGCATTTCGTTTGAACCTATCTCCTTTCCAGAGTTTTTGTAAGCCTTTCTTTTGGGATTCGCAAGATTCCTTTTCCCTTCCCGAAAGGAAATTTCATTTCCTTTCGGGAAGGGAAAAGGAATCTTGCGATTTCAATGGGGACCAATAGAGGAATCTTTGGTGCATGTCCCTGCACTTGATGGCAGGCCATGCCTTTTGATGGCTTTGACTTTGGGAAAGATTTTTTTCTTTTTTTGGTTGTTTTCTGAAGTGTTCATGCCATGTCCCTCATATCTTGCCCCCTAAGTTGTGTCTTCCTCCTTGATTTTTTCCCCTGCTTTTGCAACATCTGTGAGCTTAGTTTTGCCACCTTTTGGTCCTTTGCACTGCACCTGATATAAACCCAGGCCATTTTCTTAGAGTCACTAAATTTCCCAAATTTTCTTTTTTTCTCCTCCAATTGCAATTCCTTTGATGTTGACTCCATTCCCGCGTGTATGTAGGTCCTTCTTTTCTGTTTTGGCCTTCAGTGGGGATCAGTTTTAGCAAGCTTTGCTGCATGTGCCTGCTCTTGGTGGCGTATGGCCTGCCTGCCTTTTGATGGCTTTGACTTTGGGAAAGATTTTCTTCTTTTTTTGTTGTTTTCTGAAGTATTCATGCCATGTCCCTCATATCTTGCTCCCTAAGTTGTGTCTTCCTGCTTGACTTTTTCCCCTGCTTTTGCAACATCTGTGAGCTTAGTTTTGGCACCTTTTGGTCCTTTGCCATGCAGCTGATTTCCTCACAGCCTATTTTTTAAGAGACTAAAATTCCCAATTTTCTGCTTTTTTCAATTGCATTTCGTTTGAACCTATCTCCTTTCCAGAGTTTTTGTAAGCCTTTCTTTTGGGATTCGCAAGATTCCTTTTCCCTTCCCGAAAGGAAATTTCATTTCCTTTCGGGAAGGGAAAAGGAATCTTGCGATTTCAATGGGGACCAATAGAGGAATCTTTGGTGCATGTCCCTGCACTTGATGGCAGGCCATGCCTTTTGATGGCTTTGACTTTGGGAAAGATTTTTTTCTTTTTTTGGTTGTTTTCTGAAGTGTTCATGCCATGTCCCTCATATCTTGCCCCCTAAGTTGTGTCTTCCTCCTTGACTTTTTCCCCTGCTTTTGCAACATCTGTGAGCTTAGTTTTGGCACCTTTTGGTCCTTTGCACTGCACCTGATATAAACCCAGGCCATATTCTTAGAGTCACTAAATTTCCCAAATTTTCTTTTTTTCTCCTCCAATTGCAATTCCTTTGATGTTGACTCCATTCCCGCGTGTATGTAGGTCCTTCTTTTCTGTTTTGGCCTTCAGTGGGGATCAGTTTTAGCAAGCTTTGCTGCATGTGCCTGCTCTTGGTGGCGTATGGCCTGCCTGCCTTTTGATGGCTTTGACTTTGGGAAAGATTTTTTTCTTTTTTTGGTTGTTTTCTGAAGTGTTCATGCCATGTCCCTCATATCTTGCCCCCTAAGTTGTGTCTTCCTCCTTGACTTTTTCCCCTGCTTTTGCAACATCTGTGAGCTTAGTTTTAGCACCTTTTGGTCCTTTGCAATGCACCTGATAAAACCCCAGGCCATTTTCTTAGAGTCACTAAATTTCCCAAATTTTCTTTTTTTCTCCTCCAATTGCAATTCCTTTGCTGTTGACTCCTTTCCAGCGTGTTTGTAGGTCCTTCTTTTCTGTTTTGGCCTTCAGTGGGGATCAATTTTGGCAAGCTTTGCTGCATGTGCCTGCCCTTGGTGGCGTATGGCCTGCCTGCATTTTGATGGCTTTGACTTTGGGAAAGATTTTTTTTTTCTTTATTTTTTTTTTTGGTTTTTGTTTTAAGTATTCATGCCATGTCCCTCATATCTTGCCCCCTAAGTTGTGTCTTCCTCCTTGACTTTTTCCCCTGCTTTTGCAACATCTGTGAGCTTAGTTTTGCCACCTTTTGGTCCTTTGCAATGCACCTGATAAAACCCCAGGCCATTTTCTTTGAGTCATTAAATTTCCCAAATTTTCTTTTTTCTCCTCCAATTGCAATTCCTTTGATGTTGACTCCTTTCCAGCATGTTTGTAGGTCCTTCTTTTCTGTTTTGGCCTTCAGTGGGGATCAATTTTGGCAAGCTTTGCTGCATGTGCCTGCCCTTGGTGGCGTATGGCCTGCCTGCCTTTTGATGGCTTTGACTTTGGGAAAGACTTTTTCTTTTTTTTTTCTTTTTTGTTTTAAGTATTCATGCCATGTTCCTCATATCTTGCCCCCTAAGTTGTGTCTTCCTGCTTGACTTTTTCCCCTGCTTTTGCAACATCTGTGAGCCTAGTTTTTGCATCTTTTGGTCCTTTGCAATGCACCTGATAAAACACCAGGCCATTTTCTTAGAGTCATTAAATTTCCCAAATTTTCTTTTTTTCTCCTCCAATTGCAATTCCTTTGCTGTTGACTCCTTTCCAGCGTGTTTGTAGGTCCTTCTTTTCTGTTTTGGCCTTCAGTGGGGATCAATTTTGGCAAGCTTTGCTGCATGTGCCTGCCCTTGGTGGCGTATGGCCTGCCTGCATTTTGAAGGCTTTGACTTTGGGAAAGATTTTTTCTATTTTTTTTTTTTTGTTTGTTTTAAGTATTTATGCCATGTCCCTCATATCTTGCTCCCTAAGTTGTGTCTTCCTGCTTGACTTTTTCCCCTGCTTTTGCAACATCTGTGAGCTTAGTTTTGGCACCTTTTGGTCCTTTGCCATGCAGCTGATTTCCTCACAGCCTATTTTTTAAGAGACTAAAATTCCCAATTTTCTGCTTTTTTCAATTGCATTTCGTTTGAACCTATCTCCTTTCCAGAGTTTTTGTAAGCCTTTCTTTTGGGATTCGCAAGATTCCTTTTCCCTTCCCGAAAGGAAATTTCATTTCCTTTCGGGAAGGGAAAAGGAATCTTGCGATTTCAATGGGGACCAATAGAGGAATCTTTGGTGCATGTCCCTGCACTTGATGGCAGGCCATGCCTTTTGATGGCTTTGACTTTGGGAAAGATTTTTTTCTTTTTTTGGTTGTTTTCTGAAGTGTTCATGCCATGTCCCTCATATCTTGCCCCCTAAGTTGTGTCTTCCTCCTTGATTTTTTCCCCTGCTTTTGCAACATCTGTGAGCTTAGTTTTGCCACCTTTTAGTCCTTTGCACTGCACCTGATATAAACCCTGGCCATTTTCTTAGAGTCACTAAATTTCCCAAATTTTCTTTTTTTCTCCTCCAATTGCAATTCCTTTGATGTTGACTCCATTCCCGCGTGTATGTAGGCCCTTCTTTTCTGTTTTGGCCTTCAGTGGGGATCAGTTTTAGCAAGCTTTGCTGCATGTGCCTGCTCTTGGTGGCGTATGGCCTGCCTGCCTTTTGATGGCTTTGACTTTGGGAAAGATTTTTTTCTTTTTTTGGTTGTTTTCTGAAGTGTTCATGCCATGTCCCTCATATCTTGCCCCCTAAGTTGTGTCTTCCTCCTTGACTTTTTCCCCTGCTTTTGCAACATCTGTGAGCTTAGTTTTAGCACCTTTTGGTCCTTTGCAATGCACCTGATAAAACCCCAGGCCGTTTTCTTAGAGTCACTAAATTTCCCAAATTTTCTTTTTTTCTCCTCCAATTGCAATTCCTTTGCTGTTGACTCCTTTCCAGCGTGTTTGTAGGTCCTTCTTTTCTGTTTTGGCCTTCAGTGGGGATCAATTTTGGCAAGCTTTGCTGCATGTGCCTGCCCTTGGTGGCGTATGGCCTGCCTGCATTTTGATGGCTTTGACTTTGGGAAAGATTTTTTTTTTCTTTATTTCTTTTTTGGTTTTTGTTTCAAGTATTCATGCCATGTCCCTCATATCTTGCCCCCTAAGTTGTGTCTTCCTCCTTGACTTTTTCCCCTGCTTTTGCCACATTTGTGAGCTTAGTTTTGGCACCTTTTGGTCCTTTGCACTGCACCTGATAAAACCCCAGGCCATTTTCTTAGAGTCACTAAATTTCCCAAATTTTCTTTTTTTCACCTCCAATTGCAATTCCTTTGATGTTGACTCCTTTCCAGCGTGTTTGTAGGTCCTTCTTTTCTGTTTTGGCCTTCAGTGGGGATCAATTTTGGCAAGCTTTGCTGCATGTGCCTGCCCTTGGTGGCGTATGGCCTGCCTGCATTTTGATGGCTTTGACTTTGGGAAAGAATTTTTCTATTTTTTTTTGTTTGTTTGTTTTAAGTATTCATGCCATGTTCCTCATATCTTGCCCCCTAAGATGTGTCTTCCTCCTTCACTTTTTCCCCTGCTTTTGCAACATCTGTGAGCCTAGTTTTTGCATCTTTTGGTCCTTTGCAATGCACCTGATAAAACACCAGGCCATTTTCTTAGAGTCATTAAATTTCCCAAATTTTCCTTTTTTCTCCTCCAATTGCAATTCCTTTGATGTTGACTCCTTTCCAGCATGTTTGTAGGTCCTTCTTTTCTGTTTTGGCCTTCAGTGGGGATCAATTTTGGCAAGCTTTGCTGCATGTGCCTGCCCTTGGTGGCGTATGGCCTGCCTGCATTTTGATGGCTTTGACTTTGGGAAAGATTTTTTCTTTTTTTTTTTCTTGTTTGTTTTAAGTATTCATGCCATGTCCCTCATATCTTGCCCCCTAAGTTGTGTCTTCCTCCTTGACTTTTTCCCCTGCTTTTGCAACATCTGTGAGCTTAGTTTTGGCACCTTTTGGTCCTTTGCAATGCAGCTGATTTCCTCACAGCCTATTTTATGAAGAGACTAAAATTCCCGATTTTCTGCTTTTTTCAATTGCATTTCGTTTGAACCTATCTCCTTTCCAGAGTGTTTGTAAGCCTTTCTTTTGGGATTCGCAAGATTCCTTTTCCCTTCCCGAAAGGAAATTTCATTTCCTTTCGGGAAGGGAAAAGGAATCTTGCGATTTCAATGGGGACCAATAGAGGAATCTTTGGTGCATGTCTCTGCACTTGATGGCAGGCCATGCCTTTTGATGGCTTTGACTTTGGGAAAGATTTTTTTCTTTTTTTGGTTGTTTTCTGAAGTGTTCATGCCATGTCCCTCATATCTTGCCCCCTAAGTTGTGTCTTCCTCCTTGACTTTTTCCCCTGCTTTTGCAACATCTGTGAGCTTAGTTTTGGCATATTTTGGTCCTTTGCAATGCACCTGATAAAACACCAGGCCATTTTCTTAGAGTCATTAAATTTCCCAAATTTTCTTTTTTTCTCCTCCAATTGCAATTCCTTTGATGTTGACTCTTTTCCAGCGTGTTTGTAGGTCCTTCTTTTCTGTTTTGGCCTTCAGTGGGGATCAATTTTGGCAAGCTTTGCTGCATGTGCCTGCCCTTGGTGGCGTATGGCCTGCCTGCATTTTGAAGGCTTTGACTTTGGGAAAGATTTTTTCTATTTTTTTTTTTTTTGTTTGTTTTAAGTATTCATGCCATGTCCCTCATATCTTGCCCCCTAAGTTGTGTCTTCCTCCTTGATTTTTTCCCCTGCTTTTGCAACATCTGTGAGCTTAGTTTTGCCACCTTTAAGTCCTTTGCACTGCACCTGATATAAACCCTGGCCATTTTCTTAGAGTCACTAAATTTCCCAAATTTTCTTTTTTTCTCCTCCAATTGCAATTCCTTTGATGTTGACTCCATTCCCGCGTGTATGTAGGCCCTTCTTTTCTGTTTTGGCCTTCAGTGGGGATCAGTTTTAGCAAGCTTTGCTGCATGTGCCTGCTCTTGGTGGCGTATGGCCTGCCTGCATTTTGATGGCTTTGACTTTGGGAAAGATTTTTTTCTTTTTTTGGTTGTTTTCTGAAGTGTTCATGCCATGTCCCTCATATCTTGCCCCCTAAGTTGTGTCTTCCTCCTTGACTTTTTCCCCTGCTTTTGCAACATCTGTGAGCTTAGTTTTAGCACCTTTTGGTCCTTTGCAATGCACCTGATAAAACCCCAGGCCATTTTCTTAGAGTCACTAAATTTCCCAAATTTTCTTTTTTTCTCCTCCAATTGCAATTCCTTTGATGTTGACTCCTTTCCAGCGTGTTTGTAGGTCCTTCTTTTCTGTTTTGGCCTTCAGTGGGGATCAATTTTGGCAAGCTTTGCTGCATGTGCCTGCCCTTGGTGGCGTATGGCCTGCCTGCATTTTGATGGCTTTGACTTTGGGAAAGATTTTTTCTTTTTTTTTTTCTTGTTTGTTTTAAGTATTCATGCCATGTCCCTCATATCTTGCCCCCTGAGTTGTGTCTTCCTCCTTGACTTTTTCCCCTGCTTTTGCAACATCTGTGAGCTTAGTTTTGGCACCTTTTGGTCCTTTGCAATGCAGCTGATTTCCTCACAGCCTATTTTTTGAAGAGACTAAAATTCCCGATTTTCTGCTTTTTTCAATTGCATTTCGTTTGAACCTATCTCCTTTCCAGAGTGTTTGTAAGCCTTTCTTTTGGGATTCGCAAGATTCCTTTTCCCTTCCCGAAAGGAAATTTCATTTCCTTTCGGGAAGGGAAAAGGAATCTTGCGATTTCAATGGGGACCAATAGAGGAATCTTTGGTGCATGTCTCTGCACTTGATGGCAGGCCATGCCTTTTGATGGCTTTGACTTTGGGAAAGATTTTTTTCTTTTTTTGGTTGTTTTCTGAAGTGTTCATGCCATGTCCCTCATATCTTGCCCCCTAAGTTGTGTCTTCCTCCTTGACTTTTTCCCCTGCTTTTGCAACATCTGTGAGCTTAGTTTTGGCATATTTTGGTCCTTTGCAATGCACCTGATAAAACACCAGGCCATTTTCTTAGAGTCATTAAATTTCCCAAATTTTCTTTTTTTCTCCTCCAATTGCAATTCCTTTGATGTTGACTCCTTTCCAGCGTGTTTGTAGGTCCTTCTTTTCTGTTTTGGCCTTCAGTGGGGATCAATTTTGGCAAGCTTTGCTGCATGTGCCTGCCCTTGGTGGCGTATGGCCTGCCTGCATTTTGAAGGCTTTGACTTTGGGAAAGATTTTTTCTATTTTTTTTTTTTTTTGTTTGTTTTAAGTATTCATGCCATGTCCCTCATATCTTGCCCCCTAAGTTGTGTCTTCCTCCTTGATTTTTTCCCCTGCTTTTGCAACATCTGTGAGCTTAGTTTTGCCACCTTTTAGTCCTTTGCACTGCACCTGATATAAACCCTGGCCATTTTCTTAGAGTCACTAAATTTCCCAAATTTTCTTTTTTTCTCCTCCAATTGCAATTCCTTTGATGTTGACTCCATTCCCGCGTGTATGTAGGTCCTTCTTTTCTGTTTTGGCCTTCAGTGGGGATCAGTTTTAGCAAGCTTTGCTGCATGTGCCTGCCCTTGGTGGCGTATGGCCTGCCTGCCTTTTGATGGCTTTGACTTTGGGAAAGACTTTTTCTTTTTTATTTCTTCTTTGTTTTAAGTATTCATGCCATGTTCCTCATATCTTGCTCCCTAAGTTGTGTCTTCCTCCTTGACTTTTTCCCCTGCTTTTGCAACATCTGTGAGCCTAGTTTTGCCACCTTTTGGTCCTTTGCAATGCACCTGATAAAACCCCAGGCCATTTTCTTAGAGTCACTAAATTTCCCAAATTTTCTTTTTTTCTCCTCCAATTGCAATTCCTTTGATGTTGACTCCTTTCCAGCGTGTTTGTAGGTCCTTCTTTTCTGTTTTGGCCTTCAGTGGGGATCAATTTTGGCAAGCTTTGCTGCATGTGCCTGCCCTTGGTGGTGTATGGCCTGCCTGCATTTTGAAGGCTTTGACTTTGGGAAAGATTTTTTCTTTTTTTTTTTTTTTATTATTTTAAGTATTCATGCCATGTCCCTCATATCTTGCCCCCTAAGTTGTGTCTTCCTCCTTGATTTTTTCCCCTGCTTTTGCAACATCTGTGAGCTTAGTTTTGGCACCTTTTGGTCCTTTGCACTGCACCTGATATAAACCCAGGCCATTTTCTTAGAGTCACTAAATTTCCCAATTTTTCTTTTTTTCTCCTCCAATTGCAATTCCTTTGATGTTGACTCCATTCCCGCGTGTATGTAGGTCCTTCTTTTCTGTTTTGGCCTTCAGTGGGGATCAGTTTTAGCAAGCTTTGCTGCATGTGCCTGCTCTTGGTGGCGTATGGCCTGCCATGACTTTTGATGGCTTTGACTTTGGGAAAGATTTTTTTCTTTTTTTGGTTGTTTTCTGAAGTGTTCATGCCATGTCCCTCATATCTTGCCCCCTAAGTTGTGTCTTCCTCCTTGACTTTTTCCCCTGCTTTTGCAACATCTGTGAGCTTAGTTTTAGCACCTTTTGGTCCTTTGCAATGCACCTGATAAAACCCCAGGCCGTTTTCTTAGAGTCACTAAATTTCCCAAATTTTCTTTTTTTCTCCTCCAATTGCAATTCCTTTGCTGTTGACTCCTTTCCAGCGTGTTTGTAGGTCCTTCTTTTCTGTTTTGGCCTTCAGTGGGGATCAATTTTGGCAAGCTTTGCTGCATGTGCCTGCCCTTGGTGGCGTATGGCCTGCCTGCATTTTGATGGCTTTGACTTTGGGAAAGATTTTTTTTTTTCTTTATTTCTTTTTTGGTTTTTGTTTCAAGTATTCATGCCATGTCCCTCATATCTTGCCCCCTAAGTTGTGTCTTCCTCCTTGACTTTTTCCCCTGCTTTTGCCACATTTGTGAGCTTAGTTTTGGCACCTTTTGGTCCTTTGCACTGCACCTGATAAAACCCCAGGCCATTTTCTTAGAGTCACTAAATTTCCCAAATTTTCTTTTTTTCACCTCCAATTGCAATTCCTTTGATGTTGACTCCTTTCCAGCGTGTTTGTAGGTCCTTCTTTTCTGTTTTGGCCTTCAGTGGGGATCAATTTTGGCAAGCTTTGCTGCATGTGCCTGCCCTTGGTGGCGTATGGCCTGCCTGCATTTTGATGGCTTTGACTTTGGGAAAGAATTTTTCTATTTTTTTTTGTTTGTTTGTTTTAAGTATTCATGCCATGTTCCTCATATCTTGCCCCCTAAGTTGTGTCTTCCTCCTTCACTTTTTCCCCTGCTTTTGCAACATCTGTGAGCCTAGTTTTTGCATCTTTTGGTCCTTTGCAATGCACCTGATAAAACACCAGGCCATTTTCTTAGAGTCATTAAATTTCCCAAATTTTCCTTTTTTCTCCTCCAATTACAATTCCTTTGATGTTGACTCCTTTCCAGCATGTTTGTAGGTCCTTCTTTTCTGTTTTGGCCTTCAGTGGGGATCAATTTTGGCAAGCTTTGCTGCATGTGCCTGCCCTTGGTGGCGTATGGCCTGCCTGCATTTTGATGGCTTTGACTTTGGGAAAGACTTTTTCTTTTTTATTTCTTCTTTGTTTTAAGTATTCATGCCATGTTCCTCATATCTTGCCCCCTAAGTTGTGTCTTCCTCCTTGACTTTTTCCCCTGCTTTTGCAACATCTGTGAGCCTAGTTTTGGCACCTTTTGGTCCTTTGCACTGCACCTGATAAAACCCCAGGCCATTTTCTTAGAGTCACTAAATTTCCCAAATTTTCTTTTTTTCTCCTCCAATTGCAATTCCTTTGATGTTGACTCCTTTCCAGCGTGTTTGTAGGTCCTTCTTTTCTGTTTTGGCCTTCAGTGGGGATCAATTTTGGCCAGCTTTGCTGCATGTGCCTGCCCTTGGTGGCGTATGGCCTGCCTGCATTTTGAAGGCTTTGACTTTGGGAAAGATTTTTTCTTTTTTTTTTTTTTTATTATTTTAAGTATTCATGCCATGTCCCTCATATCTTGCTCCCTAAGTTGTGTCTTCCTGCTTGACTTTTTCCCCTGCTTTTGCAACATCTGTGAGCTTAGTTTTGGCACCTTTTGGTCCTTTGCAATGCAGCTGATTTCCTCACAGCCTATTTTTTAAGAGACTAAAATTCCCAATTTTCTGCTTTTTTCAATTGCATTTCGTTTGAACCTATCTCCTTTCCAGAGTGTTTGTAAGCCTTTCTTTTGGGATTCGCAAGATTCCTTTTCCCTTCCCGAAAGGAAATTTCATTTCCTTTCGGGAAGGGAAAAGGAATCTTGCGATTTCAATGGGGACCAATAGAGGAATCTTTGCTGCATGTCCCTGCACTTGATGGAAGGCCATGCCTTTTGATGGCTTTGACTTTGGGAAAGATTTTTTTCTTTTTTTGGTTGTTTTCTGAAGTGTTCATGCCATGTCCCTCATATCTTGCCCCCTAAGTTGTGTCTTCCTCCTTGACTTTTTCCCCTGCTTTTGCAACATCTGTGAGCTTAGTTTTAGCACCTTTTGGTCCTTTGCAATGCACCTGATAAAACCCCAGGCCGTTTTCTTAGAGTCACTAAATTTCCCAAATTTTCTTTTTTTCTCCTCCAATTGCAATTCCTTTGATGTTGACTCCTTTCCAGCGTGTTTGTAGGTCCTTCTTTTCTGTTTTGGCCTTCAGTGGGGATCAATTTTGGCAAGCTTTGCTGCATGTGCCTGCCCTTGGTGGCGTATGGCCTCCCTGCATTTTGATGGCTTTGACTTTGGGAAAGATTTTTTTTTTCTTTATTTCTTTTTTGGTTTTTGTTTCAAGTATTCATGCCATGTCCCTCATATCTTGCCCCCTAAGTTGTGTCTTCCTCCTTGACTTTTTCCCCTGCTTTTGCCACATTTGTGAGCTTAGTTTTGGCACCTTTTGGTCCTTTGCACTGCACCTGATAAAACCCCAGGCCATTTTCTTAGAGTCACTAAATTTCCCAAATTTTCTTTTTTTCACCTCCAATTGCAATTCCTTTGATGTTGACTCCTTTCCAGCGTGTTTGTAGGTCCTTCTTTTCTGTTTTGGCCTTCAGTGGGGATCAATTTTGGCAAGCTTTGCTGCATGTGCCTGCCCTTGGTGGCGTATGGCCTGCCTGCATTTTGATGGCTTTGACTTTGGGAAAGAATTTTTCTTTTTTTTTTTGTTTGTTTGTTTTAAGTATTCATGCCATGTTCCTCATATCTTGCCCCCTAAGTTGTGTCTTCCTCCTTCACTTTTTCCCCTGCTTTTGCAACATCTGTGAGCCTAGTTTTTGCATCTTTTGGTCCTTTGCAATGCACCTGATAAAACACCAGGCCATTTTCTTAGAGTCATTAAATTTCCCAAATTTTCCTTTTTTCTCCTCCAATTGCAATTCCTTTGCTGTTGACTCCTTTCCAGCGTGTTTGTATGTCCTTCTTTTCTCTTTTGGCCTTCAGTGGGGATCAATTTTGGCAAGCTTTGCTGCATGTGCCTGCCCTTGGTGGCGTATGGCCTGCCTGCATTTTGATGGCTTTGACTTTGGGAAAGATTTTTTTTTTCTTTATTTTTTTTTTCTTTTTTGTTTTAAGTATTCATGCCATGTCCCTCATATCTTGCCCCCTAAGTTGTGTCTTCCTCCTTGACTTTTTCCCCTGCTTTTGCCACATTTGTGAGCTTAGTTTTGGCACCTTTTGGTCCTTTGCACTGCACCTGATAAAACCCCAGGCCATTTTCTTAGAGTCATTAAATTTCCCAAATTTTCTTTTTTTCACCTCCAATTGCAATTCCTTTGATGTTGACTCCTTTCCAGCATGTTTGTAGGTCCTTCTTTTCTGTTTTGGCCTTCAGTGGGGATCAATTTTGGCAAGCTTTGCTGCATGTGCCTGCCCTTGGTGGCGTATGGCCTGCCTGCATTTTGATGGCTTTGACTTTGGGAAAGAATTTTTCTTTTTTTTTTTCTTTTTTTGTTTTAAGTATTCATGCCATGTCCCTCATATCTTGCCCCCTAAGTTGTGTCTTCCGCCTTGACTTTTTCCCCTGCTTTTGCAACATCTGTGAGCCTAGTTTTGGCACCTTTTGGTCCTTTGCAATGCACCTGATAAAACCCCAGGCCATTTTCTTAGAGTCACTAAATTTCCCAAATTTTCTTTTTTTCTCCTCCAATTGCAATTCCTTTGATGTTGACTCCTTTCCAGCGTGTTTGTAGGTCCTTCTTTTCTGTTTTGGCCTTCAGTGGGGATCAATTTTGGCAAGCTTTGCTGCATGTGCCTGCCCTTGGTGGCGTATGGCCTGCCTGCATTTTGAAGGCTTTGACTTTGGGAAAGGTTTTTTCTTTTTTTTTTTTTTTTATTATGTTAAGTATTCATGCCATGTCCCTCATATCTTGCTCCCTAAGTTGTGTCTTCCTGCTTGACTTTTTCCCCTGCTTTTGCAACATCTGTGAGCTTAGTTTTGGCACCTTTTGGTCCTTTGCCATGCAGCTGATTTCCTCACAGCCTATTTTTTAAGAGACTAAAATTCCCAATTTTCTGCTTTTTTCAATTGCATTTCGTTTGAACCTATCTCCTTTCCAGAGTTTTTGTAAGCCTTTCTTTTGGGATTCGCAAGATTCCTTTTCCCTTCCCGAAAGGAAATTTCATTTCCTTTCGGGAAGGGAAAAGGAATCTTGCGATTTCAATGGGGACCAATAGAGGAATCTTTGGTGCATGTCCCTGCACTTGATGGCAGGCCATGCCTTTTGATGGCTTTGACTTTGGGAAAGATTTTTTTCTTTTTTTCGTTGTTTTCTGAAGTGTTCATGCCATGTCCCTCATATCTTGCCCCCTAAGTTGTGTCTTCCTCCTTGACTTTTTCCCCTGCTTTTGCAACATCTGTGAGCTTAGTTTTGGCACCTTTTGGTCCTTTGCACTGCACCTGATATAAACCCAGGCCATTTTCTTAGAGTCACTAAATTTCCCAAATTTTCTTTTTTTCTCCTCCAATTGCAATTCCTTTGATGTTGACTCCATTCCCGCGTGTATGTAGGTCCTTCTTTTCTGTTTTGGCCTTCAGTGGGGATCAGTTTTAGCAAGCTTTGCTGCATGTGCCTGCTCTTGGTGGCGTATGGCCTGCCTGCCTTTTGATGGCTTTGACTTTGGGAAAGATTTTTTTCTTTTTTTGGTTGTTTTCTGAAGTGTTCATGCCATGTCCCTCATATCTTGCCCCCTAAGTTGTGTCTTCCTCCTTGACTTTTCCCCTGCTTTTGCAACATCTGTGAGCTTAGTTTTAGCACCTTTTGGTCCTTTGCAATGCACCTGATAAAACCCCAGGCCATTTTCTTAGAGTCACTAAATTTCCCAAATTTTCTTTTTTTCTCCTCCAATTGCAATTCCTTTGATGTTGACTCCTTTCCAGCATGTTTGTAGGTCCTTCTTTTCTGTTTTGGCCTTCAGTGGGGATCAATTTTGGCAAGCTTTGCTGCATGTGCCTGCCCTTGGTGGCGTATGGCCTGCCTGCCTTTTGATGGCTTTGACTTTGGGAAAGACTTTTTCTTTTTTTTTTCTTTTTTGTTTTAAGTATTCATGCCATGTCCCTCATATCTTGCTCCCTAAGTTGTGTCTTCCTGCTTGACTTTTTCCCCTGCTTTTGCAACATCTGTGAGCCTAGTTTTTGCATCTTTTGGTCCTTTGCAATGCACCTGATAAAACACCAGGCCATTTTCTTAGAGTCATTAAATTTCCCAAATTTCCTTTTTTTCTCCTCCAATTGCAATTCCTTTGATGTTGACTCCTTTCCAGCGTGTTTGTAGGTCCTTCTTTTCTGTTTTGGCCTTCAGTGGGGATCAATTTTGGCAAGCTTTGCTGCATGTGCCTGCCCTTGGTGGCGTATGGCCTGCCTGCATTTTGATGGCTTTGACTTTGGGAAAGAATTTTTCTATTTTTTTTTGTTTGTTTGTTTTAAGTATTCATGCCATGTTCCTCATATCTTGCCCCCTAAGTTGTGTCTTCCTCCTTCACTTTTTCCCCTGCTTTTGCAACATCTGTGAGCCTAGTTTTTGCATCTTTTGGTCCTTTGCAATGCACCTGATAAAACACCAGGCCATTTTCTTAGAGTCATTAAATTTCCCAAATTTTCTTTTTTTCTCCTCCAATTGCAATTCCTTTGATGTTGACTCCTTTCCAGCGTGTTTGTAGGTCCTTCTTTTCTGTTTTGGCCTTCAGTGGGGATCAATTTTGGCAAGCTTTGCTGCATGTGCCTGCCCTTGGTGGCTTATGGCCTGCCTGCATTTTGATGGCTTTGACTTTGGGAAAGATTTTTTCTTTTTTTTTTTCTTGTTTGTTTTAAGTATTCATGCCATGTCCCTCATATCTTGCCCCCTGAGTTGTGTCTTCCTCCTTGACTTTTTCCCCTGCTTTTGCAACATCTGTGAGCTTAGTTTTGGCACCTTTTGGTCCTTTGCAATGCAGCTGATTTCCTCACAGCCTATTTTTTGAAGAGACTAAAATTCCCGATTTTCTGCTTTTTTCAATTGCATTTCGTTTGAACCTATCTCCTTTCCAGAGTGTTTGTAAGCCTTTCTTTTGGGATCCGCAAGATTCCTTTTCCCTTCCCGAAAGGAAATTTCATTTCCTTTCGGGAAGGGAAAAGGAATCTTGCGATTTCAATGGGGACCAATAGAGGAATCTTTGGTGCATGTCTCTGCACTTGATGGCAGGCCATGCCTTTTGATGGCTTTGACTTTGGGAAAGATTTTTTTCTTTTTTTGGTTGTTTTCTGAAGTGTTCATGCCATGTCCCTCATATCTTGCCCTCTAAGTTGTGTCTTCCTCCTTGACTTTTTCCCCTGCTTTTGCAACATCTGTGAGCTTAGTTTTGCCACCTTTTGGTCCTTTGCAATGCACCTGATAAAACCCCAGGCCATTTTCTTAGAGTCATTAAATTTCCCGAATTTTCATTTTTTCTCCTCCAATTGCAATTCCTTTGATGTTGACTCCTTTCCAGCATGTTTGTAGGTCCTTCTTTTCTGTTTTGGCCTTCAGTGGGGATCAATTTTGGCAAGCTTTGCTGCATGTGCCTGCCCTTGGTGGCGTATGGCCTGCCTGCCTTTTGATGGCTTTGACTTTGGGAAAGACTTTTTCTTTTTTATTTCTTCTTTGTTTTAAGTATTCATGCCATGTTCCTCATATCTTGCCCCCTAAGTTGTGTCTTCCTGCTTGACTTTTTCCCCTGCTTTTGCAACATCTGTGAGCCTAGTTTTGGCACCTTTTGGTCCTTTGCAATGCACCTGATAAAACCCCAGGCCATTTTCTTAGAGTCACTAAATTTCCCAAATTTTCTTTTTTTCTCCTCCAATTGCAATTCCTTTGATGTTGACTCCTTTCCAGCGTGTTTGTAGGTCCTTCTTTTCTGTTTTGGCCTTCAGTGGGGATCAATTTTGGCAAGCTTTGCTGCATGTGCCTGCTCTTGGTGGCGTATGGCCTGCCTGCATTTTGAAGGCTTTGACTTTGGGAAAGATTTTCTCTTTTTTTTTTTTTTTTATTATTTTAAGTATTCATGCCATGTCCCTCATATCTTGCCCCCTAAGTTGTGTCTTCCTCCTTGATTTTTTCCCCTGCTTTTGCAACATCTGTGAGCTTAGTTTTGCCACCTTTTAGTCCTTTGCACTGCACCTGATATAAACCCTGGCCATTTTCTTAGAGTCACTAAATTTCCCAAATTTTCTTTTTTTCTCCTCCAATTGCAATTCCTTTGATGTTGACTCCATTCCCGCGTGTATGTAGGCCCTTCTTTTCTGTTTTGGCCTTCAGTGGGGATCAGTTTTAGCAAGCTTTGCTGCATGTGCCTGCTCTTGGTGGCGTATGGCCTGCCTGCCTTTTGATGGCTTTGACTTTGGGAAAGATTTTTTTCTTTTTTTGGTTGTTTTCTGAAGTGTTCATGCCATGTCCCTCATATCTTGCCCCCTAAGTTGTGTCTTCCTCCTTGACTTTTTCCCCTGCTTTTGCAACATCTGTGAGCTTAGTTTTAGCACCTTTTGGTCCTTTGCAATGCACCTGATAAAACCCCAGGCCGTTTTCTTAGAGTCACTAAATTTCCCAAATTTTCTTTTTTTCTCCTCCAATTGCAATTCCTTTGCTGTTGACTCCTTTCCAGCGTGTTTGTAGGTCCTTCTTTTCTGTTTTGGCCTTCAGTGGGGATCAATTTTGGCAAGCTTTGCTGCATGTGCCTGCCCTTGGTGGCGTATGGCCTGCCTGCATTTTGATGGCTTTGACTTTGGGAAAGAATTTTTCTATTTTTTTTTGTTTGTTTGTTTTAAGTATTCATGCCATGTTCCTCATATCTTGCCCCCTAAGTTGTGTCTTCCTCCTTCACTTTTTCCCCTGCTTTTGCAACATCTGTGAGCCTAGTTTTGCATCTTTTGGTCCTTTGCAATGCACCTGATAAAACACCAGGCCATTTTCTTAGAGTCACTAAATTTCCCAAATTTTCCTTTTTTCTCCTCCAATTGCAATTCCTTTGATGTTGACTCCTTTCCAGCGTGTTTGTAGGTCCTTCTTTTCTGTTTTGGCCTTCAGTGGGGATCAATTTTGGCAAGCTTTGCTGCATGTGCCTGCCCTTGGTGGCGTATGGCCTGCCTGCATTTTGATGGCTTTGACTTTGGGAAAGACTTTTTCTTTTTTATTTCTTCTTTGTTTTAAGTATTCATGCCATGTTCCTCATATCTTGCCCCCTAAGTTGTGTCTTCCTCCTTGACTTTTTCCCCTGCTTTTGCAACATCTGTGAGCCTAGTTTTGGCACCTTTTGGTCCTTTGCAATGCACCTGATAAAACCCCAGGCCATTTTCTTAGAGTCACTAAATTTCCCAAATTTTCTTTTTTTCTCCTCCAATTGCAATTCCTTTGATGTTGACTCCTTTCCAGCGTGTTTGTAGGTCCTTCTTTTCTGTTTTGGCCTTCAGTGGGGATCAATTTTGGCAAGCTTTGCTGCATGTGCCTGCACTTGCTGGCGTATGGCCTGCCTGCATTTTGAAGGCTTTGACTTTGGGAAAGATTTTTTCTTTTTTTTTTTTTTTATTATTTTAAGTATTCATGCCATGTCCCTCATATCTTGCTCCCTAAGTTGTGTCTTCCTGCTTGACTTTTCCCCCTGCTTTTGCAACATCTGTGAGCTTAGTTTTGGCACCTTTTGGTCCTTTGCAATGCAGCTGATTTCCTCACAGCCTATTTTTTAAGAGACTAAAATTCCCAATTTTCTGCGTTTTTCAATTGCATTTCGATTGAACCTATCTCCTTTCCAGAGTGTTTGTAAGCCTTTCTTTTGGGATTCGCAAGATTCCTTTTCCCTTCCCGAAAGGAAATTTCATTTCCTTTCGGGAAGGGAAAAGGAATCTTGCGATTTCAATGGGGACCAATAGAGGAATCTTTGCTGCATGTCCCTGCACTTGATGGAAGGCCATGCCTTTTGATGGCTTTGACTTTGGGAAAGATTTTTTTCTTTTTTTGGTTGTTTTCTGAAGTGTTCATGCCATGTCCCTCATATCTTGCCCCCTAAGTTGTGTCTTCCTCCTTGATTTTTTCCCCTGCTTTTGCAACATCTGTGAGCTTAGTTTTGGCACCTTTTAGTCCTTTGCACTGCACCTGATATAAACCCTGGCCATTTTCTTAGAGTCACTAAATTTCCCAAATTTTCTTTTTTTCTCCTCCAATTGCAATTCCTTTGATGTTGACTCCATTCCCGCGTGTATGTAGGTCCTTCTTTTCTGTTTTGGCCTTCAGTGGGGATCAGTTTTAGCAAGCTTTGCTGCATGTGCCTGCTCTTGGTGGCGTATGGCCTGCCTGCCTTTTGATGGCTTTGACTTTGGGAAAGATTTTTTTCTTTTTTTGGTTGTTTTCTGAAGTGTTCATGCCATGTCCCTCATATCTTGCCCCCTAAGTTGTGTCTTCCTCCTTGACTTTTTCCCCTGCTTTTGCAACATCTGTGAGCTTAGTTTTAGCACCTTTTGGTCCTTTGCAATGCACCTGATAAAACCCCAGGCCATTTTCTTAGAGTCACTAAATTTCCCAAATTTTCTTTTTTTCTCCTCCAATTGCAATTCCTTTGATGTTGACTCCTTTCCAGCGTGTTTGTAGGTCCTTCTTTTCTGTTTTGGCCTTCAGTGGGGATCAATTTTGGCAAGCTTTGCTGCATGTGCCTGCCCTTGGTGGCGTATGGCCTGCCTGCATTTTGATGGCTTTGACTTTGGGAAAGATTTTTTTTTTCTTTTTTTTTTTTTTTGGTTTTTGTTTTAAGTATTCATGCCATGTCCCTCATATCTTGCCCCCTAAGTTGTGTCTTCCTCCTTGACTTTTTCCCCTGCTTTTGCAACATCTGTGAGCTTAGTTTTGGCATCTTTTGGTCCTTTGCACTGCACCTGATAAAACACCAGGCCATTTTCTTAGAGTCATTAAATTTCCCGAATTTTCTTTTTTTCTCCTCCAATTGCAATTCCTTTGATGTTGACTCCTTTCCAGCATGTTTGTAGGTCCTTCTTTTCTGTTTTGGCCTTCAGTGGGGATCAATTTTGGCAAGCTTTGCTGCATGTGCCTGCCCTTGGTGGCGTATGGCCTGCCTGCCTTTTGATGGCTTTGACTTTGGGAAAGACTTTTTCTTTTTTTTTTCTTTTTTGTTTTAAGTATTCATGCCATGTTCCTCATATCTTGCCCCCTAAGTTGTGTCTTCCTGCTTGACTTTTTCCCCTGCTTTTGCAACATCTGTGAGCCTAGTTTTTGCATCTTTTGGTCCTTTGCAATGCACCTGATAAAACACCAGGCCATTTTCTTAGAGTCATTAAATTTCCCAAATTTTCTTTTTTTCTCCTCCAATTGCAATTCCTTTGATGTTGACTCCTTTCCAGCGTGTTTGTAGGTCCTTCTTTTCTGTTTTGGCCTTCAGTGGGGATCAATTTTGGCAAGCTTTGCTGCATGTGCCTGCCCTTGGTGGCGTATGGCCTGCCTGCATTTTGATGGCTTTGACTTTGGGAAAGAATTTTTCTATTTTTTTTTGTTTGTTTGTTTTAAGTATTCATGCCATGTTCCTCATATCTTGCCCCCTAGGTGTGTCTTCCTCCTTCACTTTTTCCCCTGCTTTTGCAACATCTGTGAGCCTAGTTTTTGCATCTTTTGGTCCTTTGCAATGCACCTGATAAAACACCAGGCCATTTTCTTAGAGTCATTAAATTTCCCAAATTTTCTTTTTTTCTCCTCCAATTGCAATTCCTTTGATGTTGACTCCTTTCCAGCGTGTTTGTAGGTCCTTCTTTTCTGTTTTGGCCTTCAGTGGGGATCAATTTTGGCAAGCTTTGCTGCATGTGCCTGCCCTTGGTGGCTTATGGCCTGCCTGCATTTTGATGGCTTTGACTTTGGGAAAGATTTTTTCTTTTTTTTTTTCTTGTTTGTTTTAAGTATTCATGCCATGTCCCTCATATCTTGCCCCCTGAGTTGTGTCTTCCTCCTTGACTTTTTCCCCTGCTTTTGCAACATCTGTGAGCTTAGTTTTGGCACCTTTTGGTCCTTTGCAATGCAGCTGATTTCCTCACAGCCTATTTTTTGAAGAGACTAAAATTCCCGATTTTCTGCTTTTTTCAATTGCATTTCGTTTGAACCTATCTCCTTTCCAGAGTGTTTGTAAGCCTTTCTTTTGGGATCCGCAAGATTCCTTTTCCCTTCCCGAAAGGAAATTTCATTTCCTTTCGGGAAGGGAAAAGGAATCTTGCGATTTCAATGGGGACCAATAGAGGAATCTTTGGTGCATGTCTCTGCACTTGATGGCAGGCCATGCCTTTTGATGGCTTTGACTTTGGGAAAGATTTTTTTCTTTTTTTGGTTGTTTTCTGAAGTGTTCATGCCATGTCCCTCATATCTTGCCCTCTAAGTTGTGTCTTCCTCCTTGACTTTTTCCCCTGCTTTTGCAACATCTGTGAGCTTAGTTTTGCCACCTTTTGGTCCTTTGCAATGCACCTGATAAAACCCCAGGCCATTTTCTTAGAGTCATTAAATTTCCCGAATTTTCATTTTTTCTCCTCCAATTGCAATTCCTTTGATGTTGACTCCTTTCCAGCATGTTTGTAGGTCCTTCTTTTCTGTTTTGGCCTTCAGTGGGGATCAATTTTGGCAAGCTTTGCTGCATGTGCCTGCCCTTGGTGGCGTATGGCCTGCCTGCCTTTTGATGGCTTTGACTTTGGGAAAGACTTTTTCTTTTTTATTTCTTCTTTGTTTTAAGTATTCATGCCATGTTCCTCATATCTTGCCCCCTAAGTTGTGTCTTCCTCCTTGACTTTTTCCCCTGCTTTTGCAACATCTGTGAGCCTAGTTTTGGCACCTTTTGGTCCTTTGCAATGCACCTGATAAAACCCCAGGCCATTTTCTTAGAGTCACTAAATTTCCCAAATTTTCTTTTTTTCACCTCCAATTGCAATTCCTTTGATGTTGACTCCTTTCCAGCGTGTTTGTAGGTCCTTCTTTTCTGTTTTGGCCTTCAGTGGGGATCAATTTTGGCAAGCTTTGCTGCATGTGCCTGCCCTTGGTGGCGTATGGCCTGCCTGCATTTTGAAGGCTTTGACTTTGGGAAAGATTTTCTCTTTTTTTTTTTTTTTATTATTTTAAGTATTCATGCCATGTCCCTCATATCTTGCCCCCTAAGTTGTGTCTTCCTCCTTGATTTTTTCCCCTGCTTTTGCAACATCTGTGAGCTTAGTTTTGCCACCTTTTAGTCCTTTGCACTGCACCTGATATAAACCCTGGCCATTTTCTTAGAGTCACTAAATTTCCCAAATTTTCTTTTTTTCTCCTCCAATTGCAATTCCTTTGATGTTGACTCCATTCCCGCGTGTATGTAGGCCCTTCTTTTCTGTTTTGGCCTTCAGTGGGGATCAGTTTTAGCAAGCTTTGCTGCATGTGCCTGCTCTTGGTGGCGTATGGCCTGCCTGCCTTTTGATGGCTTTGACTTCGGGAAAGATTTTTTTCTTTTTTTGGTTGTTTTCTGAAGTGTTCATGCCATGTCCCTCATATCTTGCCCCCTAAGTTGTGTCTTCCTCCTTGACTTTTTCCCCTGCTTTTGCAACATCTGTGAGCTTAGTTTTAGCACCTTTTGGTCCTTTGCAATGCACCTGATAAAACCCCAGGCCGTTTTCTTAGAGTCACTAAATTTCCCAAATTTTCTTTTTTTCTCCTCCAATTGCAATTCCTTTGCTGTTGACTCCTTTCCAGCGTGTTTGTAGGTCCTTCTTTTCTGTTTTGGCCTTCAGTGGGGATCAATTTTGGCAAGCTTTGCTGCATGTGCCTGCCCTTGGTGGCGTATGGCCTGCCTGCATTTTGATGGCTTTGACTTTGGGAAAGATTTTTTTTTTCTTTATTTCTTTTTTGGTTTTTGTTTTAAGTATTCATGCCATGTCCCTCATATCTTGCCCCCTAAGTTGTGTCTTCCTCCTTGACTTTTTCCCCTGCTTTTGCCACATTTGTGAGCTTAGTTTTGGCACCTTTTGGTCCTTTGCACTGCACCTGATAAAACCCCAGGCCATTTTCTTAGAGTCACTAAATTTCCCAAATTTTCTTTTTTTCACCTCCAATTGCAATTCCTTTGATGTTGACTCCTTTCCAGCGTGTTTGTAGGTCCTTCTTTTCTGTTTTGGCCTTCAGTGGGGATCAATTTTGGCAAGCTTTGCTGCATGTGCCTGCCCTTGGTGGCGTATGGCCTGCCTGCATTTTGATGGCTTTGACTTTGGGAAAGAATTTTTCTTTTTTTTTTTTGTTTGTTTGTTTTAAGTATTCATGCCATGTTCCTCATATCTTGCCCCCTAAGTTGTGTCTTCCTCCTTCACTTTTTCCCCTGCTTTTGCAACATCTGTGAGCCTAGTTTTTGCATCTTTTGGTCCCTTGCAATGCACCTGATAAAACACCAGGCCATTTTCTTAGAGTCATTAAATTTCCCAAATTTTCCTTTTTTCTCCTCCAATTGCAATTCCTTTGATGTTGACTCCTTTCCAGCATGTTTGTAGGTCCTTCTTTTCTGTTTTGGCCTTCAGTGGGGATCAATTTTGGCAAGCTTTGCTGCATGTGCCTGCCCTTGGTGGCGTATGGCCTGCCTGCATTTTGATGGCTTTGACTTTGGGAAAGACTTTTTCTTTTTTATTTCTTCTTTGTTTTAAGTATTCATGCCATGTTCCTCATATCTTGCCCCCTAAGTTGTGTCTTCCTCCTTGACTTTTTCCCCTGCTTTTGCAACATCTGTGAGCCTAGTTTTGGCACCTTTTGGTCCTTTGCAATGCACCTGATAAAACCCCAGGCCATTTTCTTAGAGTCACTAAATTTCCCAAATTTTCTTTTTTTCTCCTCCAATTGCAATTCCTTTGATGTTGACTCCTTTCCAGCGTGTTTGTAGGTCCTTCTTTTCTGTTTTGGCCTTCAGTGGGGATCAATTTTGGCCAGCTTTGCTGCATGTGCCTGCCCTTGGTGGCGTATGGCCTGCCTGCATTTTGAAGGCTTTGACTTTGGGAAAGATTTTTTCTTTTTTTTTTTTTTTATTATTTTAAGTATTCATGCCATGTCCCTCATATCTTGCTCCCTAAGTTGTGTCTTCCTGCTTGACTTTTTCCCCTGCTTTTGCAACATCTGTTAGCTTAGTTTTGGCACCTTTTGGTCCTTTGCAATGCAGCTGATTTCCTCACAGCCTATTTTTTAAGAGACTAAAATTCCCAATTTTCTGCTTTTTTCAATTGCATTTCGTTTGAACCTATCTTTTTTCCAGAGTGTTTGTAAGCCTTTCTTTTGGGATTCGCAAGATTCCTTTTCCCTTCCCGAAAGGAAATTTCATTTCCTTTCGGGAAGGGAAAAGGAATCTTGCGATTTCAATGGGGACCAATAGAGGAATCTTTGCTGCATGTCCCTGCACTTGATGGAAGGCCATGCCTTTTGATGGCTTTGACTTTGGGAAAGATTTTTTTCTTTTTTTGGTTGTTTTCTGAAGTGTTCATGCCATGTCCCTCATATCTTGCCCCCTAAGTTGTGTCTTCCTCCTTGACTTTTTCCCCTGCTTTTGCAACATCTGTGAGCTTAGTTTTAGCACCTTTTGGTCCTTTGCAATGCACCTGATAAAACCCCAGGCCATTTTCTTAGAGTCACTAAATTTCCCAAATATTCTTTTTTTCTCCTCCAATTGCAATTCCTTTGCTGTTGACTCCTTTCCAGCGTGTTTGTAGGTCCTTCTTTTCTGTTTTGGCCTTCAGTGGGGATCAATTTTGGCAAGCTTTGCTGCATGTGCCTGCCCTTGGTGGCGTATGGCCTGCCTGCATTTTGATGGCTTTGACTTTGGGAAAGACTTTTTCTTTTTTATTTCTTCTTTGTTTTAAGTATTCATGCCATGTTCCTCATATCTTGCCCCCTAAGTTGTGTCTTCCTCCTTGACTTTTTCCCCTGCTTTTGCAACATCTGTGAGCCTAGTTTTGGCACCTTTTGGTCCTTTGCAATGCACCTGATAAAACCCCAGGCCATTTTCTTAGAGTCACTAAATTTCCCAAATTTTCTTTTTTTCTCCTCCAATTGCAATTCCTTTGATGTTGACTCCTTTCCAGCGTGTTTGTAGGTCCTTCTTTTCTGTTTTGGCCTTCAGTGGGGATCAATTTTGGCCAGCTTTGCTGCATGTGCCTGCCCTTGGTGGCGTATGGCCTGCCTGCATTTTGAAGGCTTTGACTTTGGGAAAGATTTTTTCTTTTTTTTTTTTTTTATTATTTTAAGTATTCATGCCATGTCCCTCATATCTTGCTCCCTAAGTTGTGTCTTCCTGCTTGACTTTTTCCCCTGCTTTTGCAACATCTGTGAGCTTAGTTTTGGCACCTTTTGGTCCTTTGCAATGCAGCTGATTTCCTCACAGCCTATTTTTTAAGAGACTAAAATTCCCAATTTTCTGCTTTTTTCAATTGCATTTCGTTTGAACCTATCTTTTTTCCAGAGTGTTTGTAAGCCTTTCTTTTGGGATTCGCAAGATTCCTTTTCCCTTCCCGAAAGGAAATTTCATTTCCTTTCGGGAAGGGAAAAGGAATCTTGCGATTTCAATGGGGACCAATAGAGGAATCTTTGCTGCATGTCCCTGCACTTGATGGAAGGCCATGCCTTTTGATGGCTTTGACTTTGGGAAAGATTTTTTTCTTTTTTTGGTTGTTTTCTGAAGTGTTCATGCCATGTCCCTCATATCTTGCCCCCTAAGTTGTGTCTTCCTCCTTGACTTTTTCCCCTGCTTTTGCAACATCTGTGAGCTTAGTTTTAGCACCTTTTGGTCCTTTGCAATGCACCTGATAAAACCCCAGGCCGTTTTCTTAGAGTCACTAAATTTCCCAAATTTTCTTTTTTTCTCCTCCAATTGCAATTCCTTTGATGTTGACTCCTTTCCAGCGTGTTTGTAGGTCCTTCTTTTCTGTTTTGGCCTTCAGTGGGGATCAATTTTGGCAAGCTTTGCTGCATGTGCCTGCCCTTGGTGGCGTATGGCCTGCCTGCATTTTGATGGCTTTGACTTTGGGAAAGAATTTTTCTATTTTTTTTTGTTTGTTTGTTTTAAGTATTCATGCCATGTTCCTCATATCTTGCCCCCTAAGTTGTGTCTTCCTCCTTCACTTTTTCCCCTGCTTTTGCAACATCTGTGAGCCTAGTTTTGCATCTTTTGGTCCTTTGCAATGCACCTGATAAAACACCAGGCCATTTTCTTAGAGTCACTAAATTTCCCAAATTTTCCTTTTTTCTCCTCCAATTGCAATTCCTTTGATGTTGACTCCTTTCCAGCATGTTTGTAGGTCCTTCTTTTCTGTTTTGGCCTTCAGTGGGGATCAATTTTGGCAAGCTTTGCTGCATGTGCCTGCCCTTGGTGGCGTATGGCCTGCCTGCATTTTGATGGCTTTGACTTTGGGAAAGACTTTTTCTTTCTAATTTCTTCTTTGTTTTAAGTATTCATGCCATGTTCCTCATATCTTGCCCCCTAAGTTGTGTCTTCCTCCTTGACTTTTTCCCCTGCTTTTGCAACATCTGTGAGCCTAGTTTTGGCACCTTTTGGTCCTTTGCAATGCACCTGATAAAACCCCAGGCCATTTTCTTAGAGTCACTAAATTTCCCAAATTTTCTTTTTTTCTCCTCCAATTGCAATTCCTTTGATGTTGACTCCTTTCCAGCGTGTTTGTAGGTCCTTCTTTTCTGTTTTGGCCTTCAGTGGGGATCAATTTTGGCAAGCTTTGCTGCATGTGCCTGCACTTGCTGGCGTATGGCCTGCCTGCATTTTGAAGGCTTTGACTTTGGGAAAGATTTTTTCTTTTTTTTTTTTTTTATTATTTTAAGTATTCATGCCATGTCCCTCATATCTTGCTCCCTAAGTTGTGTCTTCCTGCTTGACTTTTCCCCCTGCTTTTGCAACATCTGTGAGCTTAGTTTTGGCACCTTTTGGTCCTTTGCAATGCAGCTGATTTCCTCACAGCCTATTTTTAAGAGACTAAAATTCCCAATTTTCTGCGTTTTTCAATTGCATTTCGATTGAACCTATCTCCTTTCCAGAGTGTTTGTAAGCCTTTCTTTTGGGATTCGCAAGATTCCTTTTCCCTTCCCGAAAGGAAATTTCATTTCCTTTCGGGAAGGGAAAAGGAATCTTGCGATTTCAATGGGGACCAATAGAGGAATCTTTGCTGCATGTCCCTGCACTTGATGGAAGGCCATGCCTTTTGATGGCTTTGACTTTGGGAAAGATTTTTTTCTTTTTTTGGTTGTTTTCTGAAGTGTTCATGCCATGTCCCTCATATCTTGCCCCCTAAGTTGTGTCTTCCTCCTTGATTTTTTCCCCTGCTTTTGCAACATCTGTGAGCTTAGTTTTGCCACCTTTTAGTCCTTTGCACTGCACCTGATATAAACCCTGGCCATTTTCTTAGAGTCACTAAATTTCCCAAATTTTCTTTTTTTCTCCTCCAATTGCAATTCCTTTGATGTTGACTCCATTCCCGCGTGTATGTAGGTCCTTCTTTTCTGTTTTGGCCTTCAGTGGGGATCAGTTTTAGCAAGCTTTGCTGCATGTGCCTGCTCTTGGTGGCGTATGGCCTGCCTGCCTTTTGATGGCTTTGACTTTGGGAAAGATTTTTTTCTTTTTTTGGTTGTTTTCTGAAGTGTTCATGCCATGTCCCTCATATCTTGCCCCCTAAGTTGTGTCTTCCTCCTTGACTTTTTCCCCTGCTTTTGCAACATCTGTGAGCTTAGTTTTAGCACCTTTTGGTCCTTTGCAATGCACCTGATAAAACCCCAGGCCATTTTCTTAGAGTCACTAAATTTCCCAAATTTTCTTTTTTTCTCCTCCAATTGCAATTCCTTTGATGTTGACTCCTTTCCAGCGTGTTTGTAGGTCCTTCTTTTCTGTTTTGGCCTTCAGTGGGGATCAATTTTGGCAAGCTTTGCTGCATGTGCCTGCCCTTGGTGGCGTATGGCCTGCCTGCATTTTGATGGCTTTGACTTTGGGAAAGAATTTTTCTATTTTTTTTTGTTTGTTTGTTTTAAGTATTCATGCCATGTTCCTCATATCTTGCCCCCTAAGTTGTGTCTTCCTCCTTCACTTTTTCCCCTGCTTTTGCAACATCTGTGAGCCTAGTTTTTGCATCTTTTGGTCCTTTGCAATGCACCTGATAAAACACCAGGCCATTTTCTTAGAGTCATTAAATTTCCCAAATTTTCCTTTTTTCTCCTCCAATTGCAATTCCTTTGACGTTGACTCCTTTCCAGCGTGTTTGTAGGTCCTTCTTTTCTGTTTTGGCCTTCAGTGGGGATCAATTTTGGCAAGCTTTGCTGCATGTGCCTGCCCTTGGTGGCTTATGGCCTGCCTGCATTTTGATGGCTTTGACTTTGGGAAAGATTTTTTCTTTTTTTTTTTCTTGTTTGTTTTAAGTATTCATGCCATGTCCCTCATATCTTGCCCCCTGAGTTGTGTCTTCCTCCTTGACTTTTTCCCCTGCTTTTGCAACATCTGTGAGCTTAGTTTTGGCACCTTTTGGTCCTTTGCCATGCAGCTGATTTCCTCACAGCCTATTTTTTGAAGAGACTAAAATTCCCAATTTTCTGCTTTTTTCAATTGCATTTCGTTTGAACCTATCTCCTTTCCAGAGTGTTTGTAAGCATTTCTTTTGGGATTCGCAAGATTCCTTTTCCCTTCCCGAAAGGAAATTTCATTTCCTTTCGGGAAGGGAAAAGGAATCTTGCGATTTCAATGGGGACCAATAGAGGAATCTTTGGTGCATGTCTCTGCACTTGATGGCAGGCCATGCCTTTTGATGGCTTTGACTTTGTGAAAGATTTTTTTCTCTTTTTGTTTGTTTTCTGAAGTGTTCATGCCATGTCCCTCATATCTTGCCCCCTAAGTTGTGTCTTCCTCCTTGACTTTTTCCCCTGCTTTTGCAACATCTGTGAGCTTAGTTTTGCCACCTTTTGGTCCTTTGCAATGCACCTGATAAAACCCCTGGCCATTTTCTTAGAGTCATTAAATTTCCCGAATTTTCTTTTTTTCTCCTCCAATTGCAATTCCTTTGATGTTGACTCCTTTCCAGCATGTTTGTAGGTCCTTCTTTTCTGTTTTGGCCTTCAGTGGGGATCAATTTTGGCAAGCTTTGCTGCATGTGCCTGCCCTTGGTGGCGTATGGCCTGCCTGCATTTTGATGGCTTTGACTTTGGGAAAGACTTTTTCTTTTTTTTTTCTTTTTTGTTTTAAGTATTCATGCCATGTTCCTCATATCTTGCCCCCTAAGTTGTGTCTTCCTGCTTGACTTTTTCCCCTGCTTTTGCAACATCTGTGAGCCTAGTTTTGGCACCTTTTGGTCCTTTGCAATGCACCTGATAAAACCCCAGGCCATTTTCTTAGAGTCACTAAATTTCCCAAATTTTCTTTTTTTCTCCTCCAATTGCAATTCCTTTGATGTTGACTCCTTTCCAGCGTGTTTGTAGGTCCTTCTTTTCTGTTTTGGCCTTCAGTGGGGATCAATTTTGGCAAGCTTTGCTGCATGTGCCTGCCCTTGGTGGCGTATGGCCTGCCTGCATTTTGAAGGCTTTGACTTTGGGAAAGATTTTTTCTTTTTTTTTTTTTTTTATTATTTTAAGTATTCATGCCATGTCCCTCATATCTTGCTCCCTAAGTTGTGTCTTCCTGCTTGACTTTTTCCCCTGCTTTTGCAACATCTGTGAGCTTAGTTTTGGCACCTTTTGGTCCTTTGCAATGCAGCTGATTTCCTCACAGCCTATTTTTTAAGAGACTAAAATTCCCAATTTTCTGCTTTTTTCAATTGCATTTCATTTGAACCTATCTCCTTTCCAGAGTGTTTGTAAGCCTTTCTTTTGGGATTCGCAAGATTCCTTTTCCCTTCCCGAAAGGAAATTTCATTTCCTTTCGGGAAGGGAAAAGGAATCTTGCGATTTCAATGGGGACCACTAGAGGAATCTTTGCTGCATGTCCCTGCACTTGATGGAAGGCCATGCCTTTTGATGGCTTTGACTTTGGGAAAGATTTTTTTCTTTTTTTGGTTGTTTTCTGAAGTGTTCATGCCATGTCCCTCATATCTTGCCCCCTAAGTTGTGTCTTCCTCCTTGATTTTTTTCCCCTGCTTTTGCAACATCTGTGAGCTTAGTTTTGGCACCTTTTGGTCCTTTGCACTGCACCTGATATAAACCCAGGCCATTTTCTTAGAGTCACTAAATTTCCCAAATTTTCTTTTTTTCTCCTCCAATTGCAATTCCTTTGATGTTGACTCCATTCCCGCGTGTATGTAGGCCCTTCTTTTCTGTTTTGGCCTTCAGTGGGGATCAGTTTTAGCAAGCTTTGCTGCATGTGCCTGCTCTTGGTGGCGTATGGCCTGCCTGCCTTTTGATGGCTTTGACTTTGGGAAAGATTTTTTTCTTTTTTTGGTTGTTTTCTGAAGTGTTCATGCCATGTCCCTCATATCTTGCCCCCTAAGTTGTGTCTTCCTCCTTGACTTTTCCCCTGCTTTTGCAACATCTGTGAGCTTAGTTTTAGCACCTTTTGGTCCTTTGCAATGCACCTGATAAAACCCCAGGCCATTTTCTTAGAGTCACTAAATTTCCCAAATTTTCTTTTTTTCTCCTCCAATTGCAATTCCTTTGATGTTGACTCCTTTCCAGCGTGTTTGTAGGTCCTTCTTTTCTGTTTTGGCCTTCAGTGGGGATCAATTTTGGCAAGCTTTGCTGCATGTGCCTGCCCTTGGTGGCGTATGGCCTGCCTGCATTTTGATGGCTTTGACTTTGGGAAAGATTTTTTTTTCTTTTTTTTTTTTTTTTGGTTTTTTGTTTTAAGTATTCATGCCATGTCCCTCATATCTTGCCCCCTAAGTTGTGTCTTCCTCCTTGACTTTTTCCCCTGCTTTTGCAACATCTGTGAGCTTAGTTTTGCCACCTTTTAGTCCTTTGCACTGCACCTGATATAAACCCTGGCCATTTTCTTAGAGTCACTAAATTTCCCAAATTTTCTTTTTTTCTCCTCCAATTGCAATTCCTTTGATGTTGACTCCATTCCCGCGTGTATGTAGGTCCTTCTTTTCTGTTTTGGCCTTCAGTGGGGATCAGTTTTAGCAAGCTTTGCTGCATGTGCCTGCTCTTGGTGGCGTATGGCCTGCCTGCCTTTTGATGGCTTTGACTTTGGGAAAGATTTTTTTCTTTTTTTGGTTGTTTTCTGAAGTGTTCATGCCATGTCCCTCATATCTTGCCCCCTAAGTTGTGTCTTCCTCCTTGACTTTTTCCCCTGCTTTTGCAACATCTGTGAGCTTAGTTTTAGCACCCTTTTGGTCCTTTGCAATGCACCTGATAAAACCCCAGGCCATTTTCTTAGAGTCACTAAATTTCCCAAATTTTCTTTTTTTCTCCTCCAATTGCAATTCCTTTGATGTTGACTCCTTTCCAGCGTGTTTGTAGGTCCTTCTTTTCTGTTTTGGCCTTCAGTGGGGATCAATTTTGGCAAGCTTTGCTGCATGTGCCTGCCCTTGGTGGCGTATGGCCTGCCTGCATTTTGATGGCTTTGACTTTGGGAAAGAATTTTTCTATTTTTTTTTGTTTGTTTGTTTTAAGTATCATGCCATGTTCCTCATATCTTGCCCCCTAAGTTGTGTCTTCCTCCTTCACTTTTTCCCCTGCTTTTGCAACATCTGTGAGCCTAGTTTTTTGCATCTTTTGGTCCTTTGCAATGCACCTGATAAAACACCAGGCCATTTTCTTAGAGTCATTAAATTTCCCAAATTTTCCTTTTTTCTCCTCCAATTGCAATTCCTTTGACGTTGACTCCTTTCCAGCGTGTTTGTAGGTCCTTCTTTTCTGTTTTGGCCTTCAGTGGGGATCAATTTTGGCAAGCTTTGCTGCATGTGCCTGCCCTTGGTGGCTTATGGCCTGCCTGCATTTTGATGGCTTTGACTTTGGGAAAGATTTTTTCTTTTTTTTTTTCTTGTTTGTTTTAAGTATTCATGCCATGTCCCTCATATCTTGCCCCCTGAGTTGTGTCTTCCTCCTTCACTTTTTCCCCTGCTTTTGCAACATCTGTGAGCTTAGTTTTGGCACCTTTTGGTCCTTTGCCATGCAGCTGATTTCCTCACAGCCTATTTTTTGAAGAGACTAAAATTCCCAATTTTCTGCTTTTTTCAATTGCATTTCGTTTGAACCTATCTCCTTTCCAGAGTGTTTGTAAGCATTTCTTTTGGGATTCGCAAGATTCCTTTTCCCTTCCCGAAAGGAAATTTCATTTCCTTTCGGGAAGGGGAAAAGGAATCTTGCGATTTCAATGGGGACCAATAGAGGAATCTTTGGTGCATGTCTCTGCACTTGATGGCAGGCCATGCCTTTTGATGGCTTTGACTTTGTGAAAGATTTTTTTCTCTTTTTGTTTGTTTTCTGAAGTGTTCATGCCATGTCCCTCATATCTTGCCCCCTAAGTTGTGTCTTCCTCCTTGACTTTTTTCCCCTGCTTTTGCAACATCTGTGAGCTTAGTTTTGCCACCTTTTGGTCCTTTGCAATGCACCTGATAAAACCCCTGGCCATTTTCTTAGAGTCATTAAATTTCCCGAATTTTCTTTTTTTCTCCTCCAATTGCAATTCCTTTGATGTTGACTCCTTTCCAGCATGTTTGTAGGTCCTTCTTTTCTGTTTTGGCCTTCAGTGGGGATCAATTTTGGCAAGCTTTGCTGCATGTGCCTGCCCTTGGTGGCGTATGGCCTGCCTGCATTTTGATGGCTTTGACTTTGGGAAAGACTTTTTCTTTTTTTTTTCTTTTTTGTTTTAAGTATTCATGCCATGTTCCTCATATCTTGCCCCCTAAGTTGTGTCTTCCTGCTTGACTTTTTCCCCTGCTTTTGCAACATCTGTGAGCCTAGTTTTGGCACCTTTTGGTCCTTTGCAATGCACCTGATAAAACCCCAGGCCATTTTCTTAGAGTCACTAAATTTCCCAAATTTTCTTTTTTTCTCCTCCAATTGCAATTCCTTTGATGTTGACTCCTTTCCAGCGTGTTTGTAGGTCCTTCTTTTCTGTTTTGGCCTTCAGTGGGGATCAATTTTGGCAAGCTTTGCTGCATGTGCCTGCCCTTGGTGGCGTATGGCCTGCCTGCATTTTGAAGGCTTTGACTTTGGGAAAGATTTTTTCTTTTTTTTTTTTTTTATTATTTTAAGTATTCATGCCATGTCCCTCATATCTTGCTCCCTAAGTTGTGTCTTCCTGCTTGACTTTTTCCCCTGCTTTTGCAACATCTGTGAGCTTAGTTTTGGCACCTTTTGGTCCTTTGCAATGCAGCTGATTTCCTCACAGCCTATTTTTTAAGAGACTAAAATTCCCAATTTTCTGCTTTTTTCAATTGCATTTCATTTGAACCTATCTCCTTTCCAGAGTGTTTGTAAGCCTTTCTTTTGGGATTCGCAAGATTCCTTTTCCCTTCCCGAAAGGAAATTTCATTTCCTTTCGGGAAGGGAAAAGGAATCTTGCGATTTCAATGGGGACCACTAGAGGAATCTTTGCTGCATGTCCCTGCACTTGATGGAAGGCCATGCCTTTTGATGGCTTTGACTTTGGGAAAGATTTTTTTCTTTTTTTGGTTGTTTTCTGAAGTGTTCATGCCATGTCCCTCATATCTTGCCCCCTAAGTTGTGTCTTCCTCCTTGATTTTTTCCCCTGCTTTTGCAACATCTGTGAGCTTAGTTTTGGCACCTTTTGGTCCTTTGCACTGCACCTGATATAAACCCAGGCCATTTTCTTAGAGTCACTAAATTTCCCAAATTTTCTTTTTTTCTCCTCCAATTGCAATTCCTTTGATGTTGACTCCATTCCCGCGTGTATGTAGGCCCTTCTTTTCTGTTTTGGCCTTCAGTGGGGATCAGTTTTAGCAAGCTTTGCTGCATGTGCCTGCTCTTGGTGGCGTATGGCCTGCCTGCCTTTTGATGGCTTTGACTTTGGGAAAGATTTTTTTCTTTTTTTGGTTGTTTTCTGAAGTGTTCATGCCATGTCCCTCATATCTTGCCCCCTAAGTTGTGTCTTCCTCCTTGACTTTTCCCCTGCTTTTGCAACATCTGTGAGCTTAGTTTTAGCACCTTTTGGTCCTTTGCAATGCACCTGATAAAACCCCAGGCCATTTTCTTAGAGTCACTAAATTTCCCAAATTTTCTTTTTTTCTCCTCCAATTGCAATTCCTTTGATGTTGACTCCTTTCCAGCGTGTTTGTAGGTCCTTCTTTTCTGTTTTGGCCTTCAGTGGGGATCAATTTTGGCAAGCTTTGCTGCATGTGCCTGCCCTTGGTGGCGTATGGCCTGCCTGCATTTTGATGGCTTTGACTTTGGGAAAGATTTTTTTTTCTTTATTTTTTTTTTTTGGTTTTTGTTTTAAGTATTCATGCCATGTCCCTCATATCTTGCCCCCTAAGTTGTGTCTTCCTCCTTGACTTTTTCCCCTGCTTTTGCAACATCTGTGAGCTTAGTTTTGCCACCTTTTGGTCCTTTGCAATGCACCTGATAAAACCCCAGGCCATTTTCTTAGAGTCATTAAATTTCCCGAATTTTCTTTTTTTCTCCTCCAATTGCAATTCCTTTGATGTTGACTCCTTTCCAGCATGTTTGTAGGTCCTTCTTTTCTGTTTTGGCCTTCAGTGGGGATCAATTTTGGCAAGCTTTGCTGCATGTGCCTGCCCTTGGTGGCGTATGGCCTGCCTGCCTTTTGATGGCTTTGACTTTGGGAAAGACTTTTTCTTTTTTTTTTTCTTTTTTGTTTTAAGTATTCATGCCATGTTCCTCATATCTTGCCCCCTAAGTTGTGTCTTCCTGCTTGACTTTTTCCCTTGCTTTTGCAACATCTGTGAGCCTAGTTTTTGCATCTTTTGGTCCTTTGCAATGCACCTGATAAAACACCAGGCCATTTTCTTAGAGTCATTAAATTTCCCAAATTTTCTTTTTCTCTCCTCCAATTGCAATTCCTTTGATGTTGACTCCTTTCCAGCGTGTTTGTAGGTCCTTCTTTTCTGTTTTGGCCTTCAGTGGGGATCAATTTTGGCAAGCTTTGCTGCATGTGCCTGCCCTTGGTGGCGTATGGCCTGCCTGCATTTTGAAGGCTTTGACTTTGGGAAAGATTTTTTCTATTTTTTTTTTTTTGTTTGTTTTAAGTATTCATGCCATGTCCCTCATATCTTGCCCCCTAAGTTGTGTCTTCCTCCTTGACTTTTTCCCCTGCTTTTGCAACATCTGTGAGCTTAGTTTTGGCACCTTTTGGTCCTTTGCAATGCAGCTGATTTCCTCACAGCCTATTTTTTGAAGAGACTAAAATTCCCGATTTTCTGCTTTTTTCATTTGCATTTCGTTTGAAACTATCTCCTTTCCAGAGTGTTTGTAAGCCTTTCTTTTGGGATCCGCAAGATTCCTTTTCCCTTCCCGAAAGGAAATTTCATTTCCTTTCGGGAAGGGAAAAGGAATCTTGCGATTTCAATGGGGACCAATAGAGGAATCTTTGGTGCATGTCCCTGCACTTGATGGCAGGCCATGCCTTTTGATGGCTTTGACTTTGGGAAAGATTTTTTTCTTTTTTTGGTTGTTTTCTGAAGTGTTCATGCCATGTCCCTCATATCTTGCCCCCTAAGTTGTGTCTTCCTCCTTGACTTTTTCCCCTGCTTTTGCAACATCTGTGAGCTTAGTTTTGCCACCTTTTGGTCCTTTGCAATGCACCTGATAAAACCCCAGGCCATTTTCTTAGAGTCATTAAATTTCCCGAATTTTCTTTTTTTCTCCTCCAATTGCAATTCCTTTGATGTTGACTCCTTTCCAGCATGTTTGTAGGTCCTTCTTTTCTGTTTTGGCCTTCAGTGGGGATCAGTTTTGGCAAGCTTTGCTGCATGTGCCTGCCCTTGGTGGCGTATGGCCTGCCTGCATTTTGATGGCTTTGACTTTGGGAAAGACTTTTTCTTTTTTATTTCCTCTTTGTTTTAAGTATTCATGCCATGTTCCTCATATCTTGCCCCCTAAGTTGTGTCTTCCTCCTTGACTTTTTCCCCTGCTTTTGCAACATCTGTGAGCTTAGTTTTGCCACCTTTTGGTCCTTTGCAATGCACCTGATAAAACCCCAGGCCATTTTCTTAGAGTCACTAAATTTCCCAAATTTTCTTTTTTTCTCCTCCAATTGCAATTCCTTTGATGTTGACTCCTTTCCAGCGTGTTTGTAGGTCCTTCTTTTCTGTTTTGGCCTTCAGTGGGGATCAATTTTGGCAAGCTTTGCTGCATGTGCCTGCCCTTGGTGGCGTATGGCCTGCCTGCATTTTGAAGGCTTTGACTTTGGGAAAGATTTTTTCTTTTTTTTTTTTTTTATTATTTTAAGTATTCATGCCATGTCCCTCATATCTTGCTCCCTAAGTTGTGTCTTCCTGCTTGACTTTTTCCCCTGCTTTTGCAACATCTGTGAGCTTAGTTTTGGCACCTTTTGGTCCTTTGCAATGCAGCTGATTTCCTCACAGCCTATTTTTTAAGAGACTAAAATTCCCAATTTTCTGCTTTTTTCAATTGCATTTCGTTTGAACCTATCTCCTTTCCAGAGTGTTTGTAAGCCTTTCTTTTGGGATTCGCAAGATTCCTTTTCCCTTCCCGAAAGGAAATTTCATTTCCTTTCGGGAAGGGAAAAGGAATCTTGCGATTTCAATGGGGACCAATAGAGGAATCTTTGCTGCATGTCCCTGCACTTGATGGAAGGCCATGCCTTTTGATGGCTTTGACTTTGGGAAAGATTTTTTTCTTTTTTTGGTTGTTTTCTGAAGTGTTCATGCCATGTCCCTCATATCTTGCCCCCTAAGTTGTGTCTTCCTCCTTGATTTTTTCCCCTGCTTTTGCAACATCTGTGAGCTTAGTTTTGCCACCTTTTAGTCCTTTGCACTGCACCTGATATAAACCCAGGCCATTTTCTTAGAGTCACTAAATTTCCCAAATTTTCTTTTTTTCTCCTCCAATTGCAATTCCTTTGATGTTGACTCCATTCCCGCGTGTATGTAGGTCCTTCTTTTCTGTTTTGGCCTTCAGTGGGGATCAGTTTTAGCAAGCTTTGCTGCACGTGCCTGCTCTTGGTGGCGTATGGCCTGCCTGCCTTTTGATGGCTTTGACTTTGGGAAAGATTTTTTTTCATTTTTTGGTTGTTTTCTGAAGTGTTCATGCCATGTCCCTCATATCTTGCCCCCTAAGTTGTGTCTTCCTCCTTGACTTTTTCCCCTGCTTTTGCAATATCTGTGAGCTTAGTTTTAGCACCTTTTGGTCCTTTGCAATGCACCTGATAAAACCCCAGGCCGTTTTCTTAGAGTCACTAAATTTCCCAAATATTCTTTTTTTCTCCTCCAATTGCAATTCCTTTGCTGTTGACTCCTTTCCAGCGTGTTTGTAGGTCCTTCTTTTCTGTTTTGGCCTTCAGTGGGGATCAATTTTGGCAAGCTTTGCTGCATGTGCCTGCCCTTGGTGGCGTATGGCCTGCCTGCATTTTGATGGCTTTGACTTTGGGAAAGATTTTTTTTTTCTTTATTTTTTTTTTGGTTTTTGTTTTAAGTATTCATGCCATGTCCCTCATATCTTGCCCCCTAAGTTGTGTCTTCCTCCTTGACTTTTTCCCCTGCTTTTGCCACATTTGTGAGCTTAGTTTTGGCACCTTTTGGTCCTTTGCACTGCACCTGATAAAACCCCAGGCCATTTTCTTAGAGTCACTAAATTTCCCAAATTTTCTTTTTTTCACCTCCAATTGCAATTCCTTTGATGTTGACTCCTTTCCAGCGTGTTTGTAGGTCCTTCTTTTCTGTTTTGGCCTTCAGTGGGGATCAATTTTGGCAAGCTTTGCTGCATGTGCCTGCAATTAGTGGCGTATGGCCTGCCTGCCTTTTGATGGCTTTGACTTTGGGAAAGACTTTTTCTTTTTTTTTTTTTTTTTGTTTTAAGTATTCATGCCATGTTCCTCATATCTTGCCCCCTAAGTTGTGTCTTCCTGCTTGACTTTTTCCCTTGCTTTTGCAACATCTGTGAGCCTAGTTTTTGCATCTTTTGGTCCTTTGCAATGCACCTGATAAAACACCAGGCCATTTTCTTAGAGTCATTAAATTTCCCAAATTTTCTTTTTCTCTCCTCCAATTGCAATTCCTTTGATGTTGACTCCTTTCCAGCGTGTTTGTAGGTCCTTCTTTTCTGTTTTGGCCTTCAGTGGGGATCAATTTTGGCAAGCTTTGCTGCATGTGCCTGCCCTTGGTGGCTTATGGCCTGCCTGCATTTTGAAGGCATTGACTTTGGGAAAGATTTTTTCTATTTTTTTTTTTTTGTTTGTTTTAAGTATTCATGCCATGTCCCTCATATCTTGCCCCCTAAGTTGTGTCTTCCTCCTTGACTTTTTCCCCTGCTTTTGCAACATCTGTGAGCTTAGTTTTGGCACCTTTTGGTCCTTTGCAATGCAGCTGATTTCCTCACAGCCTATTTTTTGAAGAGACTAAAATTCCCGATTTTCTGCTTTTTTCATTTGCATTTCGTTTGAAACTATCTCCTTTCCAGAGTGTTTGTAAGCCTTTCTTTTGGGATCCGCAAGATTCCTTTTCCCTTCCCGAAAGGAAATTTCATTTCCTTTCGGGAAGGGAAAAGGAATCTTGCGATTTCAATGGGGACCAATAGAGGAATCTTTGGTGCATGTCCTTGCACTTGATGGCAGGCCATGCCTTTTGATGGCTTTGACTTTGGGAAAGATTTTTTTCTTTTTTTGGTTGTTTTCTGAAGTGTTCATGCCATGTCCCTCATATCTTGCCCCCTAAGTTGTGTCTTCCTCCTTGACTTTTTCCCCTGCTTTTGCAACATCTGTGAGCTTAGTTTTGCCACCTTTTGGTCTTTTGCAATGCACCTGATAAAACCCCAGGCCATTTTCTTAGAGTCATTAAATTTCCCGAATTTTCTTTTTTTCTCCTCCAATTGCAATTCCTTTGATGTTGACTCCTTTCCAGCATGTTTGTAGGTCCTTCTTTTCTGTTTTGGCCTTCAGTGGGGATCAATTTTAGCAGGCTTTGCTGCATGTGCCTGCCCTTGGTGGCGTATGGCCTGCCTGCATTTTGATGGCTTTGACTTTGGGAAAGACTTTTTCTTTTTTATTTCCTCTTTGTTTTAAGTATTCATGCCATGTTCCTCATATCTTGCCCCCTAAGTTGTGTCTTCCTCCTTGACTTTTTCCCCTGATTTTGCAACATCTGTGAGCTTAGTTTTGCCACCTTTTGGTCCTTTGCAATGCACCTGATAAAACCCCAGGCCATTTTCTTAGAGTCACTAAATTTCCCAAATTTTCTTTTTTTCTCCTCCAATTGCAATTCCTTTGATGTTGACTCCTTTCCAGCGTGTTTGTAGGTCCTTCTTTTCTGTTTTGGCCTTCAGTGGGGATCAATTTTGGCAAGCTTTGCTGCATGTGCCTGCCCTTGGTGGCGTATGGCCTGCCTGCATTTTGAAGGCTTTGACTTTGGGAAAGATTTTTTCTTTTTTTTTTTTTTTATTATTTTAAGTATTCATGCCATGTCCCTCATATCTTGCTCCCTAAGTTGTGTCTTCCTGCTTGACTTTTTCCCCTGCTTTTGCAACATCTGTGAGCTTAGTTTTGGCACCTTTTGGTCCTTTGCAATGCAGCTGATTTCCTCACAGCCTATTTTTTAAGAGACTAAAATTCCCAATTTTCTGCTTTTTTCAATTGCATTTCGTTTGAACCTATCTCCTTTCCAGAGTGTTTGTAAGCCTTTCTTTTGGGATCCGCAAGATTCCTTTTCCCTTCCTGAAAGGTAATTTCATTTTCTTTCGGGAAGGGAAAAGGAATCTTGCGATTTCAATGGGGACCAATAGAGGAATCTTTGGTGCATGTCCCTGCACTTGATGGAAGGCCATGCCTTTTGATGGCTTTGACTTTGGGAAAGATTTTTTTCTTTTTTTGGTTGTTTTCTGATGTGTTCATGCCATGTCCCTCATATCTTGCCCCCTAAGTTGTGTCTTCCTCCTTGATTTTTTCCCCTGCTTTTGCAACATCTGTGAGCTTAGTTTTGCCACCTTTTAGTCCTTTGCACTGCACCTGATATAAACCCTGGCCATTTTCTTAGAGTCACTAAATTTCCCAAATTTTCTTTTTTTCTCCTCCAATTGCAATTCCTTTGATGTTGACTCCATTCCCGCGTGTATGTAGGTCCTTCTTTTCTGTTTTGGCCTTCAGTGGGGATCAGTTTTAGCAAGCTTTGCTGCATGTGCCTGCTCTTGGTGGCGTATGGCCTGCCTGCCTTTTGATGGCTTTGACTTTGGGAAAGATTTTTTTCTTTTTTTTGGTTGTTTTCTGAAGTGTTCATGCCATGTCCCCTCATATCTTGCCCCCTAAGTTGTGTCTTCCTCCTTGACTTTTTCCCCTGCTTTTGCAACATTTGCGAACTTAGTTTTACCACGTTTTGGTCCTTTGCAATGCACCTGATAAAACCCCAGGCCATTTTCTTAGAGTCACTAAATTTCCCAAATATTCTTTTTTTCTCCTCCAATTGCAATTCCTTTGCTGTTGACTACTTTCCAGCGTGTTTTGTATGTCCTTCTTTTCTGTTTTGGCCTTCAGTGGGGATCAATTTTGGCAAGCTTTGCTGCATGTGCCTGCCCTTGGTGGCGTATGGCCTGCCTGCATTTTGATGGCTTTGACTTTGGGAAAGATTTTTTTTTTCTTTATTTTTTTTTTCTTTTTTGTTTTAAGTATTCATGCCATGTCCCTCATATCTTGCCCCCTAAGTTGTGTCTTCCTCCTTGACTTTTTCCCCTGCTTTTGCCACATTTGTGAGCTTAGTTTTGGCACCTTTTGGTCCTTTGCACTGCACCTGATAAAACCCCAGGCCATTTTCTTAGAGTCACTAAATTTCCCAAATTTTCTTTTTTTCACCTCCAATTGCAATTCCTTTGATGTTGACTCCTTTCCAGCGTGTTTGTAGGTCCTTCTTTTCTGTTTTGGCCTTCAGTGGGGGATCAATTTTGGCAAGCTTTGCTGCATGTGCCTGCCCTTGGTGGCGTATGGCCTGCCTGCATTTTGATGGCTTTGACTTTGGGAAAGAATTTTTCTATTTTTTTTTGTTTGTTTGTTTTAAGTATTCATGCCATGTTCCTCATATCTTGCCCCCTAAGTTGTGTCTTCCTCCTTCACTTTTTCCCCTGCTTTTGCAACATCTGTGAGCCTAGTTTTTGCATCTTTTGGTCCTTTGCAATGCACCTGATAAAACACCAGGCCATTTTCTTAGAGTCATTAAATTTCCCAAATTTTCTTTTTTTCTCCTCCAATTGCAATTCCTTTGCTGTTGACTCCTTTCCAGCGTGTTTGTAGGTCCTTCTTTTCTGTTTTGGCCTTCAGTGGGGATCAATTTTGGCAAGCTTTGCTGCATGTGCCTGCCCTTGGTGGCTTATGGCCTGCCTGCATTTTGATGGCTTTGACTTTGGGAAAGATTTTTTCTTTTTTTTTTTCTTGTTTGTTTTAAGTATTCATGCCATGTCCCTCATATCTTGCCCCCTGAGTTGTGTCTTCCTCCTTGACTTTTTTCCCTGCTTTTGCAACATCTGTGAGCTTAGTTTTGGCACCTTTTGGTCCTTTGCAATGCAGCTGATTTCCTCACAGCCTATTTTTTGAAGAGACTAAAATTCCCAATTTTCTGCTTTTTTCAATTGCATTTCGTTTGAACCTATCTCCTTTCCAGAGTGTTTGTAAGCATTTCTTTTGGGATTCGCAAGATTCCTTTTCCCTTCCCGAAAGGAAATTTCATTTCCTTTCGGGAATGGAAAAGGAATCTTGCGATTTCAATGGGGACCAATAGAGGAATCTTTGGTGCATGTCTCTGCACTTGATGGCAGGCCATGCCTTTTGATGGCTTTGACTTTGGGAAAGATTTTTTTCTTTTTTTGGTTGTTTTCTGAAGTGTTCATGCCATGTCCCTCATATCTTGCCCCCTAAGTTGTGTCTTCCTCCTTGACTTTTTCCCCTGCTTTTGCAACATCTCTGAGCTTAGTTTTGGCATCTTTTGGTCCTTTGCAATGCACCTGATAAAACACCAGGCCATTTTCTTAGAGTCATTAAATTTCCCAAATTTTCTTTTTTTCTCCTCCAATTGCAATTCCTTTGATGTTGACTCCTTTCCAGCGTGTTTGTAGGTCCTTCTTTTCTGTTTTGGCCTTCAGTGGGGATCAATTTTGGCAAGCTTTGCTGCATGTGCCTGCCCTTGGTGGCGTATGGCCTGCCTGCATTTTGAAGGCTTTGACTTTGGGAAAGATTTTTTCTACTTTTTTTTTTTTGTTTGTTTTAAGTATTCATGCAATGTCCCTCATATCTTGCCCCCTAAGTTGTGTCTTCCTCCTTGACTTTTTCCCCTGCTTTTGCAACATCTGTGAGCTTAGTTTTGGCACCTTTTGGTCCTTTGCAATGCAGCTGATTTCCTCACAGCCTATTTTTTGAAGAGACTAAAATTCCCGATTTTCTGCTTTTTTCATTTGCATTTGGTTTGAAACTATCTCCTTTCCAGAGTGTTTGTAAGCCTTTCTTTTGGGATCCGCAAGATTCCTTTTCCCTTCCCGAAAGGAAATTTCATTTCCTTTCGGGAAGGGAAAAGGAATCTTGCGATTTCAATGGGGACCAATAGAGGAATCTTTGGTGCATGTCCCTGCACTTGATGGCAGGCCATGCCTTTTGATGGCTTTGACTTTGGGAAAGATTTTTTTCTTTTTTTGGTTGTTTTCTGAAGTGTTCATGCCATGTCCCTCATATCTTGCCCCCTAAGTTGTGTCTTCCTCCTTGACTTTTTCCCCTGCTTTTGCAACATCTGTGAGCTTAGTTTTGCCACCTTTTGGTCCTTTGCAATGCACCTGATAAAACCCCAGGCCATTTTCTTAGAGTCATTAAATTTCCCGAATTTTCTTTTTTTCTCCTCCAATTGCAATTCCTTTGATGTTGACTCCTTTCCAGCATGTTTGTAGGTCCTTCTTTTCTGTTTTGGCCTTCAGTGGGGATCAATTTTGGCAAGCTTTGCTGCATGTGCCTTCCCTTGGTGGCGTATGGCCTGCCTGCATTTTGATGGCTTTGACTTTGGGAAAGATTTTTTTCTTTTTTTGGTTGTTTTCTGAAGTGTTCATGCCATGTCCCTCATATCTTGCCCCCTAAGTTGTGTCTTCCTCCTTGACTTTTTCCCCTGCTTTTGCAACATCTGTGAGCTTAGTTTTAGCACCTTTTGGTCCTTTGCAATGCACCTGATAAAACCCCAGGCCATTTTCTTAGAGTCACTAAATTTCCCAAATTTTCTTTTTTTCTCCTCCAATTGCAATTCCTTTGCTGTTGACTCCTTTCCAGCGTGTTTGTAGGTCCTTCTTTTCTGTTTTGGCCTTCAGTGGGGATCAATTTTGGCAAGCTTTGCTGCATGTGCCTGCCCTTGGTGGCGTATGGCCTGCCTGCATTTTGATGGCTTTGACTTTGGGAAAGATTTTTTTTTTCTTTATTTTTTTTTTGGTTTTTGTTTTAAGTATTCATGACATGTCCCTCATATCTTGCCCCCTAAGTTGTGTCTTCCTCCTTGACTTTTTCCCCTGCTTTTGCCACATTTGTGAGCTTAGTTTTGGCACCTTTTGGTCCTTTGCACAGCACCTGATAAAACCCCAGGCCATTTTTTAGAGTCACTAAATTTCCCAAATTTTCTTTTTTTCTCCTCCAATTGCAATTTCTTTGATGTTGACTCCTTTCCATCGTGTTTGTAGGTCCTTCTTTTCTGTTTTGGCCTTCAGTGGGGATCAATTTTGGCAAGCTTTGCTGCATGTGCCTGCCCTTGGTGGCGTATGGCCTGCCTGCATTTTGATGGCTTTGACTTTGGGAAAGAATTTTTCTTTTTTTTTTTCTTGTTTGTTTTAAGTATTCATGCCATGTCCCTCATATCTTGCCCCCTGAGTTGTGTCTTCCTCCTTGACTTTTTCCCCTGCTTTTGCAACATCTGTGAGCTTAGTTTTGGCACCTTTTGGTCCTTTGCAATGCAGCTGATTTCCTCACAGCCTATTTTTTGAAGAGACTAAAATTCCCAATTTTCTGCTTTTTTCAATTGCATTTTGTTTGAACCTATCTCCTTTCCAGAGTGTTTGTAAGCATTTCTTTTGGGATTCGCAAGATTCCTTTTCCCTTCCCGAAAGGAAATTTCATTTCCTTTCGGGAAGGGAAAAGGAATCTTGCGATTTCAATGGGGACCAATAGAGGAATCTTTGGTGCATGTCCCTGCACTTGATGGCAGGCCATGCCTTTTGATGGCTTTGACTTTGGGAAAGATTTTTTTCTTTTTTTGGTTGTTTTCTGAAGTGTTCATGCCATGTCCCTCATATCTTGCCCCCTAAGTTGTGTCTTCCTCCTTGACTTTTTCCCCTGCTTTTGCAACCTCTGTGAGCTTAGTTTTGGCACCTTTTGGTCCTTTGCAATGCAGCTGATTTCCTCACAGCCTATTTTTTGAAGAGACTAAAATTCCCGATTTTCTGCTTTTTTCAATTGCATTTCGTTTGAAACTATCTCCTTTCCAGAGTGTTTGTAAGCCTTTCTTTTGGGATCCGCAAGATTCCTTTTCCCTTCCTGAAAGGAAATTTCATTTCCTTTCGGGAAGGGAAAAGGAATCTTGCGATTTCAATGGGGACCAATAGAGGAATCTTTGGTGCATGTCCTTGCACTTGATGGCAGGCCATGCCTTTTGATGGCTTTGACTTTGGGAAAGATTTTTTTCTTTTTTTGGTTGTTTTCTGAAGTGTTCATGCCATGTCCCTCATATCTTGCCCCCTAAGTTGTGTCTTCCTCCTTGACTTTTTCCCCTGCTTTTGCAACATCTGTGAGCTTAGTTTTGCCACCTTTTGGTCCTTTGCAATGCACCTGATAAAACCCCAGGCCATTTTCTTAGAGTCATTAAATTTCCCGAATTTTCTTTTTTTCTCCTCCATTTGCAATTCCTTTGATGTTGACTCCTTTCCAGCATGTTTGTAGGTCCTTCTTTTCTGTTTTGGCCTTCAGTGGGGATCAATTTTGGCAAGCTTTGCTGCATGTGCCTGCCCTTGGTGGCGTATGGCCTGCCTGCCTTTTGATGGCTTTGACTTTGGGAAAGACTTTTTCTTTTTTTTTTCTTTTTTGTTTTAAGTATTCATGCCATGTTCCTCATATCTTGCCCCCTAAGTTGTGTCTTCCTCCTTGACTTTTTCCCCTGCTTTTGCAACATCTGTGAGCCTAGTTTTTGCACCTTTTGGTCCTTTGCAATGCACCTGATAAAACCCCAGGCCATTTTCTTAGAGTCACTAAATTTCCCAAATTTTCTTTTTTTCTCCTCCAATTGCAATTCCTTTGATGTTGACTCTTTTCCAGCGTGTTTGTAGGTCCTTCTTTTCTGTTTTGGCCTTCAGTGGGGATCAATTTTGGCAAGCTTTGCTGCATGTGCCTGCCCTTGGTGGCGTATGGCCTGCCTGCATTTTGAAGGCTTTGACTTTGGGAAAGATTTTTTCTTTTTTTTTTTTTTTATTATTTTAAGTATTCATGCCATGTCCCTCATATCTTGCTCCCTAAGTTGTGTCTTCCTGCTTGACTTTTTCCCCTGCTTTTGCAACATCTGTGAGCTTAGTTTTGGCACCTTTTGGTCCTTTGCAATGCAGCTGATTTCCTCACAGCCTATTTTTTGAAGAGACGAAAATTCCAATTTTCTGCTTTTTTCAATTGCATTTCGTTTGAACCTATCTCCTTTCCAGAGTGTTTGTAAGCCTTTCTTTTGGGATTCGCAAGATTCCTTTTCCCTTCCCGAAAGGAAATTTCATTTCCTTTCGGGAAGGGAAAAGGAATCTTGCGATTTCAATGGGGACCAATAGAGGAATCTTTGGTGCATGTCCCTGCACTTGATGGCAGGCCATGCCTTTTGATGGCTTTGACTTTGGGAAAGATTTTTTTCTTTTTTTGGTTGTTTTCTGAAGTGTTCATGCCATGTCCCTCATATCTTGCCCCCTAAGTTGTGTCTTCCTCCTTGATTTTTTCCCCTGCTTTTGCAACATCTGTGAGCTTAGTTTTGGCACCTTTTGGTCCTTTGCACTGCACCTGATATAAACCCTGGCCATTTTCTTAGAGTCACTAAATTTCCCAAATTTTCTTTTTTTCTCCTCCAATTGCAATTCCTTTGATGTTGACTCCATTCCCGCGTGTATGTAGGTCCTTCTTTTCTGTTTTGGCCTTCAGTGGGGATGAGTTTTAGCAAGCTTTGCTGCATGTGCCTGCTCTTGGTGGCGTATGGCCTGCCTGCCTTTTGATGGCTTTGACTTTGGGAAAGATTTTTTTCTTTTTTTGGTTGTTTTCTGAAGTGTTCATGCCATGTCCCTCATATCTTGCCCCCTAAGTTGTGTCTTCCTCCTTGACTTTTTTCCCCTGCTTTTGCAACATCTGTGAGCTTAGTTTTAGCACCTTTTGGTCCTTTGCAATGCACCTGATAAAACCCCAGGCCATTTTCTTAGAGTCACTAAATTTCCCAAATTTTCTTTTTTTCTCCTCCAATTGCAATTCCTTTGCTGTTGACTCCTTTCCAGCGTGTTTGTAGGTCCTTCTTTTCTGTTTTGGCCTTCAGTGGGGATCAATTTTGGCAAGCTTTGCTGCATGTGCCTGCCCTTGGTGGCGTATGGCCTGCCTGCATTTTGATGGCTTTGACTTTGGGAAAGATTTTTTTTTTCTTTATTTTTTTTTTTGGTTTTTGTTTTAAGTATTCATGCCATGTCCCTCATATCTTGCCCCCTAAGTTGTGTCTTCCTCCTTGACTTTTTCCCCTGCTTTTGCCACATTTGTGAGCTTAGTTTTGGCACCTTTTGGTCCTTTGCACTGCACCTGATAAAACCCCAGGCCATTTTCTTAGAGTCACTAAATTTCCCAAATTTTCTTTTTTTCACCTCCAATTGCAATTCCTTTGATGTTGACTCCTTTCCAGCGTGTTTGTAGGTCCTTCTTTTCTGTTTTGGCCTTCAGTGGGGATCAATTTTGGCAAGCTTTGCTGCATGTGCCTGCCCTTGGTGGCGTATGGCCTGCCTGCATTTTGATGGCTTTGACTTTGGGAAAGAATTTTTCAATTTTTTTTTGTTTGTTTGTTTTAAGTATTCATGCCATGTCCCTCATATCTTGCCCCCTAAGTTGTGTCTTCCTCCTTGACTTTTTCCCCTGCTTTTGCAACATCTGTGAGCCTAGTTTTTGCATCTTTTGGTCCTTTGCAATGCACCTGATAAAACACCAGGCCATTTTCTTAGAGTCATTAAATTTCCCAAATTTTCTTTTTTTTTCTCCTCCAATTGCAATTCCTTTGATGTTGACTCCTTTCCAGCGTGTTTGTAGGTCCTTCTTTTCTGTTTTGGCCTTCAGTGGGGATCAATTTTGGCAAGCTTTGCTGCATGTGCCTGCCCTTGGTGGCTTATGGCCTGCCTGCATTTGGATGGCTTTGACTTTGGGAAAGATTTTTTCTTTTTTTTTTCTTGTTTGTTTTAAGTATTCATGCCATGTCCCTCATATCTTGCCCCCTGAGTTGTGTCTTCCTCCTTGACTTTTTCCCCTGCTTTTGCAACATCTGTGAGCTTAGTTTTGGCACCTTTTGGTCCTTTGCAATGCAGCTGATTTCCTCACAGCCTATTTTGTGAAGAGACTAAAATTCCCAATTTTCTGCTTTTTTCAATTGCATTTCGTTTGAACCTATCTCCTTTCCAGAGTGTTTGTAAGCATTTCTTTTGGGATTCGCAAGATTCCTTTTCCCTTCCCGAAAGGAAATTTCATTTCCTTTCGGGAAGGGAAAAGGAATCTTGCGATTTCAATGGGGACCAATAGAGGAATCTTTGGTGCATGTCTCTGCACTTGATGGCAGGCCATGCCTTTTGATGGCTTTGACTTTGGGAAAGATTTTTTTCTTTTTTTGGTTGTTTTCTGAAGTGTTCATGCCATGTCCCTCATATCTTGCCCCCTAAGTTGTGTCTTCCTCCTTGACTTTTTCCCCTGCTTTTGCAACATCTGTGAGCTTAGTTTTGACACCTTTTGGTCCTTTGCAATGCAGCTGATTTCCTCACAGCCAATATTTGAAGAGACTAAAATTCCCGATTTTCTGCTTTTTTCAATTGCATTTCGTTTGAAACTATCTCCTTTCCAGAGTGTTTGTTAGCCTTTCTTTTGGGATCCGCAAGATTCCTTTTCCATTCCTGAAAGGTAATTTCATTTCCTTTCGGGAAGGGAAAAGGAATCTTGCGATTTCAATGGGGACCAATAGAGGAATCTTTGGTGCATGTCCTTGCACTTGATGGCAGGCCATGCCTTTTGATGGCTTTGACTTTGGGAAAGATTTTTTTCTTTTTTTGGTTGTTTTCTGAAGTGTTCATGCCATGTCCCTCATATCTTGCCCCCTAAGTTGTGTCTTCCTCCTTGACTTTTTCCCCTGCTTTTGCAACATCTGTGAGCTTAGTTTTTGCACCTTTTGGTCCTTTGCACTGCACCTGATAAAACCCCAGGCCATTTTCTTAGAGTCACTAAATTTCCCAAATTTTCTTTTTTTCACCTCCAATTGCAATTCCTTTGATGTTGACTCCTTTCCAGCGTGTTTGTAGGTCCTTTTTTCCGTTTTGGCCTTCAGTGGGGATCAATTTTGGCAAGATTTGCTGCATGTGCCTTCACTTGCTGGTGTATGGCCTGCCTGCATTTTGATGGCTTTGACTTTGGGAAAGACTTTTTCTTTTTTTTTTCTTTTTTGTTTTAAGTATTCATGCCATGTTCCTCATATCTTGCCCCCTAAGTTGTGTCTTCCTCCTTGACTTTTTCCCCTGCTTTTGCAACATTTGTGAGCTTAGTTTTGCCACATTTTGGTCCTTTGCAATGCACCTGATAAAACCCCAGGCCATTTTCTTAGAGTCACTAAATTTCCCAAATTTTCTTTTTTTCTCCTCCAATTGCAATTCCTTTGATGTTGACTCCTTTCCAGCATGTTTGTAGGTCCTTCTTTTCTGTTTTGGCCTTCAGTGGGGATCAATTTTGGCAAGCTTTGCTGCATGTGCCTGCCCTTGGTGGCGTATGGCCTGCCTGCCTTTTGATGGCTTTGACTTTGGGAAAGACTTTTTCTTTTTTTTTTCTTTTCTGTTTTAAGTATTCATGCCATGTTCCTCATATCTTGCCCCCTAAGTTGTGTCTTCCTGCTTGACTTTTTCCCCTGCTTTTGCAACATCTGTGAGCCTAGTTTTGGCACCTTTTGGTCCTTTGCATTGCACCTGATATAAACCCAGGCCATTTTCTTAGAGTCACTAAATTTCCCAAATTTTCTTTTTTTCTCCTCCAATTGCAATTCCTTTGATGTTGACTCCTTTCCAGCGTGTTTGTAGGTCCTTCTTTTCTGTTTTGGCCTTCAGTGGGGATCAATTTTGGCAAGCTTTGCTGCATGTGCCTGCCCTTGGTGGCGTATGGCCTGCCTGCATTTTGAAGGCTTTGACTTTGGGAAAGATTTTTTCTTTTTTTTTTTTTTTATTATTTCAAGTATTCATGCCATGTCCCTCATATCTTGCCCCCTAAGTTGTGTCTTCCGCCTTGACTTTTTCCCCTGCTTTTGCAACATCTGTGAGCTTAGTTTTGGCACCCTTTGGTCCTTTGCACTGCACCTGATATAAACCCAGGCCATTTTCTTAGAGTCACTAAATTTCCCAAATTTTCTTTTTTTCTCCTCCAATTGCAATTCCTTTGATGTTGACTCCATTCCCGCGTGTATGTAGGTCCTTCTTTTCTGTTTTGGCCTTCAGGGGGATCAGTTTTAGCAAGCTTTGCTGCATGTGCCTGCTCTTGGTGGCGTATGGCCTGCCTGCCTTTTGATGGCTTTGACTTTGGGAAAGATTTTTTTCTTTTTTTGGTTGTTTTCTGAAGTGTTCATGCCATGTCCCTCATATCTTGCCCCCTAAGTTGTGTCTTCCTCCTTGACTTTTTCCCCTGCTTTTGCAACATCTGTGAGCTTAGTTTTAGCACCTTTTGGTCCTTTGCAATGCACCTGATAAAACCCCAGGCCATTTTCTTAGAGTCACTAAATTTCCCAAATTTTCTTTTTTTCACCACCAATTGCAATTCCTTTGCTGTTGACTCCTTTCCAGCGTGTTTGTAGGTCCTTCTTTTCTGTTTTGGCCTTCAGTGGGGATCAATTTTGGCAAGCTTTGCTGCATGTGCCTGCCCTTGGTGGCGTATGGCCTGCCTGCATTTTGATGGCTTTGACTTTGGGAAAGATTTTTTTTTTTCTTTATTTTTTTTTTTGGTTTTTGTTTTAAGTATTCATGCCATGTCCCTCATATCTTGCCCCCTAAGTTGTGTCTTCCTCCTTGACTTTTTCCCCTGCTTTTGCCACATTTGTGAGCTTAGTTTTGGCACCTTTTGGTTCTTTGCACTGCACCTGATAAAACCCCAGGCCATTTTCTTAGAGTCACTAAATTTCCCAAATTTTTTTTTTTCACCTCCAATTGCAATTCCTTTGATGTTGACTCCTTTCCAGCGTGTTTGTACGTCCTTCTTTTCTGTTTTGGCCTTCAGTGGGGATCAATTTTGGCAAGCTTTGCTGCATGTGCCTGCCCTTGGTGGCGTATGGCCTGCCTGCATTTTGATGGCTTTGACTTTGGGAAAGAATTTTTCTATTTTTTTTTGTTTGTTTGTTTTAAGTATTCATGCCATGTCCCTCATATCTTGCCCCCTAAGTTGTGTCTTCCTCCTTGACTTTTTCCCCTGCTTTTGCAACATTTGTGAGCTTAGTTTTGCCACCTTTTGGTCCTTTGCAGTGCACCAGATAAAACCCAGGCCATTTTCTTAGAGTCACTAAATTCCTCGAATTTTCTTTTTTTCTCCTCCAATTGCAATTCCTTTGATGTTGACTCCTTTCCAGCATGTTTGTAGGTCCTTCTTTTCTGTTTTGGCCTTCAGTGGGGATGTATTTTGGCAAGCTTTGCTGCATGTGCCTTCCCTTGGTGGCGTATGGCCTGCCTGCCTTTTGATGGCTTTGACTTTGGGAAAGACTTTTTCTTTTTTTTTTTTTTATTTTTTTAAGTATTCATGCCATGTCCCTCATATCTTGCCCCCTAAGTTGTGTCTTCCTGCTTGACTTTTTCCCCTGCTTTTGCAACATCTGTGAGCCTAGTTTTTGCATCTTTTGGTCCTTTGCAATGCACCTGATAAAACACCAGGCCATTTTCTTAGAGTCATTAAATTTCCCAAATTTTCTTTTTTTCTCCTCCAATTGCAATTCCTTTGATGTTGACTCCTTTCCAGCGTGTTTGTAGGTCCTTCTTTTCTGTTTTGGCCTTCAGTGGGGATCAATTTTGGCAAGCTTTGCTGCATGTGCCTGCCCTTGGTGGCTTATGGCCTGCCTGCATTTGGATGGCTTTGACTTTGGGAAAGATTTTTTCTTTTTTTTTTTCTTGTTTGTTTTAAGTATTCATGCCATGTCCCTCATATCTTGCCCCCTGAGTTGTGTCTTCCTCCTTGACTTTTTCCCCTGCTTTTGCAACATCTGTGAGCTTAGTTTTGGCACCTTTTGGTCCTTTGCAATGCAGCTGATTTCCTCACAGCCTATTTTGTGAAGAGACTAAAATTCCCAATTTTCTGCTTTTTTCAATTGCATTTCGTTTGAACCTATCTCCTTTCCAGAGTGTTTGTAAGCATTTCTTTTGGGATTCGCAAGATTCCTTTTCCCTTCCCGAAAGGAAATTTCATTTCCTTTCGGGAAGGGAAAAGGAATCTTGCGATTTCAATGGGGACCAATAGAGGAATCTTTGGTGCATGTCTCTGCACTTGATGGCAGGCCATGCCTTTTGATGGCTTTGACTTCGGGAAAGATTTTTTTCTTTTTTTGGTTGTTTTGGTTGTTTTCTGAAGTGTTCATGCCATGTCCCTCATATCTTGCCCCCTAAGTTGTGTCTTCCTCCTTGACTTTTTCCCCTGCTTTTGCAACATCTGTGAGCTTAGTTTTGACACCTTTTGGTCCTTTGCAATGCAGCTGATTTCCTCACAGCCAATATTTGAAGAGACTAAAATTCCCGATTTTCTGCTTTTTTCAATTGCATTTCGTTTGAAACTATCTCCTTTCCAGAGTGTTTGTAAGCCTTTCTTTTGGGATCCGCAAGATTCCTTTTCCCTTCCTGAAAGGTAATTTCATTTCCTTTCGGGAAGGGAAAAGGAATCTTGCGATTTCAATGGGGACCAATAGAGGAATCTTTGGTGCATGTCCTTGCACTTGATGGCAGCCATGCCTTTTGATGGCTTTGACTTTGGGAAAGATTTTTTTCTTTTTTTGGTTGTTTTCTGAAGTGTTCATGCCATGTCCCTCATATCTTGCCCCCTAAGTTGTGTCTTCCTCCTTGACTTTTTCCCCTGCTTTTGCAACATCTGTGAGCTTAGGTTTTGCCACCATTTGGTCCTTTGCAATGCACCTGATAAAACCCCAGGCCATTTTCTTAGAGTCAGTAAATTTCCCGAATTTCTTTTTTTCTCCTCCAATTGCAATTCCTTTGATGTTGACTCCTTTCCAGCATGTTTGTAGGTCCTTCTTTTCTGTTTTGGCCTTCAGTGGGGATCAATTTTGGCAGCTTTGCTGCATGTGCCTGCCCTTGGTGGCGTATGGCCTGCCTGCATTTTGATGGCTTTGACTTTGGGAAAGACTTTTCTTTTTTTTTTTTTTTTGTTTTAAGTATTCATGCCATGTTCCTCATATCTTGCCCCTAAGTTGTGTCTTCCTCCTTGACTTTTTCCCCTGCTTTTGCAACATCTGTGAGCCTAATTTTGGCACCTTTTGGTCCTTTGCAATGCACCTGATAAAACCCCAGGCCATTTCTTAGAGTCACTAAATTTCCCAAATTTCTTTTTTCTCCTCCAATTGCAATTCCTTTGCTGTTGACTCCTTTCCAGCGTGTTTGTAGGTCCTTCTTTTCTGTTTTGGCCTTCAGTGGGGATCAATTTTGGCAAGCTTTGCTGCATGTGCCTGCCCCTTGGTGGCGTATGGCCTGCCTGCATTTTGATGCTTTGACTTTGGGAAAGATTTTTTCTTTTTTTTTTTTTTATATTTTAAGTATTCATGCCATGTCCCTCATATCTTGCTCCCTAAGTTGTGTCTTCCTGCTTGACTTTTTCCCCTGCTTTTGCAACATCTGTGAGCTTAGTTTTGGCACCTTTTGGTCCTTTGCAATGCAGCTGATTTCCTCACAGCTATTTTGTGAAGAGACTAAAATTCCCAATTTTCTGCTTTTTTCAATTGCATTTCGTTTGAACCTATCTCCTTTCCAGAGTGTTTGTAAGCATTTCTTTTGGGATTCGCAAGATTCCTTTTCCCTTCCCGAAAGGAAATTTCATTTCCTTTCGGGAAGGGAAAAGGAATCTTGCGATTTCAATGGGGACCAATAGAGGAATCTTTGGTGCATGTCTCTGCACTTGATGGCAGGCCATGCCTTTTGATGGCTTTGACTTTGGGAAAGATTTTTTTCTTTTTTGGTTGTTTTCTGAAGTGTTCATGCCATGTCCCTCATATCTTGCCCCCTAAGTTGTGTCTTCCTCCTTGACTTTTTCCCCTGCTTTTGCAACATCTGTGAGCTTAGTTTTGACACCTTTTGGTCCTTGCAATGCAGCTGATTTCCTCACAGCCAATATTTGAAGAGACTAAAATTCCCGATTTTCTGCTTTTTTCAATTGCATTTCGTTTGAAACTATCTCCTTTCCAGAGTGTTTGTTAGCCTTTCTTTTGGGATCCGCAAGATTCCTTTTCCATTCCTGAAAGGTAATTTCATTTCCTTTCGGGAAGGGAAAAGGGAATCTTGCGATTTCAATGGGGACCAATAGAGGAATCTTTGGGTGCATGTCCTTGCACTTGATGGCAGGCCATGCCTTTTGATGGGCTTTGACTTTGGGAAAGATTTTTTTTCTTTTTGGTGTTTTCTGAAGTGTTCATGCCATGTCCCTCATATCTTGCCCCCTAAGTTGTGTCTTCCTCCTTGACTTTTTCCCCTGCTTTTGCAACATCTGTGAGCTTAGTTTTTGCACCTTTTGGTCCTTTGCACTGCACCTGATAAAACCCCAGGCCATTTTCTTAGAGTCACTAAATTTCCCAAATTTTCTTTTTTTCACCTCCAATTGCAATTCCTTTGATGTTGACTCCTTTCCAGCGTGTTTGTAGGTCCTTTTTTCCGTTTTGGCCTTCAGTGGGGATCATTTTGGCAAGATTTGCTGCATGTGCCTTCACTTGCTGGTGTATGGCCTGCCTGCATTTTGATGGCTTTGACTTTGGGAAAGACTTTTTCTTTTTTTTTTCTTTTTTGTTTAAGTATTCATGCCATGTTCCTCATATCTTGCCCCCTAAGTTGTGTCTTCCTCCTTGACTTTTTCCCCTGCTTTTGCAACATTTGTGAGCTTAGTTTTTGCCACATTTTGGTCCTTTGCAATGCACCTGATAAAACCCCAGGCCATTTTCTTAGAGTCACTAAATTTCCCAAATTTTCTTTTTTTCTCCTCCAATTGCAATTCCTTTGATGTTGACTCCTTTCCAGCATGTTTGTAGGTCCTTCTTTTCTGTTTTTGGCCTTCAGTGGGGATCAATTTTGGCAAGCTTTGCTGCATGTGCCTGCCCTTGGTGGCGTATGGCCTGCCTGCCTTTTGATGGCTTTGACTTTGGGAAAGACTTTTCTTTTTTTTTTCTTTTCTGTTTTAAGTATTCATGCCCATGTTCCTCATATCTTGCCCCCTAAGTTGTGTCTTCCTGCTTGACTTTTTCCCTGCTTTTGCAACATCTGTGAGCCTAGTTTTGGCACCTTTTGGTCCTTTGCATTGCACCTGATATAAACCCAGGCCATTTTCTTAGAGTCACTAAATTTCCCAAATTTTCTTTTTTTCTCCTCCGAATTGCAATTCCTTTGATGTTGACTCCTTTCCAGCGTGTTTGTAGGTCCTTCTTTTCTGTTTTTGGGCCTTCAGTGGGGATCAATTTTGGCAAGCTTTGCTGCATGTGCCTGCCCTTGGTGGCGTATGGCCTGCCTGCATTTTGAAGGCTTTGACTTTGGGAAAGATTTTTCTTTTTTTTTTTTTTTTATTATTTCAAGTATTCATGCATGTCCCTCATATCTTGCCCCCTAAGTTGTGTCTTCCGCCTTGACTTTTTCCCCTGCTTTTGCAACATCTGTGAGCTTAGTTTTGGCACCCTTTGGTCCTTTGCACTGCACCTGATATAAACCCAGGCCATTTTCTTAGAGTCACTAAATTTCCCAAATTTTCTTTTTTCTCCTCCAATTGCAATTCCTTTGATGTTGACTCCATTCCCGCGTGTATGTAGGTCCTTCTTTTCTGTTTTGGCCTTCAGGGGGATCAGTTTTTAGCAAGCTTTGCTGCATGTGCCTGCTCTTGGTGGCGTATGGCCCTGCCTGCCTTTTGATGGCTTTGACTTTGGGAAAGATTTTTTTCTTTTTTTGGTTGTTTTCTGAAGTGTTCATGCCATGTCCCTCATATCTTGCCCCCTAAGTTGTGTCTTCCTCCTTGACTTTTTCCCCTGCTTTTGCACACTCTGTGAGCTTAGTTTTAGCACCTTTTGGTCCTTTGCAATGCACCTGATAAAACCCCAGGGCCATTTTCTTAGAGTCACTAAATTTCCCAAATTTTCTTTTTTTCACCACCAATTGCAATTCCTTTGCTTTTGACTCCTTTCCAGCGTGTTTGTAGGTCCTTCTTTTTCTGTTTTTGGCCTTCAGTGGGGATCAATTTTGGCAAGCTTTGCTGCATGTGCCTGCCCTTGGTGGCGTATGGCCTGCCTGCATTTTGATGGCTTTGACTTTGGGAAAGATTTTTTTTTTCTTTATTTTTTTTTTGGTTTTTGTTTTAAGTATTCATGCCATGTCCCTCATATCTTGCCCCCTAAGTTGTGTCTTCCTCCTTGACTTTTTCCCCTGCTTTTGCCACATTTGTGAGCTTAGTTTTGGCACCTTTTGGTTCTTTGCACTGCACCTGATAAAACCCCCAGGCCATTTTCTTAGAGTCACTAAATTTCCCAAATTTTTTTTTTTCACCTCCAATTGCAATTCCTTTGATGTTGACTCCTTTCCAGCGTGTTTGTACGTCCTTCTTTTCTGTTTTGGCCTTCAGTGGGGATCAATTTTGGGCAAGCTTTGCTGCATGTGCCTGCCCTTGGTGGCGTATGGCCTGCCTGCATTTTGATGGCTTTGACTTTGGGAAAGAATTTTTCTATTTTTTTTGTTTGTTTGTTTTAAGTATTCATGCCATGTCCCTCATATCTTGCCCCCTAAGTTGTGTCTTCCTCCTTGACTTTTTCCCTGCTTTTGCAACATTTGTGAGCTTAGTTTTGCACCTTTTGGTCCTTTGCAGTGCACCAGATAAAACCCCAGGCCATTTTCTTAGAGTCACTAAATTCCTCGAATTTTCTTTTTTTCTCCTCCAATTGCAATTCCTTTGATGTTGACTCCTTTCCAGCATGTTTGTAGGTCCTTCTTTTCTGTTTTGGCCTTCAGTGGGGATGTATTTTGGCAAGCTTTGCTGCATGTGCCTTCCCTTGGTGGCGTATGGCCTGCCTGCCTTTTGATGGCTTTGACTTTGGGAAAGACTTTTTCTTTTTTTTTTTTTATTTTTTTAAGTATTCATGCCATGTCCCTCATATCTTGCCCCCTAAGTTGTGTCTTCCTGCTTGACTTTTTCCCCTGCTTTTGCAACATCTGTGAGCCTAGTTTTTGCATCTTTTGGTCCTTTGCAATGCACCTGATAAAACACCAGGCCATTTTCTTAGAGTCATTAAATTTCCCAAATTTTCTTTTTTTCTCCTCCAATTGCAATTCCTTTGATGTTGACTCCTTTCCAGCGTGTTTGTAGGTCCTTCTTTTCTGTTTTGGCCTTCAGTGGGGATCAATTTTGGCAAGCTTTGCTGCATGTGCCTGCCCTTGGTGGCTTATGGCCTGCCTGCATTTGGATGGCTTTGACTTTGGGAAAGATTTTTTCTTTTTTTTTTTCTTGTTTGTTTTAAGTATTCATGCCATGTCCCTCATATCTTGCCCCCTGAGTTGTGTCTTCCTCCTTGACTTTTTCCCCTGCTTTTGCAACATCTGTGAGCTTAGTTTTGGCACCTTTTGGTCCTTTGCAATGCAGCTGATTTCCTCACAGCCTATTTTGTGAAGAGACTAAAATTCCCAATTTTCTGCTTTTTTCAATTGCATTTCGTTTGAACCTATCTCCTTTCCAGAGTGTTTGTAAGCATTTCTTTTGGGATTCGCAAGATTCCTTTTCCCTTCCCGAAAGGAAATTTCATTTCCTTTCGGGAAGGGAAAAGGAATCTTGCGATTTCAATGGGGACCAATAGAGGAATCTTTGGTGCATGTCTCTGCACTTGATGGCAGGCCATGCCTTTTGATGGCTTTGACTTCGGGAAAGATTTTTTTCTTTTTTTGGTTGTTTTCTGAAGTGTTCATGCCATGTCCCTCATATCTTGCCCCCTAAGTTGTGTCTTCCTCCTTGACTTTTTCCCCTGCTTTTGCAACATCTGTGAGCTTAGTTTTGACACCTTTTGGTCCTTTGCAATGCAGCTGATTTCCTCACAGCCAATATTTGAAGAGACTAAAATTCCCGATTTTCTGCTTTTTTCAATTGCATTTCGTTTGAAACTATCTCCTTTCCAGAGTGTTTGTAAGCCTTTCTTTTGGGATCCGCAAGATTCCTTTTTCCCTTCCTGAAAGGTAATTTCATTTCCTTTCGGGAAGGGAAAAGGAATCTTGCGATTTCAATGGGGACCAATAGAGGAATCTTTGGTGCATGTCCTTGCACTTGATGGCAGGCCATGCCTTTTGATGGCTTTGACTTTGGGAAAGATTTTTTTCTTTTTTTGGTTGTTTTCTGAAGTGTTCATGCCATGTCCCTCATATCTTGCCCCCTAAGTTGTGTCTTCCTCCTTGACTTTTTCCCCTGCTTTTGCAACATCTGTGAGCTTAGTTTTGCCACCATTTGGTCCTTTGCAATGCACCTGATAAAACCCCAGGCCATTTTCTTAGAGTCAGTAAATTTCCCGAATTTTCTTTTTTTCTCCTCCAATTGCAATTCCTTTGATGTTGACTCCTTTCCAGCATGTTTGTAGGTCCTTCTTTTCTGTTTTGGCCTTCAGTGGGGATCAATTTTGGCAAGCTTTGCTGCATGTGCCTGCCCTTTGGTGGCGTATGGCCTGCCTGCATTTTGATGGCTTTGACTTTGGGAAAGACTTTTTCTTTTTTTTTTTTTTTTTGTTTTAAGTATTCATGCCATGTTCCTCATATCTTGCCCCCTAAGTTGTGTCTTCCTCCTTGACTTTTTCCCCTGCTTTTGCAACATCTGTGAGCCTAATTTTGGCACCTTTTGGTCCTTTGCAATGCACCTGATAAAACCCCAGGCCATTTTCTTAGAGTCACTAAATTTCCCAAATTTTCTTTTTTTCTCCTCCAATTGCAATTCCTTTGCTGTTGACTCCTTTCCAGCGTGTTTGTAGGTCCTTCTTTTCTGTTTTGGCCTTCAGTGGGGATCAATTTTGGCAAGCTTTGCTGCATGTGCCTGCCCTTGGTGGCGTATGGCCTGCCTGCATTTTGATGGCTTTGACTTTGGGAAAGATTTTTTCTTTTTTTTTTTTTTTATTATTTTAAGTATTCATGCCATGTCCCTCATATCTTGCTCCCTAAGTTGTGTCTTCCTGCTTGACTTTTTCCCCTGCTTTTGCAACATCTGTGAGCTTAGTTTTGCCACATTTTGGTCCTTTGCAATGCAGCTGATTTCCTCACAGCCTATTTTTTAAGAGACTAAAATTCCCAATTTTCTGCTTTTTTCAATTGCATTTCGTTTGAACCTATCTCCTTTCCAGAGTGTTTGTAAGCCTTTCTTTTGGGATTCGCAAGATTCCTTTTCCCTTCCCGAAAGGAAATTTCATTTCCTTTCGGGAAGGGAAAAGGAATCTTGCGATTTCAATGGGGACCAATAGAGGAATCTTTGCTGCATGTCCCTGCACTTGATGGAAGGCCATGCCTTTTGATGGCTTTGACTTTGGGAAAGATTTTTTTCTTTTTTTGGTTGTTTTCTGAAGTGTTCATGCCATGTCCCTCATATCTTGCCCCCTAAGTTGTGTCTTCCTCCTTGATTTTTTCCCCTGCTTTTGCAACATCTGTGAGCTTAATTTTGGCACCTTTTGGTCCTTTGCACTGCACCTGATATAAACCCAGGCCATTTTCTTAGAGTCACTAAATTTCCCAAATTTTCTTTATTTCTCCTCCAATTGCAATTCCTTTGATGTTGACTCCTTTCCAGCGTGTTTGTAGGTCCTTCTTTTCTGTTTTAGCCTTCAGTGGGGATCAATTTTGGCAAGCTTTGCTGCATGTGCCTGCCCTTGGTGGCGTATGGCCTGCCTGCATTTTGAAGGCTTTGACTTTGGGAAAGATTTTTTCTTTTTTTTTTTTTTTATTATTTTACTTATTCATGCCATGTCCCTCATATCTTGCTCCCTAAGTTGTGTCTTCCTGCTTGACTTTTTCCCCTGCTTTTGCAACATCTGTGAGCTTAGTTTTGGCACCTTTTGGTCCTTTGCAATGCAGCTGATTTCCTCACAGCCTATATTTTAAGAGACTAAAATTCCCAATGTTCTGCTTTTTTCAATTGCATTTCGTTTGAACCTATCTCCTTTCCAGAGTGTTTGTAAGCATTTCTTTTGGGATTCGCAAGATTCCTTTTCCCTTCCCGAAAGGAAATTTCATTTCCTTTCGGGAAGGGAAAAGGAATCTTGCGATTTCAATGGGGACCAATAGAGGAATCTTTGCTGCATGTCCCTGCACTTGATGGAAGGCCATGCCTTTTGATGGCTTTGACTTTGGGAAAGATTTTTTTCTTTTTTTGGTTGTTTTCTGACGTGTTCATGCCATGTCCCTCATATCTTGCCCCCTAAGTTGTGTCTTCCTCCTTGATTTTTTCCCCTGCTTTTGCAACATCTGTGAGCTTAGTTTTGGCACCTTTTGGTCCTTTGCACTGCACCTGATATAAACCCAGGCCATTTTCTTAGAGTCACTAAATTTCCCAAATTTTCTTTTTTTCTCCTCCAATTGCAATTCCTTTGATGTTGACTCCTTTCCAGCGTGTTTGTAGGTCCTTCTTTTCTGTTTTGGCTTTCAGTGGGGATCAGTTTTAGCAAGCTTTGCTGCATGTGCCTGCTCTTGGTGGCGTATGGCCTGCCTGCCTTTTGATGGCTTTGACTTTGGGAAAGATTTTTTTCTTTTTTTGGTTGTTTTCTGAAGTGTTCATGCCATGTCCCTCATATCTTGCCCCCTAAGTTGTGTCTTCCTCCTTGACTTTTTCCCCTGCTTTTGCAACATCTGTGAGCTTAGTTTTAGCACCTTTTGGTCCTTTGCAATGCACCTGATAAAACCCCAGGCCATTTTCTTAGAGTCATTAAATTTCCCAAATTTTCTTTTTTTCTCCTCCAATTGCAATTCCTTTGATGTTGACTCCTTTCCAGCGTGTTTGTAGGTCCTTCTTTTCTGTTTTGGCCTTCAGTGGGGATCAATTTTGGCAAGCTTTGCTGCATGTGCCTGCCCTTGGTGGCGTATGGCCTGCCTGCATTTTGATGGCTTTGACTTTGGGAAAGATTTTTTTGTTCTTTATTTTTTTTTTTGGTTTTTGTTTTAAGTATTCATGCCATGTCCCTCATATCTTGCCCGCTAAGTTGTGTCTTCCTCCTTGACTTTTTCCCCTGCTTTTGCCACATTTGTGAGCTTAGTTTTGGCACCTTTTGGTCCTTTGCACTGCACCTGATATAAACCCAGGCCATTTTCTTAGAGTCACTAAATTTCCAAAATTTTCTTTTTTCCACATCCAATTGCAATTCCTTTGATGTTGACTCCTTTCCAGCGTGTTTGTAGGTCCTTCTTTTCTGTTTTGGCCTTCAGTGGGGATCAAATTTGGCAAGCTTTGCTGCATGTGCCTGCCCTTGGTGGCGTATGGCCTGACTGCATTTTGATGGCTTTGACTTTGGGAAAGACTTTTTCTTTTTTTTTTCTTTTTTGTTTTAAGTATTCATGCCATGTTCCTCATATCTTGCCCCCTAAGTTGTGTCTTCCTCCTTGACTTTTTCCCCTGCTTTTGCAACATTTGTGAGCTTAGTTTTGCCACCTTTTGGTCCTTTGCAATGCACCTGATAAAACCCCAGGCCATTTTCTTAGAGTCATTAAATTTCCCGAATTTTCTTTTTTTCTCCTCCAATTGCAATTCCTTTGATGTTGACTCCTTTCCAGCATGTTTGTAGGTCCTTCTTTTCTGTTTTGGCCTTCAGTGGGGATCAATTTTGGCAAGCTTTGCTGCATGTGCCTGCCCTTGGTGGCGTATGGCCTGCCTGCCTTTTGATGGCTTTGACTTTGGGAAAGACTTTTTCTTTTTTTTTTTCTTTTTTCTTTTAAGTATTCATGCCATGTTCCTCATATCTTGCCCCCTAAGTTGTGTCTTCCTGCTTGACTTTTTCCCCTGCTTTTGCAACATCTGTGAGCCTAGTTTTTGCATCTTTTGGTCCTTTGCAATGCACCTGATAAAACACCAGGCCATTTTCTTAGAGTCATTAAATTTCCCAAATTTTCTTTTTTTCTCCTCCAATTGCAATTCCTTTGATGTTGACTCCTTTCCAGCGTGTTTGTAGGTCCTTCTTTTCTGTTTTGGCCTTCAGTGGGGATCAATTTTGGCAATCTTTGCTGCATGTGCCTGCCCTTGGTGGCGTATGGCCTGCCGGCATTTCGAAGGCTTTGACATTGGGAAAGATTTTTTCTATTTTTTTTTTTTTGTTTGTTTTAAGTATTCATGCCATGTCCCTCATATCTTGCCCCCTAAGTTGTGTCTTCCTCCTTGATTTTTTCCCCTGCTTTTGCAACATCTGTGAGCTTAGTTTTGGCACCTTTTGGTCCTTTGCAATGCACCTGATATAAACCCAGGCCATTTTCTTAGAGTCACTAAATTTCCCAAATTTTCTTTTTTTCTCCTCCAATTGCAATTCCTTTGATGTTGACTCCATTCCCGCGTGTATGTAGGTCCTTCTTTTCTGTTTTGGCCTTCAGTGGTGATCAGTTTTAGCAAGCTTTGCTGCATGTGCCTGCTCTTGGTGGCGTATGGCCTGCCTGCATTTTGATGGCTTTGACTTTGGGAAAGATTTTTTTCTTTTTTTGGTTGTTTTCTGAAGTGTTCATGCCATGTCCCTCATATCTTGCCCCCTAAGTTGTGTCTTCCTCCTTGACTTTTTCCCCTGCTTTTGCAACATCTGTGAGCTTAGTTTTGCCACCTTTTGGTCCTTTGCAATGCACCTGATAAAACCCCAGGCCATTTTCTTAGAGTCACTAAATTTCCCAAATTTTCTTTTTTTCTCCTCCAATTGCAATTCCTTTGCTGTTGACTCCTTTCCAGCGTGTTTGTAGGTCCTTCTTTTCTGTTTTGGCCTTCAGTGGGGATCAATTTTGGCAAGCTTTGCTGCATGTGCCTGCCCTTGGTGGCGTATGGCCTGCCTGCATTTTGATGGCTTTGACTTTGGGAAAGATTTTTTTTTTCTTTATTTTTTTTTTTGGTTTTTGTTTTAAGTATTCATGCCATGTCCCTCATATCTTGCCCCCTAAGTTGTGTCTTCCTCCTTGACTTTTTCCCCTGCTTTTGCCACATTTGTGAGCTTAGTTTTTGCACCTTTTGGTCCTTTGCACTGCACCTGATAAAACCCCAGGCCATTTTCTTAGAGTCACTAAATTTCCCAAATTTTCTTTTTTTCACCTCCAATTGCAATTCCTTTGATGTTGACTCCTTTCCAGCGTGTTTGTAGGTCCTTCTTTTCTGTTTTGGCCTTCAGTGGGGATCAATTTTGGCAAGCTTTGCTGCATGTGCCTGCCCTTGGTGGCGTATGGCCTGCCTGCATTTTGATGGCTTTGACTTTGGGAAAGACTTTTTCTTTTTTTTTTCTTTTTTGTTTTAAGTATTCATGCCATGTTCCTCATATCTTGCCCCCTAAGTTGTGTCTTCCTCCTTGACTTTTTCCCCTGCTTTTGCAACATTTGTGAGCTTAGTTTTGCCACCTTTTGGTCCTTTGCAATGCACCTGATAAAACCCCAGGCCATTTTCTTAGAGTCATTAAATTTCCCGAATTTTCTTTTTTTCTCCTCCAATTGCAATTCCTTTGATGTTGACTCCTTTCCAGCATGTTTGTAGGTCCTTCTTTTCTGTTTTGGCCTTCAGTGGGGATCAATTTTGGCAAGCTTTGCTGCATGTGCCTGCCCTTGGTGGCGTATGGCCTGCCTGCATTTTGATGGCTTTGACTTTGGGAAAGACTTTTTCTTTTTTTTTTCTTTTCTGTTTTAAGTATTCATGCCATGTCCCTCATATCTTGCCCCCTAAGTTGTGTCTTCCTGCTTGACTTTTTCCCCTGCTTTTGCAACATCTGTGAGCCTCGTTTTTGCATCTTTTGGTCCTTTGCAATGCACCTGATAAAACCCCAGGCCATTTTCTTAGAGTCATTAAATTTCCCAAATTTTCTTTTTTTCTCCTCCAATTGCAATTCCTTTGATGTTGACTCCTTTCCAGCGTGTTTGTAGGTCCTTCTTTTCTGTTTTGGCCTTCAGTGGGGATCAATTTTGGCAAGCTTTGCTGCATGTGCCTGCCCTTGGTGGCGTATGGCCTGCCTGCATTTTGAAGGCTTTGACTTTGGGAAAGATTTTTTCTATTTTTTTTTTTTTTGTTTGTTTTAAGTATTCATGCCATGTCCCTCATATCTTGCCCCCTAAGTTGTGTCTTCCTCCTTGACTTTTTCCCCTGCTTTTGCAACATCTGTGAGCTTAGTTTTGGCACCTTTTGGTCCTTTGCAATGCAGCTGATTTCCTCACAGCCTATTTTTTGAAGAGACTAAAATTCCCGATTTTCTGCTTTTTTCAATTGCATTTCGTTTGAACCTATCTCCTTTCCAGAGTGTTTGTAAGCCTTTCTTTTGGGATTCGCAAGATTCCTTTTCCCTTCCCGAAAGGAAATTTCATTTCCTTTCGGGAAGGGAAAAGGAATCTTGCGCTTTCAATGGGGACCAATAGAGGAATCTTTGGTGCATGTCTCTGCACTTGATGGCAGGCCATGCCTTTTGATGGCTTTGACTTTGGGAAAGATTTTTTTCTTTTTTTGGTTGTTTTCTGAAGTGTTCATGCCATGTCCCACATATCTTGCCCCCTAAGTTGTGTCTTCCTCCTTGACTTTTTCCCCTGCTTTTGCAACATCTGTGAGCTTAGTTTTGGCACCTTTTGGTCCTTTGCAATGCAGCTGATTTCCTCACAGCCTATTTTTTGAAGAGACTAAAATTCCCGATTTTCTGCTTTTTTCATTTGCATTTCGTTTGAAACTATCTCCTTTCCAGAGTGTTTGTAAGCCTTTCTTTTGGGATCCGCAAGATTCCTTTTCCCTTCCCGAAAGGAAATTTCATTTCCTTTCGGGAAGGGAAAAGGAATCTTGCGATTTCAATGGGGACCAATAGAGGAATCTTTGGTGCATGTCCTTGCACTTGATGGCAGGCCATGCCTTTTGATGGCTTTGACTTTGGGAAAGATTTTTTTCTTTTTTTGGTTGTTTTCTGAAGTGTTCATGCCATGTCCCTCATATCTTGCCCCCTAAGTTGTGTCTTCCTCCTTGACTTTTTCCCCTGCTTTTGCAACATCTGTGAGCTTAGTTTTTGCCACCTTTTGGTCCTTTGCAATGCACCTGATAAAACCCCAGCCCATTTTCTTAGAGTCATTAAATTTCCCGAATTTTCTTTTTTTCTCCTCCAATTGCAATTCCTTTGATGTTGACTCCTTTCCAGCATGTTTGTATGTCCTTCTTTTCTGTTTTGGCCTTCAGTGGGGATCAGTTTTGGCAAGCTTTGCTGCATGTGCCTGCCCTTGGTGGCGTATGGCCTGCCTGCATTTTGAAGGCTTTGACTTTGGGAAAGATTTTTTCTTTTTTTTTTTTTATTATTTTAATTATTCTTGCCATGTCCCTCATATCTTGCCCCCTCAGTTTTGTCTCCCTCCTTGACTTTTTCCCTGCTTTTGCATCATTTGTGAGCTTAGTTTTGGCGCCTTTTGGTCCTTTGCAATGCAGCTGAATTCCTCACAGCCTATTTTTTGAAGAGACTAAAATTCCCGATTTTCTGCTTTTTTCAATTGCATTTCGTTTGAAACTATCTCCTTTCCGGAGTGTTTGTAAGCATTTCCTTTGGGATTCGCAATATTCCTTTTCCCTTCCTGAAAGGAAATTTCATTTCCTTTCGGGAAGGGAAAAGGAATCTTGCGATTTCAATGGGGACCAATAGAGGAATCTTTGCTGCATGTCCCTGCACTTGATGGCAGGCCATGCCTTTTGATGGCTTTGACTTTGGGAAAGATTTTTTCTTTTTTTGGTTGTTTTCTGAAGTGTTCATGCCATGTCCCTCATATCTTGCCCCCTAAGTTGTGTCTTCCTCCTTGACTTTTTCCCCTGCTTTTGCAATATTTGTGAACTTAGTTTTAGCACGTTTTGGTCCTTTGCAATGCACCTGATAAAACCCCAGGCCATTTTCTTAGAGTCACTAAATTTCCCAAATTTTCTTTTTTTCTCCTCCAATTGCAATTCCTTTGATGTTGACTCCTTTCCAGCGTGTTTGTATGTCCTTTTTTTCTGTTTTGGCCTTCAGTGGGGATCAATTTTGGCAAGCTTTGCTGCATGTGCCTGCCCTTGGTGGCATATGGCCTGCCTGCATTTTGATGGCTTTGACTTTGGGAAAGATTTTTTCTTTTTTTTTTTCTTTTTTTGTTTTAAGTATTCATTCCATGTCCCTCATATCTTGCCCCCTAAGTTGTGTCTTCCGCCTTGACTTTTTCCCCTGCTTTTGCAACATCTGTGAGCCTAGTTTTGGCACCTTTTGGTCCTTTGCATTGCACCTGATATAAACCCAGGCCATTTTCTTAGAGTCACTAAATTTCCCAAATTTTCTTTTTTTCTCCTCCAATTGCAATTCCTTTGATGTTGACTCCTTTCCAGCGTGTTTGTAGGTCCTTCTTTTCTGTTTTGGCCTTCAGTGGGGATCAATTTTGGCAAGCTTTGCTGCATGTGCCTGCCCTTGGTGGCGTATGGCCTGCCTGCATTTTGAAGGCTTTGACTTTGGGAAAGATTTTTTCTTTTTTTTTTTTTTTATTATTTCAAGTATTCATGCCATGTCCCTCATATCTTGCCCCCTAAGTTGTGTCTTCCGCCTTGACTTTTTCCCCTGCTTTTGCAACATCTGTGAGCTTAGTTTTGGCACCCTTTGGTCCTTTGCACTGCACCTGATATAAACCCAGGCCATTTTCTTAGAGTCACTAAATTTCCCAAATTTTCTTTTTTTCTCCTCCAATTGCAATTCCTTTGATGTTGACTCCATTCCCGCGTGTATGTAGGTCCTTCTTTTCTGTTTTGGCCTTCAGGGGGATCAGTTTTAGCAAGCTTTGCTGCATGTGCCTGCTCTTGGTGGCGTATGGCCTGCCTGCCTTTTGATGGCTTTGACTTTGGGAAAGATTTTTTTCTTTTTTTGGTTGTTTTCTGAAGTGTTCATGCCATGTCCCTCATATCTTGCCCCCTAAGTTGTGTCTTCCTCCTTGACTTTTTCCCCTGCTTTTGCAACATCTGTGAGCTTAGTTTTAGCACCTTTTGGTCCTTTGCAATGCACCTGATAAAACCCCAGGCCATTTTCTTAGAGTCACTAAATTTCCCAAATTTTCTTTTTTTCTCCTCCAATTGCAATTCCTTTGATGTTGACTCCTTTCCAGCGTGTTTGTAGGTCCTTCTTTTCTGTTTTGGCCTTCAGTGGGGATCAATTTTGGCAAGCTTTGCTGCATGTGCCTGCCCTTGGTGGCGTATGGCCTGCCTGCATTTTGATGGCTTTTGACTTTGGGAAAGATTTTTTTTTTCTTTATTTTTTTTTTTGGTTTTTGTTTTAAGTATTCATGCCATGTCCCTCATATCTTGCCCCCTAAGTTGTGTCTTCCTCCTTGACTTTTTCCCCTGCTTTTGCCACATTTGTGAGCTTAGTTTTGGCACCTTTTGGTTCTTTGCACTGCACCTGATAAAACCCCAGGCCATTTTCTTAGAGTCACTAAATTTCCCAAATTTTCTTTTTTTTCACCTCCAATTGCAATTCCTTTGATGTTGACTCCTTTCCAGCGTGTTTGTACGTCCTTCTTTTCTGTTTTGGCCTTCAGTGGGGATCAATTTTGGCAAGCTTTGCTGCATGTGCCTGCCCTTGGTGGCGTATGGCCTGCCTGCATTTTGATGGCTTTGACTTTGGGAAAGACTTTTTCTTTTTTTTTTTTTATTATTTTAAGTATTCATGCCATGTCCCTCATATCTTGCCCCCTAAGTTGTGTCTTCCTGCTTGACTTTTTCCCCTGCTTTTGCAACATCTGTGAGCCTAGTTTTTGCATCTTTTGGTCCTTTGCAATGCACCTGATAAAACACCAGGCCATTTTCTTAGAGTCATTAAATTTCCCAAATTTTCTTTTTTTCTCCTCCAATTGCAATTCCTTTGATGTTGACTCCTTTCCAGCGTGTTTGTAGGTCCTTCTTTTCTGTTTTGGCCTTCAGTGGGGATCAATTTTGGCAAGCTTTGCTGCATGTGCCTGCCCTTGGTGGCTTATGGCCTGCCTGCATTTGGATGGCTTTGACTTTGGGAAAGGTTTTTTCTTTTTTTTTTTCTTGTTTGTTTTAAGTATTCATGCCATGTCCCTCATATCTTGCCCCCTGAGTTGTGTCTTCCTCCTTGACTTTTTCCCCTGCTTTTGCAACATCTGTGAGCTTAGTTTTGGCACCTTTTGGTCCTTTGCAATGCAGCTGATTTCCTCACAGCCTATTTTGTGAAGAGACTAAAATTCCCAATTTTCTGCTTTTTTCAATTGCATTTCGTTTGAACCTATCTCCTTTCCAGAGTGTTTGTAAGCATTTCTTTTGGGATTCGCAAGATTCCTTTTCCCTTCCCGAAAGGAAATTTCATTTCCTTTCGGGAAGGGAAAAGGAATCTTGCGATTTCAATGGGGACCAATAGAGGAATCTTTGGTGCATGTCTCTGCACTTGATGGCAGGCCATGCCTTTTCATGGCTTTGACTTTGGGAAAGATTTTTTTCTTTTTTTGGTTGTTTTCTGAAGTGTTCATGCCATGTCCCTCATATCTTGCCCCCTAAGTTGTGTCTTCCTCCTTGACTTTTTCCCCTGCTTTTGCAACATCTGTGAGCTTAGTTTTGACACCTTTTGGTCCTTTGCAATGCAGCTGATTTCCTCACAGCCAATATTTGAAGAGACTAAAATTCCCGATTTTCTGCTTTTTTCAATTGCATTTCGTTTGAAACTATCTCCTTTCCAGAGTGTTTGTAAGCCTTTCTTTTGGGATCCGCAAGATTCCTTTTCCCTTCCTGAAAGGTAATTTCATTTCCTTTCGGGAAGGGAAAAGGAATCTTGCGATTTCAATGGGGACCAATAGAGGAATCTTTGGTGCATGTCCTTGCACTTGATGGCAGGCCATGCCTTTTGATGGCTTTGACTTTGGGAAAGATTTTTTTCTTTTTTTGGTTGTTTTCTGAAGTGTTCATGCCATGTCCCTCATATCTTGCCCCCTAAGTTGTGTCTTCCGCCTTGACTTTTTCCCCTGCTTTTGCAACATCTGTGAGCTTAGTTTTGCCACCATTTGGTCCTTTGCAATGCACCTGATAAAACCCCAGGCCATTTTCTTAGAGTCAGTAAATTTCCCAAATTTTCTTTTTTTCTCCTCCAATTGCAATTCCTTTGATGTTGACTCCTTTCCAGCATGTTTGTAGGTCCTTCTTTTCTGTTTTGGCCTTCAGTGGGGATCAATTTTGGCAAGCTTTGCTGCATGTGCCTGCCCTTGGTGGCGTATGGCCTGCCTGCATTTTGATGGCTTTGACTTTGGGAAAGACTTTTTCTTTTTTTTTTTTTTTTGTTTTAAGTATTCATGCCATGTTCCTCATATCTTGCCCCCTAAGTTGTGTCTTCCTCCTTGACTTTTTCCCCTGCTTTTGCAACATCTGTGAGCCTAATTTTGGCACCTTTTGGTCCTTTGCAATGCACCTGATAAAACCCCAGGCCATTTTCTTAGAGTCACTAAATTTCCCAAATTTTCTTTTTTTCTCCTCCAATTGCAATTCCTTTGATGTTGACTCCTTTCCAGCGTGTTTGTAGGTCCTTCTTTTCTGTTTTGGCCTTCAGTGGGGATCAATTTTGGCAAGCTTTGCTGCATGTGCCTGCCCTTGGTGGCGTATGGCCTGCCTGCATTTTGATGGCTTTGACTTTGGGAAAGATTTTTTCTTTTTTTTTTTTTTTATTATTTTAAGTATTCATGCCATGTCCCTCATATCTTGCTCCCTAAGTTGTGTCTTCCTGCTTGACTTTTTCCCCTGCTTTTGCAACATCTGTGAGCTTAGTTTTGCCACATTTTGGTCCTTTGCAATGCAGCTGATTTCCTCACAGCCTATTTTTTAAGAGACTAAAATTCCCAATTTTCTGCTTTTTTCAATTGCATTTCGTTTGAACCTATCTCCTTTCCAGAGTGTTTGTAAGCCTTTCTTTTGGGATTCGCAAGATTCCTTTTCCCTTCCCGAAAGGAAATTTCATTTCCTTTCGGGAAGGGAAAAGGAATCTTGCGATTTCAATGGGGACCAATAGAGGAATCTTTGCTGCATGTCCCTGCACTTGATGGAAGGCCATGCCTTTTGATGGCTTTGACTTTGGGAAAGATTTTTTTCTTTTTTTGGTTGTTTTCTGAAGTGTTCATGCCATGTCCCTCATATCTTGCCCCCTAAGTTGTGTCTTCCTCCTTGATTTTTTCCCCTGCTTTTGCAACATCTGTGAGCTTAGTTTTGGCACCTTTTGGTCCTTTGCACTGCACCTGATATAAACCCAGGCCATTTTCTTAGAGTCACTAAATTTCCCAAATTTTCTTTTTTTCTCCTCCAATTGCAATTCCTTTGATGTTGACTCCTTTCCAGCGTGTTTGTAGGTCCTTCTTTTCTGTTTTGGCTTTCAGTGGGGATCAGTTTTAGCAAGCTTTGCTGCATGTGCCTGCTCTTGGTGGCGTATGGCCTGCCTGCCTTTTGATGGGTTTGACTTTGGGAAAGATTTTTTTCTTTTTTTGGTTGTTTTCTGAAGTGTTCATGCCATGTCCCTCATATCTTGCCCGCTAAGTTGTGTCTTCCTCCTTGACTTTTTCCCCTGCTTTTGCAACATCTGTGAGCTTAGTTTTAGCACCTTTTGGTCCTTTGCAATGCACCTGATAAAACCCCAGGCCATTTTCTTAGAGTCACTAAATTTCCCAAATTTTCTTTTTTTCTCCTCCAATTGCAATTCCTTTGATGTTGACTCCTTTCCAGCGTGTTTGTAGGTCCTTCTTTTCTGTTTTGGCCTTCAGTGGGGATCAATTTTGGCAAGCTTTGCTGCATGTGCCTGCCCTTGGTGGCGTATGGCCTGCCTGCATTTTGATGGCTTTGACTTTGGGAAAGATTTTTTTGTTCTTTATTTTTTTTTTTGGTTTTTGTTTTAAGTATTCATGCCATGTCCCTCATATCTTGCCCGCTAAGTTGTGTCTTCCTCCTTGACTTTTTCCCCTGCTTTTGCCACATTTGTGAGCTTAGTTTTGGCACCTTTTGGTCCTTTGCACTGCACCTGATATAAACCCAGGCCATTTTCTTAGAGTCACTAAATTTCCAAAATTTTCTTTTTTCCACATCCAATTGCAATTCCTTTGATGTTGACTCCTTTCCAGCGTGTTTGTAGGTCCTTCTTTTCTGTTTTGGCCTTCAGTGGGGATCAATTTTGGCAAGCTTTGCTGCATGTGCCTGCCCTTGGTGGCGTATGGCCTGCCTGCCTTTTGATGGCTTTGACTTTGGGAAAGACTTTTTCTTTTTTTTTTCTTTTTTCTTTTAAGTATTCATGCCATGTTCCTCATATCTTGCCCCCTAAGTTGTGTCTTCCTGCTTGACTTTTTCCCCTGCTTTTGCAACATCTGTGAGCCTAGTTTTTGCATCTTTTGGTCCTTTGCAATGCACCTGATAAAACACCAGGCCATTTTCTTAGAGTCATTAAATTTCCCAAATTTTCTTTTTTTCTCCTCCAATTGCAATTCCTTTGATGTTGACTCCTTTCCAGCGTGTTTGTAGGTCCTTCTTTTCTGTTTTGGCCTTCAGTGGGGATCAATTTTGGCAATCTTTGCTGCATGTGCCTGCCCTTGGTGGCGTATGGCCTGCCGGCATTTTGAATACTTTGACATTGGGAAAGATTTTTGCTATTTTTTTTTTTTTTGTTAGTTTTAAGTATTCATGCCATGTCCCTCATATCTTGCCCCCTAAGTTGTGTCTTCCTCCTTGACTTTTTCCCCTGCTTTTGCAACATCTGTGAGCTTAGTTTTGGCACCTTTTGGTCCTTTGCAATGCAGCTGATTTCCTCACAGCCTATTTTTTGAAGAGACTAAAATTCCCGATTTTCTGCTTTTTTCAATTGCATTTCGTTTGAACCTATCTCCTTTCCAGAGTGTTTGTAAGCCTTTCTTTTGGGATTCGCTAGATTCCTTTTCCCTTCCTGAAAGGAAATTTCATTTCCTTTCGGGAAGGGAAAAGGAATCTTGCGATTTCAATGGGGACCAATAGAGGAATCTTTGGTGCATGTCTCTGCACTTGATGGCAGGCCATGCCTTTTGATGGCTTTGACTTTGGGAAAGATTTTTTTCTTTTTTTGGTTGTTTTCTGAAGTGTTCATGCCATGTCCCTCATATCTTGCCCCCTAAGTTGTGTCTTCCTCCTTGACTTTTTCCCGTGCTTTTGCAACATCTGTGAGCTTAATTTTGGCACCTTTTGGTCCTTTGCAATGCAGCTGATTTCCTCACAGCCTATTTTTTAAGAGACTAAAATTCCCAATTTTCTGCTTTTTTCAATTGCATTTCGTTTGAACCTATCTCCTTTCCAGAGTGTTTGTAAGCCTTTCTTTTGGGATTCGCAAGATTCCTTTTCCCTTCCCGAAAGGAAATTTCATTTCCTTTCGGGAAGGGAAAAGGAATCTTGCGATTTCAATGGGGACCAATAGAGGAATCTTTGCTGCATGTCCCTGCACTTGATGGAAGGCCATGCCTTTTGATGGCTTTGACTTTGGGAAAGATTTTTTTCTTTTTTTGGTTGTTTTCTGAAGTGTTCATGCCATGTCCCTCATATCTTGCCCCCTAAGTTGTGTCTTCCTCCTTGATTTTTTCCCCTGCTTTTGCAACATCTGTGAGCTTAGTTTTGGCACCTTTTGGTCCTTTGCACTGCACCTGATATAAACCCAGGCCATTTTCTTAGAGTCACTAAATTTCCCAAATTTTCTTTTTTTCTCCTCCAATTGCAATTCCTTTGATGTTGACTCCATTCCCGCGTGTATGAAGGTCCTTCTTTTCTGTTTTGGCCTTCAGTGGGGATGAGTTTTAGCAAGCTTTGCTGCATGTGCCTGCTCTTGGTGGCGTATGGCCTGCCTGCCTTTTGATGGCTTTGACTTTGGGAAAGATTTTTTTCTTTTTTTGGTTGTTTTCTGAAGTGTTCATGCCATGTCCCTCATATCTTGCCCCCTAAGTTGTGTCTTCCTCCTTGACTTTTTCCCCTGCTTTTGCAACATCTGTGAGCTTAGTTTTAGCACCTTTTGGTCCTTTGCAATGCACCTGATAAAACCCCAGGCCATTTTCTTAGAGTCACTAAATTTCCCAAATTTTCTTTTTTTCTCCTCCAATTGCAATTCCTTTGCTGTTGACTCCTTTCCAGCGTGTTTGTAGGTCCTTCTTTTCTGTTTTGGCCTTCAGTGGGGATCAATTTTGGCAAGCTTTGCTGCATGTGCCTGCCCTTGGTGGCGTATGGCCTGCCTGCATTTTGATGGCTTTGAGTTTGGGAAAGATTTTTTTTTTCTTTATTTTTTTTTTTTGGTTTTTGTTTTAAGTATTCATGCCATGTCCCTCATATCTTGCCCCCTAAGTTGTGTCTTCCTCCTTGACTTTTTCCCCTGCTTTTGCCACATTTGTGAGCTTAGTTTTACCACCTTTTGGTCCTTTGCAATGCACCTGATAAAACCCCAGGCCATTTTCTTAGAGTCACTAAATTTCCCAAATTTTCTTTTTTCACCTCCAATTGCAATTCCTTTGATGTTGACTCCTTTCCAGCGTGTTTGTAGGTCCTTCTTTTCTGTTTTGGCCTTCAGTGGGGATCAATTTTGGCAAGCTTTGCTGCATGTGCCTGCCCTTGGTGGCGTATGGCCTGCCTGCATTTTGATGGCTTTGACTTTGGGAAAGACTTTTTCTTTTTTTTTTCTTCTTTGTTTTAAGTATTCATGCCATGTCCCTCATATCTTGCCCCCTAAGTTGTGTCTTCCTCCTTGACTTTTTCCCCTGCTTTTGCAACATCTGTGAGCTTAGTTTTGGCACCTTTTGGTCCTTTGCAATGCAGCTGATTTCCTCACAGCCTATTTTTTGAAGAGACTAAAATTCCCAATTTTCTGCTTTTTTCAATTGCATTTCGTTTGAACCTATCTCCTTTCCAGAGTGTTTGTAAGCCTTTCTTTTGGGATTCGCAAGATTCCTTCTCCCTTCCCGAAAGGAAATTTCTTTTCCTTTCAGGTAGGGAAAAGGAATCTTGCGATTTCAATGGGGACCAATAGAGGAATCTTTGGTGCATGTCCCTGCACTTGATGGCAGGCCATGCCTTTTGATGGCTTTGACTTTGGGAAAGATTTTTTCTTTTTTTGGTTGTTTTCTGAAGTGTTCATGCCATGTCCCTCATATCTTGCCCCCTAAGTTGTGTCTTCCTCCTTGACTTTTTCCCCTGCTTTTGCAACATTTGTGAGCTTAGTTTTGGCAACTTTTAGTCCTTTGCAATGCACCTGATAAAACCCCAGGCCATTTTCTTAGAGTCATTAATTTCCCAAATTTTCTTTTTTTCTCCTCCAATTGCAATTCCTTTGATGTTGACTCCTTTCCAGCGTGTTTGTAGGTCCTTCGTTTCTGTTTTGGCCTTCAGTGGGGATCAATTTTGTCAAGCTTTGCTGCATGTGCCTGCCCTTGGTGGCGTATGGCCTGCCTGCATTTTGAAGGCTTTGACTTTGGGAAAGATTTTTTCTTTTTTTTTTTTTATTATTTTAAGTATTCTTGCCATGTCCCTCATATCTTGCCCCCTCAGTTTTGTCTCCCTCCTTGACTTTTTCCCTGCTTTTGCATCATTTGTGAGCTTAGTTTTGGCACCTTTTGGTCCTTTGCAATGCAGCTGAATTCCTCACAGCCTATTTTTTGAAGAGACTAAAATTCCCGATTTTCTGCTTTTTTCAATTGCATTTCGTTTGAACCTATCTCCTTTCCAGAGTGTTTGTAAGCATTTCTTTTGGGATTCGCAAGATTCCTTTTCCCTTCCTGAAAGGAAATTTCATTTCCTTTCGGGAAGGGAAAAGGAATCTTGCGATTTCAATGGGGACCAATAGAGGAATCTTTGGTGCATGTCCCTGCACTTGATGGCAGGCCATGCCTTTTGATGGCTTTGACTTTGGGAAAGTTTTTTTTCTTTTTTTGGTTGTTTTCTGAAGTGTTCATGCCATGTCCCTCATATCTTGCCCCCTAAGTTGTGTCTTCCTCCTTGACTTTCTCCCCTGCTTTTGCAACATTTGTGAACTTAGTTTTAGCACGTTTTGGTCCTTTGCAATGCACCTGATAAAACCCCAGGCCATTTTCTTAGAGTCACTAAATTTCCCAAATTTTCTTTTTTTCTCCTCCAATTGCAATTCCTTTGATGTTGACTCCTTTCCAGCGTGTTTGTATGTCCTTCTTTTCTGTTTTGGCCTTCAGTGGGGATCAATTTTGGCAAGCTTTGCTGCATGTGCCTGCCCTTGGTGGCATATGGCCTGCCTGCATTTTGATGGCTTTGACTTTGGGAAAGATTTTTTCTTTTTTTTTTTCTTTTTTTGTTTTAAGTATTCATGCCATGTCCCTCATATCTTGCTCCCTAAGTTGTGTCTTCCTGCTTGACTTTTTCCCCTGCTTTTGCAACATCTGTGAGCCTAGTTTTGGCACCTTTTGGTCCTTCGCAATGCACCTGATAAAACCCCAGGCCATTTTCTTAGAGTCACTAAATTTCCAAAATTTTCTTTTTTTCTCCTCCAATTGCAATTCCTTTGATGTTGACTCCTTTCCAGCGTGTTTGTAGGTCCTTCTTTTCTGTTTTGGCCTTCAGTGGGGATCAATTTTGGCAAGCTTTGCTGCATGTGCCTGCCCTTGGTGGCGTATGGCCTGCCTGCATTTTGAAGGCTTTGACTTTGGGAAAGATTTTTTCTTTTTTTTTTTTTTATTATTTTAAGTATTCATGCCATGTCCCTCATATCTTGCCCCCTAAGTTGTGTCTTCCTGCTTGACTTTTTCCCCTGCTTTTGCAACATCTGTGAGCTTAGTTTTGGCACCTTTTGGTCCTTTGCAATGCAGCTGATTTCCTCACAGCCTATTTTTTAAGAGACTAAAATTCCCAATTTTCTGCTTTTTTCAATTGCATTTCGTTTGAACCTATCTCCTTTCCAGAGTGTTTGTAAGCCTTTCTTTTGGGATTCGCAAGATTCCTTTTCCCTTCCCGAAAGGAAATTTCATTTCCTTTCGGGAAGGGAAAAGAAATCTTGCGATTTCAATGGGGACCAATAGAGGAATCTTTGCTGCATGTCCCTGCACTTGATGGAAGGCCATGCCTTTTGATGGCTTTGACTTTGGGAAAGATTTTTTTCTTTTTTTGGTTGTTTTCTGAAGTGTTCATGCCATGTCCCTCATATCTTGCCCCCTAAGTTGTGTCTTCCTCCTTGACTTTTTCCCCTGCTTTTGCAACATCTGTGAGCTTAGTTTCGGAACCTTTTGGTCCTTTGCAATGCAGCTGATTTCCTCACAGCCTATTTTTTGAAGAGACTAAAATTCCCGATTTTCTGCTTTTTTCAATTGCATTTCATTTGAACCTATCTCCTTTCCAGAGTGTTTGTAAGCCTTTCTTTTGGGATTCGCAAGATTCCTTTTCCCTTCCCGAAAGGAAATGAAATTTCATTTCGGGAAGGGAAAAGGAATCTTGCGATTTCAATGGGGACCAATAGAGGAATCTTTGGTGCATGTCCCTGCACTTGATGGCAGGCCATGCCTTTTGATGGCTTTGACTTTGGGAAAGATTTTTTCTTTTTTTGGTTGTTTTCTGAAGTGTTCATGCCATGTCCCTCATATCTTGCCCCCTAAATTGTGTCTTCCTCCTTGATTTTTTCCCCTGCTTTTGCAACATCTGTGAGCTTAGTTTTGGCACCTTTTGGTCCTTTGCACTGCACCTGATATAAACCCAGGCCATTTTCTTAGAGTCACTAAATTTCCCAAATTTTCTTTTTTTCTCCTCCAATTGCAATTCCTTTGATGTTGACTCCATTCCCGCGTGTATGTAGGTCCTTCTTTTCTGTTTTGGCCTTCAGTGGGGATGAGTTTTAGCAAGCTTTGCTGCATGTGCCTGCTCTTGGTGGCGTATGGCCTGCCTGCCTTTTGATGGCTTTGACTTTGGGAAAGATTTTTTTCTTTTTTTGGTTGTTTTCTGAAGTGTTCATGCCATGTCCCTCATATCTTGCCCCCTAAGTTGTGTCTTCCTTCTTGACTTTTTCCCCTGCTTTTGCAACATCTGTGAGCTTAGTTTTAGCACATTTTGGTCCTTTGCAATGCACCTGATAAAACCCCAGGCCATTTTCTTAGAGTCACTAAATTTCCCAAATTTTCTTTTTTTCTCCTCCAATTGCAATTCCTTTGATGTTGACTCCTTTCCAGCGTGTTTGTAGGTCCTTCTTTTCTGTTTTGGCCTTCAGTGGGGATCAATTTTGGCAAGCTTTGCTGCATGTGCCTGCCCTTGGTGGCGTAAGGCCTGCCTGCATTTTGATGGCTTTGAGTTTGGGAAAGATTTTTTTTTTCTTTATTTTTTTTTTTGGTTTTTGTTTTAAGTATTCATGCCATGTCCCTCATATCTTGCCCCCTAAGTTGTGTCTTCCTCCTTGACTTTTTCCCCTGCTTTTGCCACATTTGTGAGCTTAGTTTTGGCACCTTTTGGTCCTTTGCAATGCACCTGATAAAACCCCAGGCCATTTTCTTAGAGTCATTAAATTTCCCAAATATTCTTTTTTTTACCTCCAATTGCAATTCCTTTGATGTTGACTCCTTTCCAGCGTGTTTGTAGGTCCTTCTTTTCTGTTTTGGCCTTCAGTGGGGATCAATTTTGGCAAGCTTTGCTGCATGTGCCTGCCCTTGGTGGCGTATGGCCTGCCTGCATTTTGATGGCTTTGACTTTGGGAAAGACTTTTTCTTTTTTTTTTCTTTTTTCTTTTAAGTATTCATGCCATGTTCCTCATATCTTGCCCCCTAAGTTGTGTCTTCCTCCTTGACTTTTTCCCCTGCTTTTGCCACATTTGTGAGCTTAGTTTTGCCAGCTTTTGGTCCTTTGCAATGCACCTGATAAAACCCCAGGCCATTTTCTTAGAGTCACTAAATTTCCCAAATTTTCTTTTTTTCTCCTCCAATTGCAATTCCTTTGATGTTGACTCCTTTCCAGCGTGTTTGTAGGTCCTTCTTTTCTGTTTTGGCCTTCAGTGGGGATCAATTTTGGCAAGCTTTGCTGCATGTGCCTGCCCTTGGTGGCGTATGGCCTGCCGGCATTTTGAAGGCTTTGACATTGGGAAAGATTTTTTCTATTTTTTTTTTTTTTGTTTGTTTTAAGTATTCATGCCATGTCCCTCATATCTTGCCCCCTAAGTTGTGTCTTCCTCCTTGACTTTTTCCCCTGCTTTTGCAACATCTGTGAGCTTAGTTTTGGCACCTTTTGGTCCTTTGCAATGCAGCTGATTTCCTCACAGCCTATTTTTTAAGAGACTAAAATTCCCAATTTTCTGCTTTTTTTAATTGCATTTCGTTTGAACCTATCTCCTTTCCAGAGTGTTTGTAAGCCTTTCTTTTGGGATTCGCAAGATTCCTTTTCCCTTCCCGAAAGGAAATTTCATTTCCTTTCGGGAAGGGAAAAGGAATCTTGCGATTTCAATGGGGACCAATAGAGGAATCTTTGCTGCATGTCCCTGCACTTGATGGAAGGCCATGCCTTTTGATGGCTTTGACTTTGGGAAAGATTTTTTTCTTTTTTTGGTTGTTTTCTGAAGTGTTCATGCCATGTCCCTCATATCTTGCCCCCTAAATTGTGTCTTCCTCCTTGATTTTTTCCCCTGCTTTTGAAACATCTGTGAGCTTAGTTTTGGCACCTTTTGGTCCTTTGCACTGCACCTGATATAAACCCAGGCCATTTTCTTAGAGTCACTAAATTTCCCAAATTTTCTTTTTTTCTCCTCCAATTGCAATTCCTTTGATGTTGACTCCATTCCCGCGTGTATGTAGGTCCTTCTTTTCTGTTTTGGCCTTCAGTGGGGATGAGTTTTAGCAAGCTTTGCTGCATGTGCCTGCTCTTGGTGGCGTATGGCCTGCCTGCCTTTTGATGGCTTTGACTTTGGGAAAGATTTTTACTTTTTTTTCTTTTTTTTTGTTTTAAGTATTCATGCCATGTCCCTCATATCTTGCCCCCTAAGTTGTGTCTTCCTCCTTGACTTTTTCCCCTGCTTTTGCAACATCTGTGAGCTTAGTTTTAGCACATTTTGGTCCTTTGCAATGCACCTGATAAAACCCCAGGCCATTTTCTTAGAGTCACTAAATTTCCCAAATTTTCTTTTTTTCTCCTCCAATTGCAATTCCTTTGCTGTTGACTCCTTTCCAGCGTGTTTGTAGGTCCTTCTTTTCTGTTTTGGCCTTCAGTGGGGATCAATTTTGGCAAGCTTTGCTGCATGTGCCTGCCCTTGGTGGCGTATGGCCTGCCTGCATTTTGATGGCTTTGAGTTTGGGAAAGATTTTTTTTTTCTTTATTTTTTTTTTTGGTTTTTGTTTTAAGTATTCATGCCATGTCCCTCATATCTTGCCCCCTAAGTTGTGTCTTCCTCCTTGACTTTTTCCCCTGCTTTTGCCACATTTGTGAGCTTAGTTTTGGCAACTTTTGGTCCTTTGCAATGCACCTGATAAAACCCCAGGCCATTTTCTTAGAGTCATTAAATTTCCCAAATATTCTTTTTTTTACCTCCAATTGCAATTCCTTTGATGTTGACTCCTTTCCAGCGTGTTTGTAGGTCCTTCTTTTCTGTTTTGGCCTTCAGTGGGGATCAATTTTGGCAAGCTTTGCTGCATGTGCCTGCCCTTGGTGGCGTATGGCCTGCCTGCCTTTTGATGGCTTTGACTTTGGGAAAGACTTTTTCTTTTTTTTTTCTTTTTTCTTTTAAGTATTCATGCCATGTTCCTCATATCTTGCCCCCTAAGTTGTGTCTTCCTGCTTGACTTTTTCCCCTGCTTTTGCCACATTTGTGAGCTTAGTTTTGCCAGCTTTTGGTCCTTTGCAATGCACCTGATAAAACCCCAGGCCATTTTCTTAGAGTCATTAAATTTCCCAAATTTTCTTTTTTTCTCCTCCAATTGCAATTCCTTTGATGTTGACTCCTTTCCAGCATGTTTGTAGGTCCTTCTTTTCTGTTTTGGCCTTCAGTGGGGATCAATTTTGGCAAGCTTTGGTGCATGTGCCTGCCCTTGGTGGCGTATGGCCTGCCTGCATTTTGATGGCTTTGACTTTGGGAAAGACATTTTCTTTTTTATTTCTTCTTTGTTTTAAGTATTCATGCCATGTCCCTCATATCTTGCCCCCTAAGTTTTGTCTTCCTGCTTGACTTTTTCCCCTGCTTTTGCAACATCTGTGAGCCTAGTTTTTGCATCTTTTGGTCCTTTGCAATGCACCTGATAAAACACCAGGCCATTTTCTTAGAGTCATTAAATTTCCCAAATTTTCATTTTTCTCCTCCAATTGCAATTCCTTTGATGTTGACTCCTTTCCAGTGTGTTTGTAGGTCCTTCTTTTCTGTTTTGGCCTTCAGTGGGGATCAATTTTGGCAAGCTTTGCTGCATGTGCCTGCCCTTGGTGGCGTATGGCCTGCCTGCATTTTGATGGCTTTGTCTTTCGGAAAGATTTTTTCTATTTTTTTTTTTTTTGTTTGTTTTAAGTATTCATGCCATGTCCCTCATATCTTGCCCCCTAAGTTGTGTCTTCCTCCTTGACTTTTTCCCCTGCTTTTGCAACATCTGTGAGCTTAGTTTTGGCACCTTTTGGTCCTTTGCAATGCAGCTGATTTCCTCACAGCCTATTTTTTGAAGAGACTAAAATTCCCGATTTTCTGCTTTTTTCAATTGCATTTCGTTTGAACCTATCTCCTTTCCAGAGTGTTTGTAAGCCTTTCTTTTGGGATTCGCAAGATTCCTTCTCCCTTCCCAAAAGGAAATTTCTTTTCCTTTCAGGTAGGGAAAAGGAATCTTGCGATTTCAATGGGGACCAATAGAGGAATCTTTGGTGCATGTCCCTGCACTTGATGGCAGGCCATGCCTTTTGATGGCTTTGACTTTGGGAAAGATTTTTTTCTTTTTTTGGTTGTTTTCTGAAGTGTTCATGCCATGTCCCTCATATCTTGCCCCCTAAGTTGTGTCTTCCTCCTTGACTTTTTCCCCTGCTTTTGCAACATTTGTGAGCTTAGTTTTGGCAACTTTTAGTCCTTTGCACTGCACCTGATAAAACCCCAGGCCATTTTCTTAGAGTCATTAATTTCCCAAATTTTCTTTTTTTCTCCTCCAATTGCAATTCCTTTGATGTTGACTCCTTTCCAGCGTGTTTGTAGGTCCTTCGTTTCTGTTTTGGCCTTCAGTGGGGATCAATTTTGGCAAGCTTTGCTGCATGTGCCTGCCCTTGGTGGCGTATGGCCTGCCTGCATTTTGATGGCTTAGACTTTGGGAAAGATTTTTTCTTTTTTTTTTTTGTTTGTTTTAAGTATTCATGCCATGTCCTTCATGTCTTGCCTCCTAAGTTGTGTCTTCCTCCTTGACTTTTTCCCCTGCTTTTGCAACATCTGTGAGCTTAGTTTTGGCATCTTTTGGTCCTTTGCACTGCACCTGATAAAACCCAGGCCACTTTCTAAGAGTCATTAAATTTCCCAAATTTTCTTTTTTTCTCCTCCAATTGCAATTCCTTTGATGGTGTCTCCATTCCAGCGTGTTTGTAAGTCCTTCTTTTCTGTTTTGGCCTTCAGTGGGGATCAATTTTGGCAAGCTTTGCTGCATGTGCCTGCCCTTGGTGGCGTATGGCCTGCCTGCATTTTGATGGCTTAGACTTTGGGAAAGATTTTTTCTTTTTTTTTTTTTTATTATTTTAAGTATTCATGCCATGTCCCTCATATCTTGCCCCCTAAGTTGTATCTTCCTGCTTGACTTTTTCCCCTGCTTTTGCAACATCTGTTAGCTTAGTTTTGGCACCTTTTGGTCCTTTGCAATGCAGCTGATTTCCTCACAGCCTATTTTTTGAAGAGACGAAAATTCCCAATTTTCTGCTTTTTTCAATTGCATTTCGTTTGAACCTAGCTCCTTTCCAGAGTTTTTGTAAGCCTTTCTTTTGGGATTCGCAAGATTCCTTTTCCCTTCCCAAAAGGAAATTTCATTTCCTTTCGGGAAGGGAAAAGGAATCTTGCGATTTCAATGGGGACCAATAGAGGAATCTTTGGTGCATGTCCCTGCACTTGATGGCAGGCCATGCCTTTTGATGGCTTTGACTTTGGGAAAGATTTTTTTCTTTTTTTGGTTGTTTTCTGAAGTGTTCATGCCATGTCCCTCATATCTTGCCCCCTAAGTTGTGTCTTCCTCCTTGACTTTTTCCCCTGCTTTTGCAACATCTGTGAGCTTAGTTTTGCCACCTTTTGGTCCTTTGCAATGCACCTGATATAAACCCAGGCCATTTTCTTAGAGTCACTAAATTTCCCAAATTTTCTTTTTTTCTCCTCCAATTGCAATTCCTTTGATGTTGACTCCTTTCCAGCGTGTTTGTAGGTCCTTCTTTTCTGTTTTGGCCTTCAGTGGGGATCAATTTTGGCAAGCTTTGCTGCATGTGCCTGCCCTTGGTGGCGTATGGCCTGCCTGCATTTTGATGGCTTAGACTTTGGGAAAGATTTTTTCTTTTTTTTTTTTGTTTGTTTTAAGTATTCATGCCATGTCCTTCATGTCTTGCCCCCTAAGTTGTGTCTTCCTCCTTGACTTTTTCCCCTGCTTTTGCAACATCTGTGAGCTTAGTTTTGGCACCTTTTGGTCCTTTGCAATGCAGCTGATTTCCTCACAGCCTATTTTAAGAAGAGACTAAAATTCCCGATTTTCTACTTTTTTCAATTGCATTTCATTTGAACCTATCTCCTTTCCAGAGTGTTTGTAAGCCCTTCTTTTGGGATTCGCAAGATTCCTTTTCCCTTCCCAAAAGGAAATTTCATTTCCTTTCGGGAAGGGAAAAGGAATCTTGCGATTTCAATGGGGACCAGTAGAGGAATCTTTGGTGCATGTCCCTGCACTTGATGGCAGGCCATGCCTTTTGATGGCTTTGACTTTGGCAAAGATATTTTTCTTTTTTTGGTTGTTTTCTGAAGTGTTCATGCCATGTCCCTCATATCTTGCCCCCTAAGTTGTGTCTTCCTCCTTGACTTTTTCCCCTGCTTTTGCAACATCTGTGAGCTTAGTTTTGCCACCTTTTGGTCCTTTGCAATGCAGCTGATTTCCTCACAGCCTATTTTTTGAAGAGACTAAAATTCCCGATTTTCTGCTTTTTTCAATTGCATTTCATTTGAACCTATCTCCTTTCCAGAGTGTTTGTAAGCCTTTCTTTTGGGATTCGCAAGATTCCTTTTCCCTTCCCAAAAGGAAATTTCATTTCCTTTCGGGAAGGGAAAAGGAATCTTGCGATTTCAATGGGGACCAATAGAGGAATCTTTGGTGCATGTCGCTGCACTTGATGGCAGGCCATGCCTTTTGATGGCTTTGACTTTGGGAAAGATTTTTTTCTTTTTTTGGTTGTTTTCTGAAGTATTCATGCCATGTCCCTCATATCTTGCCCCCTAAGTTGTGTCTTCCTCCTTGACTTTCTCCCCTGATTTTGCAACATCTGTGAGCTTAGTTTTGGCATCTTTTGGTCCTTTGCACTGCACCTGATATAAACCCAGGCCATATTCTTAGAGTCCCTAAATTTCCCAAATTTTTTTTTTTTCTCCTCCAATTGCAATTCCTTTGATGGTGTCTCCATTCCAGCGTGTTTGTAAGTCCTTCTTTTCTGTTTTGGCCTTCAGTGGGGATCAATGTTGGCAAGCTTTGCTGCATGTGCCTGCCCTTGGTGGTGTGTGGCCTGCCTGCATTTTGATGGCTTTGACTTTGGGAAAGATTTTTTCTTTTTTTTTTTTTTATTACTTTAATTATTCATGCCATGTCCCTCATATCTTGCCCCCTAAGTTGTGTCTTCCTCCTTGACTTTTTCCCCTGCTTTTGCAACATTTGTGAGCTTAGTTTTAGCACGTTTTGGTCCTTTGCAATGCACCTGATAAAACCCCAGTCCATTTTCTTAGAGTCACTAAATTTCCCAAATTTTCTTTTTTTCTCCTCCAATTGCAATTCCTTTGATGTTGACTCCTTTCCAGCGTGTTTGTAGGTCCTTCTTTTCTGTTTTGGCCTTCAGTGGGGATCAATTTTGGCAAGCTTTGCTGCATGTGCCTGCCCTTGGTTGTGTATGGCCTGCCTGCATTTTGATGACTTTGACGTTGGGAAAGATTTTTTCTTTTTTTTTTTTTTATTATTTTAAGTATTCATGCCATGTCGCTCATATCTTGCCCCCTGTTGTGTCTTCCTCCTTGACTTTTTCCCCTGCTTTTGCAACATCTGTGAGCTTAGTTTTGGCACCTTTTGGTCCTTTGCAATGCAGCTGATTTCCTCACAGCCTATTTTTTGAAGAGACTAAAATTCCCGATTTTCTGCTTTTTTCAGTTGCATTTCATTTGAACCTATCTCCTTTCCAAAATGTTTGTAAGCCTTTCTTTTGGGATTCGCAAGATTCCTTTTCCCTTCCCAAAAGGAAATTTCATTTCCTTTCGGGAAGGGAAAAGGAATCTTGCGATTTCAATGGGGACCAATAGGGGAATCTTTGGTGCATGTCCCTGCACTTGATGTCAGGTCATGCCTTTCGATGGCATGACTTTGGGAAAGATTTTTCTTTTTTTTTTTTTATTATTTTAAGTGTTCATGCCATGTCCCTCATATCTTGCCCCCTAAGTTGTGTCTTCCTCCTTGACTTTTTCCCCTGCTTTTGCAACATCTGTGAGCTTAGTTTTGGCATCTTTTGGTCCTTTGCACTGCACCTGATAAAACCCAGGCCACTTTCTAAGAGTCATTAAATTTCCCAAATTTTCTTTTTTTCTCCTCCAATTGCAATTCCTTTGATGGTGTCTCCATTCCAGCGTGTTTGTAAGTCCTTCTTTTCTGTTTTGGCCTTCAGTGGGGATCAATTTTGGCAAGCTTTGCTGCATGTGCCTGCCCGTGGTGGCGTATGGCCTGCCTGCATTTTGATGGCTTTGACTTTGGGATAGATTTTTTCTTTTTTTTTTTTTTTTTTTGTTTTAAGTATTCATGCCATGTCCCTCATATCTTGCCCCCTAAGTTGTGTCTTCCTCCTTGACTTTTTCCCCTGATTTTGCAACATCTGTGAGCTTAGTTTTGGCATCTTTTGGTCCTTTGCACTGCACCTGATAAAACACCAGGCCATTTTCTTAGAGTCACTAAATTTCCCGAATTTTCTTTTTTTCTCCTCCAATTGCAATTACTTTGATGTTGACTCCTTTCCAGCGTGTTTGTAAGTCCTTCTTTTCTGTTTTGCCTTCATTGGGGATCAATTTTGGCAAGCTTTGCTGCATGTGCCTGCCCTTGGTGGCGTATGGCCTGCCTGCATTTTGATGGCTTTGACTTTGGGAAAGATTTTTACTTTTTTTTCTTTTTTTTTGTTTTAAGTATTCATGCCATGTCCCTCATATCTTGCCCCCTAAGTTGTGTCTTCCTCCTTGACTTTTTCCCCTGCTTTTGCAACATCTGTGAGCTTAGTTTTGGCATCTTTTGGTCCTTTGCACTGCACCTGCTAAAACCCCAGGCCACTTTCTAAGAGTCATTAAATTTCCCAAACTTTCATTTTTTCTCCTCCAATTGCAATTCCTTTGATGTTGACTCCTTTCCAGCGTGTTTGTAGGTCCTTCTTTTCTGTTTTGGCCTTCAGTGGGGATCAATTTTGGCAAGCTTTGCTGCATGTGCCTGCCCTTGGTGGCGTATGGCCTGCCTGCATTTTGATGGCTTAGACTTTGGGAAAGATTTTTTCTTTTTTTTTTTTTTATTATTTTAAGTATTCATGCCATGTCCCTCATATCTTGCCCCCTAAGTTGTATCTTCCTGCTTGACTTTTTCCCCTGCTTTTGCAACATCTGTTAGCTTAGTTTTGGCACCTTTTGGTCCTTTGCAATGCAGCTGATTTCCTCACAGCCTATTTTTTGAAGAGACGAAAATTCCCAATTTTCTGCTTTTTTCAATTGCATTTCGTTTGAACCTAGCTCCTTTCCAGAGTTTTTGTAAGCCTTTCTTTTGGGATTCGCAAGATTCCTTTTCCCTTCCCAAAAGGAAATTTCATTTCCTTTCGGGAAGGGAAAAGGAATCTTGCGATTTCAATGGGGACCAATAGAGGAATCTTTGGTGCATGTCCCTGCACTTGATGGCAGGCCATGCCTTTTGATGGCTTTGACTTTGGGAAAGATTTTTTTCTTTTTTTGGTTGTTTTCTGAAGTGTTCATGCCATGTCCCTCATATCTTGCCCCCTAAGTTGTGTCTTCCTCCTTGACTTTTTCCCCTGCTTTTGCAACATCTGTGAGCTTAGTTTTGCCACCTTTTGGTCCTTTGCAATGCACCTGATATAAACCCAGGCCATTTTCTTAGAGTCACTAAATTTCCCAAATTTTCTTTTTTTCTCCTCCAATTGCAATTCCTTTGATGTTGACTCCTTTCCAGCGTGTTTGTAGGTCCTTCTTTTCTGTTTTGGCCTTCAGTGGGGATCAATTTTGGCAAGCTTTGCTGCATGTGCCTGCCCTTGGTGGCGTATGGCCTGCCTGCATTTTGATGGCTTAGACTTTGGGAAAGATTTTTTCTTTTTTTTTTTTGTTTGTTTTAAGTATTCATGCCATGTCCTTCATGTCTTGCCCCCTAAGTTGTGTCTTCCTCCTTGACTTTTTCCCCTGCTTTTGCAACATCTGTGAGCTTAGTTTTGGCACCTTTTGGTCCTTTGCAATGCAGCTGATTTCCTCACAGCCTATTTTTTGAAGAGACTAAAATTCCCGATTTTCTACTTTTTTCAATTGCATTTCATTTGAACCTATCTCCTTTCCAGAGTGTTTGTAAGCCCTTCTTTTGGGATTCGCAAGATTCCTTTTCCCTTCCCGAAAGGAAATTTCATTTCCTTTCGGGAAGGGAAAAGGAATCTTGCGATTTCAATGGGGACCAATAGAGGAATCTTTGGTGCATGTCCCTGCACTTGATGGCAGGCCATGCCTTTTGATGGCTTTGACTTTGGCAAAGATATTTTTCTTTTTTTGGTTGTTTTCTGAAGTGTTCATGCCATGTCCCTCATATCTTGCCCCCTAAGTTGTGTCTTCCTCCTTGACTTTTTCCCCTGCTTTTGCAACATCTGTGAGCTTAGTTTTGCCACCTTTTGGTCCTTTGCAATGCAGCTGATTTCCTCACAGCCTATTTTTTGAAGAGACTAAAATTCCCGATTTTCTGCTTTTTTCAATTGCATTTCATTTGAACCTATCTCCTTTCCAGAGTGTTTGTAAGCCTTTCTTTTGGGATTCGCAAGATTCCTTTTCCCTTCCCAAAAGGAAATTTCATTTCCTTTCGGGAAGGGAAAAGGAATCTTGCGATTTCAATGGGGACCAATAGAGGAATCTTTGGTGCATGTCGCTGCACTTGATGGCAGGCCATGCCTTTTGATGGCTTTGACTTTGGGAAAGATTTTTTTCTTTTTTTGGTTGTTTTCTGAAGTATTCATGCCATGTCCCTCATATCTTGCCCCCTAAGTTGTGTCTTCCTCCTTGACTTTCTCCCCTGATTTTGCAACATCTGTGAGCTTAGTTTTGGCATCTTTTGGTCCTTTGCACTGCACCTGATATAAACCCAGGCCATATTCTTAGAGTCCCTAAATTTCCCAAATTTTTTTTTTTTCTCCTCCAATTGCAATTCCTTTGATGGTGTCTCCATTCCAGCGTGTTTGTAAGTCCTTCTTTTCTGTTTTGGCCTTCAGTGGGGATCAATGTTGGCAAGCTTTGCTGCATGTGCCTGCCCTTGGTGGTGTGTGGCCTGCCTGCATTTTGATGGCTTTGACTTTGGGAAAGATTTTTTCTTTTTTTTTTTTTTATTACTTTAATTATTCATGCCATGTCCCTCATATCTTGCCCCCTAAGTTGTGTCTTCCTCCTTGACTTTTTCCCCTGCTTTTGCAACATTTGTGAGCTTAGTTTTAGCACCTTTTGGTCCTTTGCAATGCACCTGATAAAACCCCAGTCCATTTTCTTAGAGTCACTAAATTTCCCAAATTTTCTTTTTTTCTCCTCCAATTGCAATTCCTTTGATGTTGACTCCTTTCCAGCGTGTTTGTAGGTCCTTCTTTTCTGTTTTGGCCTTCAGTGGGGATCAATTTTGGCAAGCTTTGCTGCATGTGCCTGCCCTTGGTTGTGTATGGCCTGCCTGCATTTTGATGACTTTGACGTTGGGAAAGATTTTTTCTTTTTTTTTTTTTTATTATTTTAAGTATTCATGCCATGTCGCTCATATCTTGCCCCCTGTTGTGTCTTCCTCCTTGACTTTTTCCCCTGCTTTTGCAACATCTGTGAGCTTAGTTTTGGCACCTTTTGGTCCTTTGCAATGCAGCTGATTTCCTCACAGCCTATTTTTTGAAGAGACTAAAATTCCCGATTTTCTGCTTTTTTCAGTTGCATTTCATTTGAACCTATCTCCTTTCCAAAATGTTTGTAAGCCTTTCTTTTGGGATTCGCAAGATTCCTTTTCCCTTCCCAAAAGGAAATTTCATTTCCTTTCGGGAAGGGAAAAGGAATCTTGCGATTTCAATGGGGACCAATAGGGGAATCTTTGGTGCATGTCCCTGCACTTGATGTCAGGTCATGCCTTTCGATGGCATGACTTTGGGAAAGATTTTTCTTTTTTTTTTTTTATTATTTTAAGTGTTCATGCCATGTCCCTCATATCTTGCCCCCTGAGTTGTGTCTTCCTCCTTGACTTTTTCCCCTGCATTTGCAACATCTGTGAGCTTAGTTTTGCCACCTTTTGGTCCTTTGCACTGCACCTGGTATAAACCCAGGCCATTTTCTAAGAGTCACTAAATTTCCCAAATTTTCTTTTTTTCTCCTCCAATTGCAATTCCTTTGATGTTGACTGCTTTCCAGCGTGTTTGTAAGTCCTTCTTTTCTGTTTTTCCTTCATTGGGGATCAATTTTGGCAAGCTTTGCTGCATGTGCCTGCCCTTGGTGGCGTATGGCCTGCCTGCATTTTGATGGCTTTGACTTTGGGAAAGATTTTTCATTTTTTTTCTTTTTTTTTGTTTTAAGTATTCATGCCATGTCCCTCATATCTTGCTCCCTACGTTGTGTCTTCCTCCTTGACTTTTTCCCCTGCTTTTGCAACATCTGTGAGCTTAGTTTTGGCATCTTTGGGTCCTTTGCACTGCACCTGATATAAACCCCAGGCCATTTTCTTAGAGTCACTAAATTTCCCAAATTTTTTTTTTTCTCCTCCAATTGCAATTCCTTTGATGGTGTCTCCATTCCAGCGTGTTTGTAAGTCCTTCTTTTCTGTTTTGGCCTTCAGTGGGGATCAATTTTGGCAAGCTTTGCTGCATGTGCCTGCCCTTGCTGGCGTATGGCCTGCCTGCATTTTTATGGCTTTGACTTTGGGAAAGAATTTTCTATTTTTTTTTTTTTTTTCTTTTAAGTATTCATACCATGTCCCTCATATCTTGCCCCCTAAGTTGTGTCTTCCTGCTTGACTTTTTCCCCTGCTTTTGCAACATCTGTGAGCTTAGTTTTGGCATCTTTTGGTCCTTTGCACTGCACCTTCTGAAACCCCAGGCCACTTTCTATGAGTCATTAAATTTCCCAAATTTTCTTTTTTTCTCCTCTAATTGCAATTCCTTTGATGGTGTCTCCATTCCAGCGTGTTTGTAAGTCCTTCTTTTCTGTTTTGGCCTTCAGTGGGGATCAATTTTGGCAAGCTTTGCTGCATGTGCCTGCCCTTGGTGGCGTATGGCCTGCCTGCATTTTGATGGCTTTGACTTTGGGAAAGATTTTTTCTTTTTTTTTTTTTTTGTTTTAAGTATTCATGCCATGTCCCTCATATCTTGCCCCCTAAGTTGTATCTTCCTGCTTGACTTTTTCCCCTGCTTTTGCAACATCTGTGAGCTTAGTTTTGGCACCTTTTGGTCCTTTGCAATGCAGCTGATTTCCTCACAGCCTATTTTTTGAAGAGACGAAAATTCCCAATTTTCTGCTTTTTTCAATTGCATTTCGTTTGAACCTAGCTCCTTTCCAGAGTTTTTGTAAGCCTTTCTTTTGGGATTCGCAAGATTCCTTTTCCCTTCCCAAAAGGAAATTTCATTTCCTTTCGGGAAGGGAAAAGGAATCTTGCGATTTCAATGGGGACCAATAGAGGAATCTTTGGTGCATGTCCTTGCACTTGATGGCAGGCCATGCCTTTTGATGGCTTTGACTTTGGGAAAGATTTTTTTCTTTTATTGGTTGTTTTCTGAAGTGTTCATGCCATGTCCCTTATACCTTGCCCCCTAAGTTGTGTCTTCCTCCTTGACTTTTTCCCCTGCTTTTGCAACATCTGTGAGCTTAGTTTTGCCACCTTTTGGTCCTTTGCAATGCACCTGATATAAACCCAGGCCATTTTCTTAGAGTCACTAAATTTCCCAAATTTTCTTTTTTTCTCCTCCAATTGCAATTCCTTTGATGTTGACTCCTTTCCAGCGTGTTTGTAGGTCCTTCTTTTCTGTTTTGGCCTTCAGTGGGGATCAATTTTGGCAATCTTTGCTGCATGTGCCTGTCCTTGGTGGCGTATGGCCTGCCTGCATTTTGATGGCTTAGACTTTGGGAAAGATTTTTTCTTTTTTTTTTTTTGTTTGTTTTAAGTATTCATGCCATGTCCTTCATGTCTTGCCCCCTAAGTTGTGTCTTCCTCCTTGACTTTTTCCCCTGCTTTTGCAACATCTGTGAGCTTAGTTTTGGCACCTTTTGGTCCTTTGCAATGCAGCTGATTTCCTCACAGCCTATTTTTTGAAGAGACTAAAATTCCCGATTTTCTACTTTTTTCAATTGCATTTCATTTGAACCTATCTCCTTTCCAGAGTGTTTGTAAGCCCTTCTTTTGGGATTCGCAAGATTCCTTTTCCCTTCCCAAAAGGAAATTTCATTTCCTTTCGGGAAGGGAAAAGGAATCTTGCGATTTCAATGGGGACCAATAGAGGAATCTTTGGTGCATGTCCCTGCACTTGATGGCAGGCCATGCCTTTTGATGGCTTTGAGTTTGGGAAAGATTTTTTTCTTTTTTTGGTTGTTTTCTGAAGTGTTCATGCCATGTCCCTCATATCTTGCCCCCTAAGTTGTGTCTTCCTCCTTGACTTTTTCCCCTGCTTTTGCAACATCTGTGAGCTTAGTTTTGCCACATTTTGGTCCTTTGCAATGCAGCTGATTTCCTCACAGCCTATTTTTTGAAGAGACTAAAATTCCCGATTTTCTGCTTTTTTCAATTGCATTTCATTTGAACCTATCTCCTTTCCAGAGTGTTTGTAAGCCTTTCTTTTGGGATTCGCAAGATTCCTTTTCCCTTCCCAAAAGGAAATTTCATTTCCTTTCGGGAAGGGAAAAGGAATCTTGCGATTTCAATGGGGACCAATAGAGGAATCTTTGGTGCATGTCGCTGCACTTGATGGCAGGCCATGCCTTTTGATGGCTTTGACTTTGGGAAAGATTTTTTTCTTTTTTTGGTTGTTTTCTGAAGTATTCATGCCATGTCCCTCATATCTTGCCCCCTAAGGTGTGTCTTCCTCCTTGACTTTCTCCCCTGCTTTTGCAACATCTGTGAGCTTAGTTTTGGCATCTTTTGGTCCTTTGCAATGCACCTGATATAAACCCAGGCCATTTTCTTAGAGTCACTAAATTTCCCAAATTTTTTTTTTTTCTCCTCCAATTGCAATTCCTTTGATGGTGTCTCCATTCCAGCGTGTTTGTAAGTCCTTCTTTTCTGTTTTGGCCTTCAGTGGGGATCAATGTTGGCAAGCTTTGCTGCATGTGCCTGCCCTTGGTGGTGTATGGCCTACCTGCATTTTGATGGCTTTGACTTTGGGAAAGATTTTTTCTTTTTTTTTTTTTTATTACTTTAATTATTCATGCCATGTCACTCATATCTTGCCCCCTAAGTTGTGTCTTCCTCCTTGACTTTTTCCCCTGCTTTTGCAACATTTGTGAGCTTAGTTTTAGCACGTTTTGGTCCTTTGCAATGCACCTGATAAAACCCCAGTCCATTTTCTTAGAGTCACTAAATTTCCCAAATTTTCTTTTTTTCTCCTCCAATTGCAATTCCTTTGATGTTGACTCCTTTCCAGCGTGTTTGTATGTCCTTCTTTTCTGTTTTGGCCTTCAGTGGGGATCAATTTTGGCAAGCTTTGCTGCATGTGCCTGCCCTTGGTGGCGTATGGCCTGCCTGCATTTTGATGGCTTTGACTTTGGGAAAGATTTTTTCTTTTTTTTTTCGTTTTTTGTTTTAAGTATTCATGCCATGTCCCTCATATCTTGCCCACTAAGCTGTGTCTTCCGCCTTGACTTTTTCCCCTGCTTTTGCAACATCTGTGAGCTTAGTTTTGGCACCTTTTGGTCCTTTGCAATGCACCTGATAAAACACCAGTCCATTTTCTTAGAGTCATTAAATTTCCCAAATTTTCTTTTTTTCTCCTCCAGTTGCAATTCCTTTGATGTTGACTCCTTTCCAGCGTGTTTGTAGGTCCTTCTTTTCTGTTTTGGCCTTCAGTGGGGATCAATTTTGGCAAGCTTTGCTGCATGTGCCTGCCCTTGGTGGCGTATGGCCTGCCTGCATTTTGATGGCTTTGACTTTGGGAAAGATTTTTTCTTTTTTTTTTTTTTTATTATTTTAAGTATTCATGCCATGTCCCTCATATCTTGCTCCCTAAGTTGTGTCTTCCTCCTTGACTTTTTCCCCTGCTTTTGCAACATCTGTGAGCTTAGTTTTGGCACCTTTTGGTCCTTTGCAATGCGCCTGATATAAACCCCAGGCCATTTTCTTAGAGTCACTAAATTTCCCAAATTTTTTTTTTCCTCCTCCAATTGCAATTCCTTTGATGGTGTCTCCATTCCAGCGTGTGTGTAAGTCCTTCTTTTCACTTTTGGCCTTCAGTGGGGATCAATTTTGGCAAGCTTTGCTGCATGTGCCTGCCCTTGGTGGCGTATGGCCTGCCTGCATTTTGATGGCTTTGACTTTGGGAACGATTTTTTCTTTTTTTTTTTTTTTTTTTGTTTTAAGTATTCATGCCATGTCCCTCATATCTTGCTCCCTAAGTTGTGTCTTCCTCCTTGACTTTTTCCCCTGCTTTTGCAACATCTGTGAGCTTAGTTTTGGCATCTTTTGGTCCTTTGCACTGCACCTGCTAAAACCCAGGCCACTTTCTAAGAGTCATTAAATTTCCCAAATTTTTATTTTTTCTTCTCCAATTGCAATTCCTTTGATGGTGTCTCCATTCCAGCGTGTTTGTAAGTCCTTCTTTTCTCTTTTGGCCTTAAGTGGGGATCAATTTTGGCAAGCTTTGATGCATGTGCCTGCCCTTGGTGGCGTATGGCCTGCCTGCATTTTGATAGCTTTGACTTTGGTAAAGATTTTTTATTTTTTTTTTTTTTTTGTTTTAAGTATTCATGCCATGTCCCTCATATCTTGCTCCCTAAGTTGTGTCTTCCTCCTTGACTTTTTCCCCTGCTTTTGCAACATCTGTGAGCTTAGTTTTGGCACCTTTTGGTCCTTTGCAATGCACCTGGTATAAACCCAGGCCATTTTTTTAGAGTCAGTAATTTCCCTATTTTTCTTTGTTTCTCCTCCAATTGCAAGTCCTTTGATGTTGACTCCTTTCCAGCGTGTTAGTAGGTCCTTCTTTTCTGTTTTGGCCTTCAGTGGGGATCAATTTTGGCAGGCTTTGCTGCATGTGCCTGCCCTTGGTGGTGTATGGCCTGCCTGCATTTTGATGACTTTGACTTTGGGAAAGATTTTTTCTTTTTTTTTTTTTTATTATTTTAAGTATTCATGCCATGTCCCTCATATCTTGCCCCCTAAGTTGTGTCTTCCTGCTTGACTTTTTCCCCTGCTTTTGCAACATCTGTGAGCTTAGTTTTGGCACCTTTTGGTCCTTTGCAATGCAGCTGATTTCCTCACAGCCTATTTTTTGAAGAGACTAAAATTCCCAATTTTCTGCTTTTTTCAGTTGCATTTCATTTGAACCTATCTCCTTTCCAGAGTGTTTGTAAGCCTTTCTTTTGGGATTCGCAAGATTCCTTTTCCCTACCCAAAAGGAAATTTCATTTCCTTTCGGGAAGGGAAAATGAATCTTGCGATTTCAATGGGGACCAATAGGGGAATCTTTGGTGCATGTCCCTGCACTTGATGGCAGGTCATGCCTTTTGATGGCATGACTTTGGGAAAGATTTTTTCTTTTTTTTTTTTTATTATTTTAAGTGTTCATGCCATGTCCCACATATCTTGCCCCCTAAGTTGTGTCTTCCTCCTTGACTTTTTCCCCTGCTTTTGCAACATCTGTGAGCTTAGTTTTGGCATCTTTTGGTCCTTTGCACTGCACCTGATAAAACCCAGGCCACTTTCTAAGAGTCATTAAATTTCCCAAATTTTCTTTTTTTCTCCTCCAATTGCAATTCCTTTGATGGTGTCTCCATTCCAGCGTGTTTGTAAGTCCTTCTTTTCTGTTTTGGCCTTCAGTGGGGATCAATTTTGGCAAGCTTTGCTGCATGTGCCTGCCCGTGGTGGCGTATGGCCTGCCTGCATTTTGATGGCTTTGACTTTGGGATAGATTTTTTCTTTTTTTTTTTTTTTTTTTGTTTTAAGTATTCATGCCATGTCCCTCATATCTTGCCCCCTAAGTTGTGTCTTCCTCCTTGACTTTTTCCCCTGATTTTGCAACATCTGTGAGCGTAGTTTTGGCATCATTTGGTCCTTTGCACTGCACCTGATAAAACACCAGGCCATTTTCTTAGAGTCACTAAATTTCCCGAATTTTCTTTTTTTCTCCTCCAATTGCAATTCCTTTGATGTTGACTCCTTTCCAGCGTGTTTGTAAGTCCTTCTTTTCTGTTTTGCCTTCATTGGGGATCAATTTTGGCAAGCTTTGCTGCATGTGCCTGCCCTTGGTGGCGTATGGCCTGCCTGCATTATGATGGCTTTGACTTTGGGAAAGATTTTTACTTTTTTTTCTTTTTTTTTGTTTTAAGTATTCATGCCATGTCCCTCATATCTTGCCCCCTAAGTTGTGTCTTCCTCCTTGACTTTTTCCCCTGCTTTTGCAACATCTGTGAGCTTAGTTTTGGCATCTTTTGGTCCTTTGCACTGCACCTGCTAAAACCCCAGGCCACTTTCTAAGAGTCATTAAATTTCCCAAACTTTCATTTTTTCTCCTCCAATTGCAATTCCTTTGATGTTGACTCCTTTCCAGCGTGTTTGTAGGTCCTTCTTTTCTGTTTTGGCCTTCAGTGGGGATCAATTTTGGCAAGCTTTGCTGCATGTGCCTGCCCTTGGTGGCGTATGGCCTGCCTGCATTTTGATGGCTTAGACTTTGGGAAAGATTTTTTCTTTTTTTTTTTTTTATTATTTTAAGTATTCATGCCATGTCCCTCATATCTTGCCCCCTAAGTTGTATCTTCCTGCTTGACTTTTTCCCCTGCTTTTGCAACATCTGTTAGCTTAGTTTTGGCACCTTTTGGTCCTTTGCAATGCAGCTGATTTCCTCACAGCCTATTTTTTGAAGAGACGAAAATTCCCAATTTTCTGCTTTTTTCAATTGCATTTCGTTTGAACCTAGCTCCTTTCCAGAGTTTTTGTAAGCCTTTCTTTTGGGATTCGCAAGATTCCTTTTCCCTTCCCAAAAGGAAATTTCATTTCCTTTCGGGAAGGGAAAAGGAATCTTGCGATTTCAATGGGGACCAATAGATGAATCTTTGGTGCATGTCCCTGCACTTGATGGCAGGCCATGCCTTTTGATGGCTTTGACTTTGGGAAAGATTTTTTTCTTTTTTTGGTTGTTTTCTGAAGTGTTCATGCCATGTCCCTCATATCTTGCCCCCTAAGTTGTGTCTTCCTCCTTGACTTTTTCCCCTGCTTTTGCAACATCTGTGAGCTTAGTTTTGCCACCTTTTGGTCCTTTGCAATGCACCTGATATAAACCCAGGCCATTTTCTTAGAGTCACTAAATTTCCCAAATTTTCTTTTTTTCTCCTCCAATTGCAATTCCTTTGATGTTGACTCCTTTCCAGCGTGTTTGTAGGTCCTTCTTTTCTGTTTTGGCCTTCAGTGGGGATCAATTTTGGCAAGCTTTGCTGCATGTGCCTGCCCTTGGTGGCGTATGGCCTGCCTGCATTTTGATGGCTTAGACTTTGGGAAAGATTTTTTCTTTTTTTTTTTTGTTTGTTTTAAGTATTCATGCCATGTCCTTCATGTCTTGCCCCCTAAGTTGTGTCTTCCTCCTTGACTTTTTCCCCTGCTTTTGCAACATCTGTGAGCTTAGTTTTGGCACCTTTTGGTCCTTTGCAATGCAGCTGATTTCCTCACAGCCTATTTTTTGAAGAGACTAAAATTCCCGATTTTCTACTTTTTTCAATTGCATTTCGTTTGAACCTATCTCCTTTCCAGAGTGTTTGTAAGCCCTTCTTTTGGGATTCGCAAGATTCCTTTTCCCTTCCCAAAAGGAAATTTCATTTCCTTTCCGGAAGGGAAAAGGAATCTTGCGATTTCAATGGGGACCAATAGAGGAATCTTTGGTGCATGTCCCTGCACTTGATGGCAGGCCATGCCTTTTGATGGCTTTGACTTTGGCAAAGATATTTTTCTTTTTTTGGTTGTTTTCTGAAGTGTTCATGCCATGTCCCTCATATCTTGCCCCCTAAGTTGTGTCTTCCTCCTTGACTTTTTCCCCTGCTTTTGCAACATCTGTGAGCTTAGTTTTGCCACCTTTTGGTCCTTTGCAATGCAGCTGATTTCCTCACAGCCTATTTTTTGAAGAGACTAAAATTCCCGATTTTCTGCTTTTTTCAATTGCATTTCATTTGAACCTATCTCCTTTCCAGAGTGTTTGTAAGCCTTTCTTTTGGGATTCGCAAGATTCCTTTTCCCTTCCCAAAAGGAAATTTCATTTCCTTTCGGGAAGGGAAAAGGAATCTTGCGATTTCAATGGGGACCAATAGAGGAATCTTTGGTGCATGTCGCTGCACTTGATGGCAGGCCATGCCTTTTGATGGCTTTGACTTTGGGAAAGATTTTTTTCTTTTTTTGGTTGTTTTCTGAAGTATTCATGCCATGTCCCTCATATCTTGCCCCCTAAGGTGTGTCTTCCTCCTTGACTTTCTCCCCTGATTTTGCAACATCTGTGAGCTTAGTTTTGGCATCTTTTGGTCCTTTGCACTGCACCTGATATAAACCCAGGCCATATTATTAGAGTCCCTAAATTTCCCAAATTTTTTTTTTTTCTCCTCCAATTGCAATTCCTTTGATGGTGTCTCCATTCCAGCGTGTTTGTAAGTCCTTCTTTTCTGTTTTGGCCTTCAGTGGGGATCAATGTTGGCAAGCTTTGCTGCATGTGCCTGCCCTTGGTGGTGTGTGGCCTGCCTGCATTTTGATGGCTTTGACTTTGGGAAAGATTTTTTCTTTTTTTTTTTTTTATTACTTTAATTATTCATGCCATGTCCCTCATATCTTGCCCCCTAAGTTGTGTCTTCCTCCTTGACTTTTTCCCCTGCTTTTGCAACATTTGTGAGCTTAGTTTTAGCACGTTTTGGTCCTTTGCAATGCACCTGATAAAACCCCAGGCCATTTTCTTAGAGTCACTAAATTTCCCAAATTTTCTTTTTTTCTCCTCCAATTGCAATTCCTTTGATGTTGACTCCTTTCCAGCGTGTTTGTAGGTCCTTCTTTTCTGTTTTGGCCTTCAGTGGGGATCAATTTTGGCAAGCTTTGCTGCATGTGCCTGCCCTTGGTTGTGTATGGCCTGCCTGCATTTTGATGACTTTGACGTTGGGAAAGATTTTTTCTTTTTTTTTTTTTATTATTTTAAGTATTCATGCCATGTCGCTCATATCTTGCCCCCTGTTGTGTCTTCCTCCTTGACTTTTTCCCCTGCTTTTGCAACATCTGTGAGCTTAGTTTTGGCACCTTTTGGTCCTTTGCAATGCAGCTGATTTCCTCACAGCCTATTTTTTGAAGAGACTAAAATTCCCGATTTTCTGCTTTTTTCAGTTGCATTTCATTTGAACCTATCTCCTTTCCAAAATGTTTGTAAGCCTTTCTTTTGGGATTCGCAAGATTCCTTTTCCCTTCCCAAAAGGAAATTTCATTTCCTTTCGGGAAGGGAAAAGGAATCTTGCGATTTCAATGGGGACCAATAGGGGAATCTTTGGTGCATGTCCCTGCACTTGATGGCAGGTCATGCCTTTCGATGGCATGACTTTGGGAAAGATTTTTCTTTTTTTTTTTTTATTATTTTAAGTGTTCATGCCATGTCCCTCATATCTTGCCCCCTGAGTTGTGTCTTCCTCCTTGACTTTTTCCCCTGCATTTGCAACATCTGTGAGCTTAGTTTTGCCACCTTTTGGTCCTTTGCACTGCACCTGGTATAAACCCAGGCCATTTTCTTAGAGTCACTAAATTTCCCAAATTTTCTTTTTTTCTCCTCCAATTGCAATTCCTTTGATGTTGACTGCTTTCCAGCGTGTTTGTAAGTCCTTCTTTTCTGTTTTTCCTTCATTGGGGATCAATTTTGGCAAGCTTTGCTGCATGTGCCTGCCCTTGGTGGCGTATGGCCTGCCTGCATTTTGATGGCTTTGACTTTGGGAAAGATTTTTCATTTTTTTTCTTTTTTTTTGTTTTAAGTATTCATGCCATGTCCCTCATATCTTGCTCCCTACGTTGTGTCTTCCTCCTTGACTTTTTCCCCTGCTTTTGCAACATCTGTGAGCTTAGTTTTGGCATCTTTGGGTCCTTTGCACTGCACCTGATATAAACCCCAGGCCATTTTCTTAGAGTCACTAAATTTCCCAAATTTTTTTTTTTCTCCTCCAATTGCAATTCCTTTGATGGTGTCTCCATTCCAGCGTGTTTGTAAGTCCTTCTTTTCTGTTTTGGCCTTCAGTGGGGATCAATTTTGGCAAGCTTTGCTGCATGTGCCTGCCCTTGCTGGCGTATGGCCTGCCTGCATTTTTATGGCTTTGACTTTGGGAAAGAATTTTCTATTTTTTTTTTTTTTTTCTTTTAAGTATTCATACCATGTCCCTCATATCTTGCCCCCTAAGTTGTGTCTTCCTGCTTGACTTTTTCCCCTGCTTTTGCAACATCTGTGAGCTTAGTTTTGGCATCTTTTGGTCCTTTGCACTGCACCTTCTGAAACCCCAGGCCACTTTCTATGAGTCATTAAATTTCCCAAATTTTCTTTTTTTCTCCTCCAATTGCAATTCCTTTGATGTTGACTCCTTTCCAGCGTGTTTGTATGTCCTTCTTTTCTGTTTTGGCCTTCAGTGGGGATCAATTTTGGCAAGCTTTGCTGCATGTGCCTGCCCTTGGTGGCGTATGGCCTGCCTGCATTTTGATGGCTTTGACTTTGGGAAAGATTTTTTCTTTTTTTTTTTTTTTGTTTTAAGTATTCATGCCATGTCCCTCATATCTTGCCCCCTAAGTTGTATCTTCCTGCTTGACTTTTTCCCCTGCTTTTGCAACATCTGTGAGCTTAGTTTTGGCACCTTTTGGTCCTTTGCAATGCAGCTGATTTCCTCACAGCCTATTTTTTGAAGAGACGAAAATTCCCAATTTTCTGCTTTTTTCAATTGCATTTCGTTTGAACCTAGCTCCTTTCCAGAGTTTTTGTAAGCCTTTCTTTTGGGATTCGCAAGATTCCTTTTCCCTTCCCGAAAGGAAATTTCATTTCCTTTCGGGAAGGGAAAAGGAATCTTGCGATTTCAATGGGGACCAATAGAGGAATCTTTGGTGCATGTCCCTGCACTTGATGGCAGGCCATGCCTTTTGATGGCTTTGACTTTGGGAAAGATTTTTTTCTTTTTTTGGTTGTTTTCTGAAGTGTTCATGCCATGTCCCTCATATCTTGCCCCCTAAGTTGTGTCTTCCTCCTTGACTTTTTCCCCTGCTTTTGCAACATCTGTGAGCCTAGTTTTGGCACCTTTTGGTCCTTAGCAATGCACCTGATAAAACCCCAGGCCATTTTCTTAGAGTCACTAAATTTCCCAAATTTTCTTTTTTTCTCCTCCAATTGCAATTCCTTTGATGTTGACTCCTTTCCAGCGTGTTTGTATGTCCTTCTTTTCTGTTTTGGCCTTCAGTGGGGATCAATTTTGGCAAGCTTTGCTGCATGTGCCTGCCCTTGGTGGCATATGGCCTGCCTGCATTTTGATGGCTTTGACTTTGGGAAAGATTTTTTCTTTTTTTTTTTCTTTTTTTGTTTTAAGTATTCATGCCATGTCCTTCATGTCTTGCCCCCTAAGTTGTGTCTTCCTCCTTGACTTTTTCCCCTGCTTTTGCAACATCTGTGAGCTTAGTTTTGGCACCTTTTGGTCCTTTGCAATGCAGCTGATTTCCTCACAGCCTATTTTTTGAAGAGACTAAAATTCCCGATTTTCTGCTTTTTTCAATTGCATTTCATTTGAACCTATCTCCTTTCCAGAGTGTTTGTAAGCCCTTCTTTTGGGATTCGCAAGATTCCTTTTCCATTCCCGAAAGGAAATTTCATTTCCTTTCGGGAAGGGAAAAGGAATCTTGCGATTTCAATGGGGACCAATAGAGGAATCTTTGGTGCATGTCCTTGCACTTGATGGCAGGCCATGCCTTTTGATGGCTTTGACTTTGGGAAAGATTTTTTTCTTTTATTGGTTGTTTTCTGAAGTGTTCATGCCATGTCCCTCATACCTTGCCCCCTAAGTTGTGTCTTCCTCCTTGACTTTTTCCCCTGCTTTTGCAACATCTGTGAGCTTAGTTTTGCCACCTTTTGGTCCTTTGCAATGCACCTGATATAAACCCAGGCCATTTTCTTAGAGTCACTAAATTTCCCAAATTTTCTTTTTTTCTCCTCCAATTGCAATTCTTTTGATGTTGACTCCTATCCAGCGTGTTTGTAGGTCCTTCTTTTCTGTTTTGGCCTTCAGTGGGGATCAATTTTGGCAATCTTTGCTGCATGTGCCTGTCCTTGGTGGCGTATGGCCTGCCTGCATTTTGATGGCTTAGACTTTGGGAAAGATTTTTTCTTTTTTTTTTTTTTGTTTGTTTTAAGTATTCATGCCATGTCCTTCATGTCTTGCCCCCTAAGTTGTGTCTTCCTCCTTGACTTTTTCCCCTGCTTTTGCAACATCTGTGAGCTTAGTTTTGGCACCTTTTGGTCCTTTGCAATGCAGCTGATTTCCTCACAGCCTATTTTTTGAAGAGACTAAAATTCCCAATTTTCTACTTTTTTCAATTGCATTTCATTTGAACCTATCTCCTTTCCAGAGTGTTTGTAAGCCCTTCTTTTGGGATTCGCAAGATTCCTTTTCCCTTCCCGAAAGGAAATTTCATTTCCTTTCGGGAAGGGAAAAGGAATCTTGCGATTTCAATGGGGACCAATAGAGGAATCTTTGGTGCATGTCCCTGCACTTGATGGCAGGCCATGCCTTTTGATGGCTTTGACTTTGGGAAAGATTTTTTTCTTTTTTTGGTTGTTTTCTGAAGTGTTCATGCCATGTCCCTCATATCTTGCCCCCTAAGTTGTGTCTTCCTCCTTGACTTTTTCCCCTGCTTTTGCAACATCTGTGAGCTTAGTTTTGCCACATTTTGGTCCTTTGCAATGCAGCTGATTTCCTCACAGCCTATTTTTTGAAGAGACTAAAATTCCCGATTTTCTGCTTTTTTCAATTGCATTTCATTTGAACCTATCTCCTTTCCAGAGTGTTTGTAAGCCTTTCTTTTGGGATTCGCAAGATTCCTTTTCCCTTCCCAAAAGGAAATTTCATTTCCTTTCGGGAAGGGAAAAGGAATCTTGCGATTTCAATGGGGACCAATAGAGGAATCTTTGGTGCATGTCGCTGCACTTGATGGCAGGCCATGCCTTTTGATGGCTTTGACTTTGGGAAAGATTTTTTTCTTTTTTTGGTTGTTTTCTGAAGTATTCATGCCATGTCCCTCATATCTTGCCCCCTAAGGTGTGTCTTCCTCCTTGACTTTCTCCCCTGCTTTTGCAACATCTGTGAGCTTAGTTTTGGCATCTTTTGGTCCTTTGCAATGCACCTGATATAAACCCAGGCCATTTTCTTAGAGTCACTAAATTTCCCAAATTTTTTTTTTTTCTCCTCCAATTGCAATTCCTTTGATGGTGTCTCCATTCCAGCGTGTTTGTAAGTCCTTCTTTTCTGTTTTGGCCTTCAGTGGGGATCAATGTTGGCAAGCTTTGCTGCATGTGCCTGCCCTTGGTGGTGTATGGCCTACCTGCATTTTGATGGCTTTGACTTTGGGAAAGATTTTCTCTATTTTTTTTTTGTTTGTTTGTTTTACATATTCATGCCATGTCCCTCATATCTTGCCCCCTAAGTTGTGTCTTCCTCCTTGACTTTTTCCCCTGCTTTTGCAACATTTGTGAGCTTAGTTTTAGCACGTTTTGGTCCTTTGCAATGCACCTGATAAAACCCCAGTCCATTTTCTTAGAGTCACTAAATTTCCCAAATTTTCTTTTTTTCTCCTCCAATTGCAATTCCTTTGATGTTGACTCCTTTCCAGCGTGTTTGTATGTCCTTCTTTTCTGTTTTGGCCTTCAGTGGGGATCAATTTTGGCAAGCTTTGCTGCATGTGCCTGCCCTTGGTGGCGTATGGCCTGCCTGCATTTTGATGGCTTTGACTTTGGGAAAGATTTTTTCTTTTTTTTTTCGTTTTTTGTTTTAAGTATTCATGCCATGTCCCTCATATCTTGCCCACTAAGCTGTGTCTTCCGCCTTGACTTTTTCCCCTGCTTTTGCAACATCTGTGAGCTTAGTTTTGGCACCTTTTGGTCCTTTGCAATGCACCTGATAAAACACCAGTCCATTTTCTTAGAGTCATTAAATTTCCCATATTTTCTTTTTTTCTCCTCCAGTTGCAATTCCTTTGATGTTGACTCCTTTCCAGCGTGTTTGTAGGTCCTTCTTTTCTGTTTTGGCCTTCAGTGGGGATCAATTTTGGCAAGCTTTGCTGCATGTGCCTGCCCTTGGTGGCGTATGGCCTGCCTGCATTTTGATGGCTTTGACTTTGGGAAAGATTTTTTCTTTTTTTTTTTTTTTATTATTTTAAGTATTCATGCCATGTCCCTCATATCTTGCTCCCTAAGTTGTGTCTTCCTCCTTGACTTTTTCCCCTGCTTTTGCAACATCTGTGAGCTTAGTTTTGGCACCTTTTGGTCCTTTGCAATGCAGCTGATTTCCTCACAGCCTATTTTTTGAAGAGACTAAAATTCCCAATTTTCTGCTTTTTTCAATTGCATTTCGTTTGAACCTATCTCCTTTCCAGAGTGTTTGTAAGCCTTTCTTTTGGGATTCGCAAGATTCCTTTTCCCTTCCCGAAAGGAAATTTCATTTCCTTTCGGGAAGGGAAAAGGAATCTTGCAATTTCAATGGGGAGGAATAGAGGAATCTTTGGTGCATGTCCCTGCACTTGATGGCAGGCCATGCCTTTTGATGGCTTTGACTTTGGAAAAGATTTTTTTCTTTTTTTGGTTGTTTTCTGAAGTGTTCAAGCCATGTCCCTCATATCTTGCCCCCTAAGTTGTGTCTTCCTCCTTGACTTTTTCCCCTGCTTTTGCAACATCTGTGAGCTTAGTTTTGGCACCTTTTGGTCCTTTGCAATGCAGCTGATTTCCTCACAACTTATTTTTTGAAGAGACGAAAATTCCCGATTTTCTACTTTTTTCAATTGCATTTCGTTTGAAACTATCTCCTTTCCAGAGTGTTTGTAAGCCTTTCTTTTGGGATTCGCAAGATTCCTTTTCCCTTCCCAAAAGGAAATTTCATTTCCTTTCGGGAAGGGAAAAGGAATCTTGCGATTTCAATGGGGACCAATAGAGGAATCTTTGGTGCATGTGCCTGCACTTGATGGCAGGCCATGCCTTTTGATGGCTTTGACTTTGGGAAAGATTTTTTTCTTTTTTTGGTTGTTTTCTGAAGTGTTCATGCCATGTCCCTCATATCTTGCTCCCTAAGTTGTGTCTTCCTCCTTGACTTTTTCCCCTGCTTTTGCAACATCTGTGAGCTTAGTTTTAGCACCTTTTGGTCCTTTGCACTGCACCTGATAAAACACCAGGCCATTTTCTTAGAGTCATTAAATTTCCCGAATTTTCTTTTTTTCTCCTCCAATTACAATTCCTTTGATGTTGACTCCATTCCAGCATGTTTGTAAGTCCTTCTTTTCTGTTTTGGCCTTCAGTGGGGATCAATTTTGGCAAGCTTTGCTGCATGTGCCTGCCCTTGGTGGCGTATGGCCTGCCTGCATTTTGATGGCTTTGACTTTGGGAAAGATTTTTTCTTTTTTTATTTTTTAATATTTTAAGTATTCATGCCATGTCCCTCATATCTTGCCCCCTAAGTTGTGTCTTCCTCCTTGACTTTTTCCCCTGCTTTTGCAACATCTGTGAGCTTAGTTTTGGCACCTTTTGGTCCTTTGCACTGCACCTGATAAAACCCCAGGCCATTTTCTTAGAGTCACTAAATTTCCCAAATTTTCTTTTTTTCTCCTCCAATTGCAATTCCTTTGATGGTGTCTCCATTCCAGCGTGTTTGCAAGTCCTTCTTTTCTGTTTTGGCCTTCAGTGGGGATCAATTTTGGCAATCTTTGCTGCATGTGCCTGCCCTTGGTGGCGTATGGCCTGCCTGCATTTTGATGGCTTTGACTTTGGGAAAGATTAAAGATTTTTTCTTTTTTTTTTTTTAATTATTTTAATTATTCATGCCATGTCCCTCATATCTTGCCCCCTCAGTTTTGTCTCCCTCCTTGACTTTTTCCCTGCTTTTGCAACATCTGTGAGCTTAGTTTTGGCACCTTTTGTCCTTTGCAATGCAGCTGAATTCCTCACAGCCTATTTTTTGAAGAGACTACAATTCCCCATTTTCTGCTTTTTTCAATTGCATTTCGTTTGAACCTATCTCCTTTCCAGAGTGTTTGTAAGCCTTTCTTTTGGGATTCGCAAGATTCCTTTTCCCTTCCCGAAAGGAAATTTCATTTCCTTTCGGGAAGGGAAAAGGAATCTTGCGATTTCAATGGGGACCAATAGAGGAATCTTTGGTGCATGTCCCTGCACTTGATGGCAGGCCATGCCTTTTGATGGCTTTGACTTTGGGAAAGATTTTTTTCTTTTTTTGGTTGTTTTCTGAAGTGTTCATGCCATGTCCCTCATATCTTGCCCCCTAAGTTGTGTCTTCCTCCTTGACTTTTTCCCCTGCTTTTGCAACATTTGTGAACTTAGTTTTAGCACGTTTTGGTCCTTTGCAATGCACCTGATAAAACCCCAGGCCATTTTCTTAGAGTCACTAAATTTCCCAAATTTTCTTTTTTTCTCCTCCAATTGCAATTCCTTTGATGTTGACTCCTTTCCAGCGTGTTTGTATGTCCTTCTTTTCTGTTTTGGCCTTCAGTGGGGATCAATTTTGGCAAGCTTTGCTGCATGTGCCTGCCCTTGGTGGCATATGGCCTGCCTGCATTTTGATGGCTTTGACTTTGGGAAAGATTTTTTCTTTTTTTTTTTCTTTTTTTGTTTTAAATATTCATGCCATGTCCCTCATATCTTGCCCCCTAAGTTGTGTCTTCCGCCTTGACGTTTTCCCCTGCTTTTGCAACATCTGTGAGCCTAGTTTTGGCACCTTTTGGTCCTTAGCAATGCACCTGATAAAACCCCAGGCCATTTTCTTAGAGTCACTATATTTCCCAAATTTTCTTTTTTTCTCCTCCAATTGCAATTCCTTTGATGTTGACTCCTTTCCAGCGTGTTTGTAGGTCCTTCTTTTCTGTTTTGGCCTTCAGTGGGGATCAATTTTGGCAAGCTTTGCTGCATGTGCCTGCCCTTGGTGGCGTATGGCCTGCCTGCATTTTGAAGGCTTTGACTTTGGGAAAGATTTTTTCTTTTTTTTTTTTTATTATTTTAAGTATTCATGCCATGTCCCTCATATCTTGCTCCCTAAGTTGTGTCTTCCTGCTTGACTTTTCCCCCTGCTTTTGCAACATCTGTGAGCTTAGTTTTGGCACTTTTTGGTCCTTTGCAATGCAGCTGATTTCCTCACAGCCTATTTTTTAAGAGACTAAAATTCCCAATTTTCTGCTTTTTTCAATTGCATTTCGTTTGAACCTATCTCCTTTCCAGAGTGTTTGTAAGCCTTTCTTTTGGGATTCGCAAGATTCCTTTTCCCTTCCCGAAAGGAAATTTCATTTCCTTACGGGAAGGGAAAAGGAATCTTGCGATTTCAATGGGGACCAATAGAGGAATCTTTGGTGCATGTCCTTGCACTTGATGGCAGGCCATGCCTTTTGATGGCTTTGACTTTGGGAAAGATTTTTTTCTTTTTTTGGTTGTTTTCTGAAGTGTTCATGCCATGTCCCACATACCTTGCCCCCTAAGTTGTGTCTTCCTCCTTGACTTTTTCCCCTGCTTTTGCACCATCTGTGAGCTTAGTTTTGCCACCTTTTGGTCCTTTGCAATGCACCTGATATAAACCCAGGCCATTTTCTTAGAGTCACTAAATTTCCCAAATTTTCTTTTTTTCTCCTCCAATTGCAATTCCTTTGATGTTGACTCCTTTCCAGCGTGTTTGTAGGTCCTTCTTTTCTGTTTTGGCCTTCAGTGGGGATCAATTTTGGCAAGCTTTGCTGCATGTGCCTGCCCTTGGTGGCGTATGGCCTGCCTGCATTTTGATGGCTTAGATTTTGGGAAAGATTTTTTCTTTTTTATTTTTGTTTGTTTTAAGTATTCATGCCATGTCCTTCATGTCTTGCCCCCTAAGTTGTGTCTTCCTCCTTGACTTTTTCCCCTGCTTTTGCAACATCTGTGAGCTTAGTTTTGGCACCTTTTGGTCCTTTGCAATGCAGCTGATTTCCTCACAGCCTATTTTTTGAAGAGACTAAAATTCCCGATTTTCTACTTTTTTCAATTGCATTTCATTTGAACCTATCTCCTTTCCAGAGTGTTTGTAAGCCCTTCTTTTGGGATTCGCAAGATTCCTTTTCCCTTCCCGAAAGGAAATTTCATTTCCTTTCGGGAAGGGAAAAGGAATCTTGCGATTTCAATGGGGACCAATAGAGGAATCTTTGGTGCATGTCCTTGCACTTGATGGCAGGCCATGCCTTTTGATGGCTTTGACTTTGGGAAAGATTTTTTTCTTTTTTTGGTTGTTTTCTGAAGTGTTCATGCCATGTCCCACATACCTTGCCCCCTAAGTTGTGTCTTCCTCCTTGACTTTTTCCCCTGCTTTTGCAACATCTGTGAGCTTAGTTTTGCCACCTTTTGGTCCTTTGCAATGCACCTGATATAAACCCAGGCCATTTTCTTAGAGTCACTAAATTTCCCAAATTTTCTTTTTTTCTCCTCCAATTGCAATTCCTTTGATGTTGACTCCTTTCCAGCGTGTTTGTAGGTCCTTCTTTTCTGTTTTGGCCTTCAGTGGGGATCAATTTTGGCAAGCTTTGCTGCATGTGCCTGCCCTTGGTGGCGTATGGCCTGCCTGCATTTTGATGGCTTAGACTTTGGGAAAGATTTTTTCTTTTTTTTTTTTTGTTTGTTTTAAGTATTCATGCCATGTCCTTCATGTCTTGCCCCCTAAGTTGTGTCTTCCTCCTTGACTTTTTCCCCTGCTTTTGCAACATCTGTGAGCTTAGTTTTGGCACCTTTTGGTTCTTTGCAATGCAGCTGATTTCCTCACAGCCTATTTTTTGAAGAGACTAAAATTCCCAATTTTCTACTTTTTTCAATTGCATTTCATTTGGACCTATCTCCTTTCCAGAGTGTTTGTAAGCCCTTCTTTTGGGATTCGCAAGATTCCTTTTCCCTTCCCGAAAGGAAATTTCATTTCCTTTCGGGAAGGGAAAAGGAATCTTGCGATTTCAATGGGGACCAATAGAGGAATCTTTGGTGCATGTCCCTGCACTTGATGGCAGGCCATGCCTTTTGATGGCTTTGACTTTGGGAAAGATTTTTTTCTTTTTTTGGTTGTTTTCTGAAGTGTTCATGCCATGTCGCTCATATCTTGCCCCCTAAGTTGTGTCTTCCTCCTTGACTTTTTCCCCTGCTTTTGCAACATCTGTGAGCTTAGTTTTGCCACATTTTGGTCCTTTGCAATGCAGCTGATTTCCTCACAGCCTATTTTTTGAAGAGACTAAAATTCCCGATTTTCTGCTTTTTTCAATTGCATTTCATTTGAACCTATCTCCTTTCCAGAGTGTTTGTAAGCCTTTCTTTTGGGATTCGCAAGATTCCTTTTCCCTTCCCAAAAGGAAATTTCATTTCCTTTCGGGAAGGGAAAAGGAATCTTGCGATTTCAATGGGGACCAATAGAGGAATCTTTGGTGCATGTCGCTGCACTTGATGGCAGGCCATGCCTTTTGATGGCTTTGACTTTGGGAAAGATTTTTTTCTTTTTTTGGTTGTTTTCTGAAGTGTTCATGCCATGTCCCTCATATCTTGCCCCCTAAGTTGTGTCTTCCTCCTTGACTTTCTCCCCTGCTTTTGCAACATCTGTGAGCTTAGTTTTGCCACCTTTTGGTCCTTTGCAATGCACCTGATATAAACCCAGGCCATTTTCTTAGAGTCACTAAATTTCCCAAATTTTTTTTTTTTCTCCTCCAATTGCAATTCCTTTGATGGTGTCTCCATTCCAGCGTGTTTGTAAGTCCTTCTTTTCTGTTTTGGCCTTCAGTGGGGATCAATGTTGGCAAGCTTTGCTGCATGTGCCTGCCCTTGGTGGTGTGTGGCCTACCTGCATTTTGATGGCTTTGACTTTGGGAAAGATTTTTTCTTTTTTTTTTTTTTATTACTTTAATTATTCATGCCATGTCACTCATATCTTGCCCCCTAAGTTGTGTCTTCCTCCTTGACTTTTTCCCCTGCTTTTGCAACATTTGTGAGCTTAGTTTTAGCACGTTTTGGTCCTTTGCAATGCACCTGATAAAACCCCAGTCCATTTTCTTAGAGTCACTAAATTTCCCAAATTTTCTTTTTTTCTCCTCCAATTGCAATTCCTTTGATGTTGACTCCTTTCCAGCGTGTTTGTATGTCCTTCTTTTCTGTTTTGGCCTTCAGTGGGGATCAATTTTGGCAAGCTTTTCTGCATGTGCCTGCCCTTGGTGGCGTATGGCCTGCCTGCATTTTGATGGCTTTGACTTTGGGAAAGATTTTTTCTTTTTTTTTTCGTTTTTTGTTTTAAGTATTCATGCCATGTCCCTCATATCTTGCCCACTAAGCTGTGTCTTCCGCCTTGACTTTTTCCCCTGCTTTTGCAACATCTGTGAGCTTAGTTTTGGCACCTTTTGGTCCTTTGCAATGCACCTGATAAAACACCAGTCCATTTTCTTAGAGTCATTAAATTTCCCAAATTTTCTTTTTTTCTCCTCCAGTTGCAATTCCTTTGATGTTGACTCCTTTCCAGCGTGTTTGTAGGTCCTTCTTTTCTGTTTTGGCCTTCAGTGGGGATCAATTTTGGCAAGCTTTGCTGCATGTGCCTGCCCTTGGTGGCGTATGGCCTGCCTGCATTTTGATGGCTTTGACTTTGGGAAAGATTTTTTCTTTTTTTTTTTTTTTATTATTTTAAGTATTCATGCCATGTCCCTCATATCTTGCTCCCTAAGTTGTGTCTTCCTCCTTGACTTTTTCCCCTGCTTTTGCAACATCTGTGAGCTTAGTTTTGGCACCTTTTGGTCCTTTGCAATGCAGCTGATTTCCTCACAGCCTATTTTTTGAAGAGACTAAAATTCCCAATTTTCTGCTTTTTTCAATTGCATTTCGTTTGAACCTATCTCCTTTCCAGAGTGTTTGTAAGCCTTTCTTTTGGGATTCGCAAGATTCCTTTTCCCTTCCCGAAAGGAAATTTCATTTCCTTTCGGGAAGGGAAAAGGAATCTTGCAATTTCAATGGGGAGGAATAGAGGAATCTTTGGTGCATGTCCCTGCACTTGATGGCAGGCCATGCCTTTTGATGGCTTTGACTTTGGAAAAGATTTTTTTCTTTTTTTGGTTGTTTTCTGAAGTGTTCAAGCCATGTCCCTCATATCTTGCCCCCTAAGTTGTGTCTTCCTCCTTGACTTTTTCCCCTGCTTTTGCAACATCTGTGAGCTTAGTTTTGGCACCTTTTGGTCCTTTGCAATGCAGCTGATTTCCTCACAACTTATTTTTTGAAGAGACGAAAATTCCCGATATTCTACTTTTTTCAATTGCATTTCGTTTGAACCTATCTCCTTTCCAGAGTGTTTGTAAGCCTTTCTTTTGGGATTCGCAAGATTCCTTTTCCCTTCCCAAAAGGAAATTTCATTTCCTTTCGGGAAGGGAAAAGGAATCTTGCGATTTCAATGGGGACCAATAGAGGAATCTTTGGTGCATGTCCCTGCACTTGATGGCAGGCCATGCCTTTTGATGGCTTTGACTTTGGGAAAGATTTTTTTCTTTTTTTGGTTGTTTTCTGAAGTGTTCATGCCATGTCCCTCATATCTTGCTCCCTAAGTTGTGTCTTCCTCCTTGACTTTTTCCCCTCCTTTTGCAACATCTGTGAGCTTAGTTTTGCCACTTTTTGTCCTTTGCAATGCACCTTATAAAACACCAGGCCATTTTCTTAGAGTCATTAAATTTCCTGAATTTTCTTTTTTTCTCCTCCAATTACAATTCCTTTGATGTTGACTCCATTCCAGCATGTTTGTAGGTCCTTCTTTTCTGTTTTGGCCTTCAGTGGGGATCAATTTTGGCAAGCTTTGCTGCATGTGCCTGCCCTTGGTGGCGTATGGCCTGCCTGCCTTTTGATGGCTTTGACTTTGGGAAAGATTTTTTCTTTTTTTATTTTTTAATATTTTAAGTATTCATGCCATGTCCCTCATATCTTGCCCCCTAAGTTGTGTCTTCCTCCTTGACTTTTTCCCCTGCTTTTGCAACATCTGTGAGCTTAGTTTTGGCACCTTTTGGTCCTTTGCACTGCACCTGATAAAACCCCAGGCCATTTTCTTAGAGTCACTAAATTTCCCAAATTTTCTTTTTTTCTCCTCCAATTGCAATTCCTTTGATGGTGTCTCCATTCCAGCGTGTTTGCAAGTCCTTCTTTTCTGTTTTGGCCTTCAGTGGGGATCAATTTTGGCAATCTTTGCTGCATGTGCCTGCCCTTGGTGGCGTATGGCCTGCCTGCATTTTGATGGCTTTGACTTTGGGAAAGATTAAAGATTTTTTCTTTTTTTTTTTTTATTATTTTAATTATTCATGCCATGTCCCTCATATCTTGCCCCCTCAGTTTTGTCTCCCTCCTTGACTTTTTCCCTGCTTTTGCAACATCTGTGAGCTTAGTTTTGGCACCTTTTGGTCCTTTGCAATGCAGTTGAATTCCTCACAGCCTATTTTTTGAAGAGACTAAAATTCCCCATTTTCTGCTTTTTCAATTGCATTTCGTTTGAACCTATCTCCTTTCCAGAGTGTTTGTAAGCCTTTCTTTTGGGATTCGCAAGATTCCTTTTCCCTTCCCGAAAGGAAATTTCATTTCCTTTCGGGAAGGGAAAAGGAATCTTGCGATTTCAATGGGGACCAATAGAGGAATCTTTGGTGCATGTCCCTGCACTTGATGGCAGGCCATGCCTTTTGATGGCTTTGACTTTGGGAAAGATTTTTTTCTTTTTTTGGTTGTTTTCTGAAGTATTCATGCCATGTCCCTCATATCTTGCCCCCTAAGGTGTATCTTCCTCCTTGACTTTTTCCCCTGCTTTTGCAACATCTGTGAGCTTAGTTTTAGCACCTTTTGGTCCTTTGCAATGCACCTGATAAAACCCCAGGCCATTTTCTTAAAGTCACTAAATTTCCCAAATTTTTTTTTTTCTCCTCCAATTGCAATTCCTTTGCTGTTGACTCCTTTCCAGCGTGTTTGTAGGTCCTTCTTTTCTGTTTTGGCCTTCAGTGGGGATCAATTTTGGCAAGCTTTGCTGCATGTGCCTGCCCTTGGTGGCGTATGGCCTGCCTGCATTTTGATGGCTTTGACTTTGGGAAAGATTTTTTTTTCTTTATTTTTTTTTTTGGTTTTTGTTTTAAGTATTCATGCCATGTCCCTCATATCTTGCCCCCTACGTTGTGTCTTCCTCCTTGACTTTTTCCCCTGCTTTTGCAACATCTGTGAGCTTAGTTTTGGCATCTTTTGGTCCTTTGCAATGCACCTGATAAAACACCAGGCCATTTTCTTAGAGTCACTAAATTTCCCAAATTTTCTTTTTTTCTCCTCCAATTGCAATTCCTTTGATGTTGACTCCTTTCCAGCGTGTTTGTAGGTCCTTCTTTTCTGTTTTGGCCTTCAGTGGGGATCAATTTTGGCAATCTTTGCTGCATGTGCCTGCCCTTGGTGGCGTATGGCCTGCCTGCATTTTGATGGCTTTGACTTTCGGAAAGATTTTTTCTATTTTTTTTTTTTTTTTGTTTTAAATATTCATGCCATGTCCTTCATATCTTGCCCCCTAAGTTGTGTCTTCCTCCTTGACTTTTTCCCCTGCTTTTGCAACATCTGTGAGCTTAGTTTTGGCACCTTTTGGTCCTTTGCAATGCAGCTGATTTCCTCACAGCCTATTTTGTGAAGAGACTAAAATTCCCGATTTTCTACTTTTTTCATTTGCATTTCATTTGAACCTATCTCCTTTCCAGAGTGTTTGTAAGCCTTTCTTTTGGGATTCGCCAGATTCCTTTTCCCCTCCCGAAAGGAAATTTCATTTCCTTTCGGGAAGGGAAAAGGATTCTCGCGATTTAAATGGGGACCAATAGAGGAATCTTTGGTGCATGTCCTTGCACTTGATGGCAGGCCAAGCCTTTTGATGGCTTTGACTTTGGGAAAGATTTTTTTCTTTTTTTGGTTGTTTTCTGAAGTGTTCATGCCATGTCCCTCATATCTTGTCCCCTAAGTTGTGTCTTCCTCCTTGACTTTTTCCCCTGCTTTTGCAACATCTGTGAGCTTAGTTTTGGCACCTTTTGGTCCTTTGCAATGCAGCTGATTTCCTCACAGCCTATTTTTTGAAGAGACTAAAATTCCCGATTTTCTGCTTTTTTCAATTGCATTTCATTTGAACCTATCTCCTTTCCAGAGTGTTTGTAAGCCTTTCTTTTGGGATTCGCAAGATTCCTTCTCCCTTCCCGAAAGGAAATTTCATTTCCTTTCTGGAAGGGAAAAGGAATCTTGCGATTTCAATGGGGACCAATAGAGGAATCTTTCGTGCATGTCCCTGCACTTGATGGCAGGCCATGCCTTTTGATGGCTTTGACTTTGGGAAAGATTTTTTTCTTTTTTTGGTTGTTTTCTGAAGTATTCATGCCATGTCCCTCATATCTTGCCCCCTAAGGTGTATCTTCCTCCTTGACTTTCTCCCCTGCTTTTGCAACATCTGTGAGCTTAGTTTTGGCATCTTTTGGTCCTTTGCACTGCACCTGATATAAACCCCAGGCCATTTTCTTAGAGTCACTAAATTTCTCAAATTTTTTTTTTTTCTCCTCCAATTGCAATTCCTTTGATGGTGTCTCCATTCCAGCGTGATTGCAAGTCCTTCTTTTCTCTTTTGGCCTTCAGTGGGGATCAGTGTTGGCAAGCTTTGCTGCATGTGCCTGCCCTTGGTGGTGTGTGGCCTACCTGCATTTTGATGGCTTTGACTTTGGGAAAGATTTTTTCTTTTTTTTTTTTGTTTACTTTAATTATTCATGCCATGTCCCTCATATCTTGCCCCCTAAGTTGTGTCTTCCTCCTTGACTTTTTCCCCTGCTTTTGCAACATCTGTGAGCTTAGTTTTGGCATCTTTTGGTCCTTTGCACTGCACCTGATAAAACCCCAGGCCATTTTCTTAGAGTCACTAAATTTCCCAAATTTTCTTTTTTTCTCCTCCAATTGCAATTCCTTTGATGTTAACTCCTTTCCAGCGTGTTTGTAGGTCCTTCTTTTCTGTTTTGGCCTTCAGTGGGGATCAATTTTGGCAAGCTTTGCTGCATGTGCCTGCCCTTGCTGGCGTATGGCCTGCCTGCATTTTGATGGCTTTGACTTTGGGAAAGATTTTTTCTTTTTTTTTTTTTTTTTTTTTTAATTATTCATGCCATGTCCCTCATATCTTGCCCCCTGAGTTGTGTCTTCCTCCTTGACTTTTTCCCCTGCTTTTGCAACATCTGTGAGCTTAGTTTTGGCATCTTTGGGTCCTTTGCAATGCACCTGATATAAGCCCCAGGCCATTTTCTTAGAGTCACTAAATTTCCCAATTTTTTTTTTTTCTCCTCCAATTGCAATTCCTTTGATGGTGTCTCCATTCCAGCGTGTTTGTAAGTCCTTCTTTTCTGTTTTGGCCTTCAGTGGGGATCAATTTTGGCAAGCTTTGCTGCATGTGCCTGCCCTTGGTGGCGTATGGCCTGCCTGCATTTTGATGGCTTTGACTTTGGGAAAGATTTTTTCTTTTGTTTTTTTTTTTTTTTTTGTTTTAAGTATTCATGCCATGTCCCTCATATCTTGCTCCCTAAGTTGTGTCTTCCTCCTTGACTTTTTCCCCTGCTTTTGCAACATCTGTGAGCTTAGTTTTGGCACCTTTTGGTCCTTTGCACTGCACCTGATAAAAGCCCAGGCCACTTTCTAAGAGTCATTAAATTTCCCAAATTTTCATTTTTTCTCCTCCAATTGCAATTCCTTTGATGGTGTCTCCATTCCAGCGTGTTTGTAGGTCCTTCTTTTCTCTTTTGGCCTTCAGAGGGGATCAATTTTGGCAAGCTTTGCTGCATGTGCCTGCCCTTGGTGGCGTATGGCCTGCCTGCATTTTGATAGCTTTGACTTTGGGATAGATTTTTTATTTTTTTTTTTTTTTGTTTTAAGTATTCATGCCATGTCCCTCATATCTTGCTCCCTAAGTTGTGTCTTCCTCCTTGACTTTTTCCCCTGCTTTTGCAACATCTGTGAGCTTAGTTTTGGCATCTTTTGGTCCTTTGCACTGCACCTGCTAAAACCCCTGGCCAATTTCTAAGAGTCATTAAATTTCCCAAATTTTCATTTTTTCTCCTCCAATTGCAATTCCTTTGATGGTGTCTCCATTCCAGCGTGTTTGTAAGTCCTTCATTTCTCTTTTGGCGTTAAGTGGGGATCAATTTTGGCAAGCTTTGCTGCATGTGCCTGCCCTTGGTGGCGTATGGCCTGCCTGCATTTTGATAGCTTTGACTTTGGGATAGATTTTTTATTTTTTTTTTTTTTTTGTTTTAAGTATTCATGCCATGTCCCTCATATCTTGCTCCCTAAGTTGTGTCTTCCTCCTTGACTTTTTGCCCTGCTTTTGCAACATCTGTGAGCTTAGTTTTGGCACCTTTTGGTCCTTTGCAATGCACCTGATATAAACCCAGGCCATTTTTTTAGAGTCAGTAATTTCCCTATTTTTCTTTGTTTCTCCTCCAATTGCAAGTCCTTTGATGTTGACTCCTTTCCAGCGTGTTTGTAGGTCCTTCTTTTCTGTTTTGGCCTTCAGTGGGGATCAATTTTGGCAAGCTTTGCTGCATGTGCCTGCCCTTGCTGGCGTATGGCCTGCCTGCATTTTGATGGCTTTGACTCTGGGAAAGATTTTTTCTTTTTTTTTTTTTTTATTATTTTAAGTATTCATGCCATGTCCCTCATATCTTGCCCCCTAAGTTGTGTCTTCCTCCTTGACTTTTTCCCCTGCTTTTGCAACATCTGTGAGCTTAGTTTTGGCACCTTTTGGTCCTTTGCAATGCAGCTGATTTCCTCACAGCCTATTTTTTGAAGAGACTAAAATCCCCAATTTTCTGCTTTTTTCAGTTCCATTTCATTTGAACCTATCTCCTTTCCAGAGTGTTTGTAAGCCTTTCTTTTGGGATTCGCAAGATTCCTTTTCCCTACCCAAAAGGAAATTTCATTTCCTTTCGGGAAGGGAAAAGGAATCTTGCGATTTCTGTGGGGACCAATAGGGGAATCTTTGGTGCATGTCCCTGCACTTGATGGCAGGTCATGCCTTTTGATGGCATGACTTTGGGAAAGATTTTTTCTTTTTTTTTTTTTATTATTTTAAGTGTTCATGCCTTGTCCCACATATCTTGCCCCCTAAGTTGTGTCTTCCTCCTTGACTTTTTCCACTGCTTTTGCAACATCTGTGAGCTTAGTTTTGGCATCTTTTGGTCCTTTGCACTGCACCTGATAAAACTCAGGCCATTTTCTTAGAGTCACTAAATTTCCCAATTTTTTTTTTTCTCCTCCAATTGCAATTCCTTTGATGGTGTCTCCATTCCAGCGTGTTTGTAAGTCCTTCTTTTCTGTTTTGGCCTTCAGTGGGGATCAATTTTGGCAAGCTTTGCTGCATGTGCCTGCACTTGCTGGCGTATGGCCTGCCTGCATTTTTATGGCTTTGACTTTGGGAAAGAATTTTCTTTTTTTTTTTTTTTTTGTTTTAAGTATTCATACCATGTCCCTCATATCTTGCCCCCTAAGTTGTGTCTTCCTGCTTGACTTTTCCCCCTGCTTTTGCAACATCTGTGAGCTTAGTTTTGGCATCTTTTGGTCCTTTGCAATGCACATTCTGTAACCCCAGGCCACTTTCTATGAGTCATTAAATTTCCCAAACTTTCATTTTTTGTCCTCCAATTGCAATTCCTTTGATGGTGTCTCCATTCCAGCGTGTTTGTAGGTCCTTCTTTTCTGTTTTGGCCTTCAGTGGGGATCAATTTTGGCAAGCTTTGCTGCATGTGCCTGCCCTTGGTGGCGTATGGCCTGCCTGCATTTTGATGGCTTTGACTTTGGGATAGATTTTTTCTTTTTTTTTTTTTTTTTTGTTTTAAGTATTCATACCATGTCCCTCATATCTTGCCCCCTAAGTTGTGTCTTCCTGCTTGACTTTTTCCCCTGCTTTTGCAACATCTGTGAGCTTAGTTTTGGCACCTTTTGGTCCTTTGCAATGCAGCTGATTTCCTCACAGCCTATTTTTTGAAGAGACTAAAATTCCCAATTTTCTGCTTTTTTCAATTGCATTTCGTTTGAACCTAGCTCCTTTCCAGAGTTTTTGTAAGCCTTTCTTTTGGGATTCGCAAGATTCCTTTTCCCTTCCCGAAAGGAAATTTCATTTCCTTTCGGGAAGGGAAAAGGAATCTTGCGATTTCAATGGGGACCAATAGAGGAATCTTTGGTGCATGTCCCTGCACTTGATGGCAGGCCATGCCTTTTGATGGCTTTGACTTTGGGAAAGATTTTTTTCTTTTTTTGGTTGTTTTCTGAAGTGTTCATGCCATGTCCCTCATATCTTGCCCCCTAAGTTGTGTCTTCCTCCTTGACTTTTTCCCCTGCTTTTGCAACATCTGTGAGCTTAGTTTTGGCATCTTTTGGTCCTTTGCACTGCACCTGATATAAACCCAGGCCATTTTCTTAGAGTCACTAAATTTCCCAAATTTTTTTTTTTTCTCCTCCAATTGCAATTCCTTTGATGTTGACTCCTTTCCAGCGTGTTTGTAAGTCCTTCTTTTCTGTTTTGGCCTTCAGTGGGGATCAATGTTGGCAAGCTTTGCTGCATGAGCCTGCCCTTGGTGGTGTGTGGCCTACCTGCATTTTGATGGCTTTGACTTTGGGAAAGATTTTTTCTTTTTTTTTTCTTTTATTACTTTAATTATTCATGCCATGTCCCTCATATCTTGCCCCCTAAGTTGTGTCTTCCTCCTTGACTTTTTCCCCTGCTTTTGCAACATTTGTGAGCTTAGTTTTAGCACGTATTGGTCCTTTGCAATGCACCTGATAAAACACCAGGCCATTTTCTTAGAGTCACTAAATTTTCCAAATTTTCTTTTTTTCTCCTCCAATTGCAATTCCTTTGATGTTGACTCCTTTCCAGCGTGTTTGTATGTCCTTCTTTTCTGTTTTGGCCTTCAGTGGGGATCAGTTTTGGCAAGCTTTGCTGCATGTGCCTGCCCTTGGTGGCGTATGGCCTGCCTGCATTTTGATGGCTTTGACTTTGGGAAAGATTTTTTCTTTTTTATTTCCTTTTTTGTTTTAAGTATTCATGCCATGTCCCTCATATCTTGCCCCCTAAGTTGTGTCTTCCGCCTTGACTTTTTCCCCTGCTTTTGCAACATCTGTGAGCTTAGTTTTGGCACCTTTTGGTCCTTTGCAATGCACCTGATAAAACACCAGTCCATTTTCTTAGAGTCATTAAATTTCCCAAATTTTCTTTTTTTTTTCCTCCAATTGCAATTCCTTTGATGTTGACTCCTTTCCAGCGTGTTTGTAGGTCCTTCTTTTCTGTTTTGGCCTTCAGTGGGGATCAATTTTGGCAAGTTTTGCTGCATGTGCCTGCCCTTGGTGGCGTATGGCCTGCCTGCATTTTGATGGCTTTGACTTTGGGAAAGATTTTTTCTTTTTTTTTTTTTTTATTATTTTAAGTATTCATGCCATGTCCCTCATATCTTGCTCCCTAAGTTGTGTCTTCCTGCTTGACTTTTTCCCCTGCTTTTGCAACATCTGTGAGCTTAGTTTTGGCACCTTTTGGTCCTTTGCAATGCAGCTGATTTCCTCACAGCCTATTTTTTGAAGAGACTAAAATTCCCAATTTTCTGCTTTTTTCAATTGCATTTCGTTTGAACCTATCTCCTTTCCAGAGTGTTTGTAAGCCTTTCTTTTGGGATTCGCAAGATTCCTTTTCCCATTCCGAAAGGAAATTTCATTTCCTTTCGGGAAGGGAAAAGGAATCTTGCAATTTCAATGGGGACCAATAGAGGAATCTTTGGTGCATGTCCCTGCACTTGATGGCAGGCCATGCCTTTTGATGGCTTTGACTTTGGGAAAGATTTTTTTCTTTTTTTGGTTGTTTTCTGAAGTATTCATGCCATGTCCCTCATATCTTGCCCCCTAAGTTGTGTCTTCCTCCTTGACATTTTCCCATGCTTTTGCAACATTTGTGAGCTTAGTTTTGCCACCTTTTGGTCCTTTGCAATGCAGCTGATTTCCTCACAGCCTATTTTTTGAAGAGACTAAAATTCCCGATTTTCTGCTTTTTTCAATTGCATTTCATTTGAACCTATCTCCTTTCCAGAGTGTTTGTAAGCCTTTCTTTTGGGATTCGCAAGATTCCTTTTCCCTTCCCAAAAGGAAATTTCATTTCCTTTCGGGAAGGGAAAAGGAATCTTGCGATTTCAATGGGGACCAATAGAGGAATCTTTGGTGCATGTCCCTGCACTTGATGGCAGGCCATGCCTCTTGATGGCTTTGACTTTGGGAAAGATTTTTTTCTTTTTTTGGTTGTTTTCTGAAGTGTTCATGCCATGTCCCTCATATCTTGCCCCCTAAGATGTGTCTTCCTCCTTGACTTTTTCCCCTGCTTTTGCAACATCTGTGAGCTTAGTTTTGGCATCTTTTGGTCCTTTGCACTGCACCTGATAAAACCCCAGGCCATTTTTAAGAGTCACTAAATTTCCCAAATTTTCTATTTTCTCCTCCAATTGCAATTCCTTTGATGTTGACTCCTTTCCAGCGTGTTTGTAGGTCCTTCTTTTCTGTTTTGGCCTTCAGTGGGGATCAATTTTGGCAAGCTTTGCTGCATGTGCCTGCCCTTGGTGGCGTATGGCCTGCCTACACTTGGATGGCTTTGACTTTGGGAAAGATTTTCTCTATTTTTTTTTTTTGTTTGTTTTATGTATTCATGCCATCTCCTTCATATCTTGCCCCCTAAGTTGTGTCTTCCTCCTTGACTTTTTCCCCTGCTTTTGCAACATCTGTGAGCTTAGTTTTGGCACCTTTTGGTCCTTTGCAATGCACCTTCTGAAACCCCAGGCCACTTTCTATGAGTCATTAAATTTCCCAAACTTTCATTTTTTCTCCTCCAATTGCAATTCCTTTGATGGTGTCTCCATTCCAGCGTGTTTCTAAGTCCTTCTTTTCTGTTTTGGCCTTCAGTGGGGATCAATTTTGGCAAGCTTTGCTGCATGTGCCTGCCCTTGGTGGCGTATGGCCTGCCTGCATTTTGATGGCTTTGACTTTGGGAAAGATTTTTTCTTTTGTTTTTTTTTTTTTTTTTTGTTTTAAGTATTCATGCCATGTCCCTCATATCTTGCTCCCTAAGTTGTGTCTTCCTCCTTGACTTTTTCCCCTGCTTTTGCAACATCTGTGAGCTTAGTTTTGGCACCTTTTGGTCCTTTGCACTGCACCTGATAAAAGCCCAGGCCACTTTCTAAGAGTCATTAAATTTCCCAAATTTTCATTTTTTCTCCTCCAATTGCAATTCCTTTGATGGTGTCTCCATTCCAGCGTGTTTGTAGGTCCTTCTTTTCTCTTTTGGCCTTCAGTGGGGATCAATTTTGGCAAGCTTTGCTGCATGTGCCTGCCCTTGGTGGCGTATGGCCTGCCTGCATTTTGATAGCTTTGACTTTGGGATAGATTTTTTATTTTTTTTTTTTTTTGTTTTAAGTATTCATGCCATGTCCCTCATATCTTGCTCCCTAAGTTGTGTCTTCCTCCTTGACTTTTTCCCCTGCTTTTGCAACATCTGTGAGCTTAGTTTTGGCATCTTTTGGTCCTTTGCACTGCACCTGCTAAAACCCCAGGCCAATTTCTAAGAGTCATTAAATTTCCCAAATTTTCATTTTTTCTCCTCCAATTGCAATTCCTTTGATGGTGTCTCCATTCCAGCGTGTTTGTAAGTCCTTCATTTCTCTTTTGGCGTTAAGTGGGGATCAATTTTGGCAAGCTTTGCTGCATGTGCCTGCCCTTGGTGGCGTATGGCCTGCCTGCATTTTGATAGCTTTGACTTTGGGATAGATTTTTTATTTTTTTTTTTTTTTTGTTTTAAGTATTCATGCCATGTCCCTCATATCTTGCTCCCTAAGTTGTGTCTTCCTCCTTGACTTTTTGCCCTGCTTTTGCAACATCTGTGAGCTTAGTTTTGGCACCTTTTGGTCCTTTGCAATGCACCTGATATAAACCCAGGCCATTTTTTTAGAGTCAGTAATTTCCATATTTTTCTTTGTTTCTCCTCCAATTGCAAGTCCTTTGATGTTGACTCCTTTCCAGCGTGTTTGTAGGTCCTTCTTTTCTGTTTTGGCCTTCAGTGGGGATCAATTTTGGCAAGCTTTGCTGCATGTGCCTGCCCTTGCTGGCGTATGGCCTGCCTGCATTTTGATGGCTTTGACTCTGGGAAAGATTTTTTCTTTTTTTTTTTTTTTATTATTTTAAGTATTCATGCCATGTCCCTCATATCTTGCCCCCTAAGTTGTGTCTTCCTCCTTGACTTTTTCCCCTGCTTTTGCAACATCTGTGAGCTTAGTTTTGGCACCTTTTGGTCCTTTGCAATGCAGCTGATTTCCTCACAGCCTATTTTTTGAAGAGACTAAAATCCCCAATTTTCTGCTTTTTTCAGTTCCATTTCATTTGAACCTATCTCCTTTCCAGAGTGTTTGTAAGCCTTTCTTTTGGGATTCGCAAGATTCCTTTTCCCTACCCAAAAGGAAATTTCATTTCCTTTCGGGAAGGGAAAAGGAATCTTGCGATTTCTATGGGGACCAATAGGGGAATCTTTGGTGCATGTCCCTGCACTTGATGGCAGGTCATGCCTTTTGATGGCATGACTTTGGGAAAGATTTTTTCTTTTTTTTTTTTTATTATTTTAAGTGTTCATGCCTTGTCCCACATATCTTGCCCCCTAAGTTGTGTCTTCCTCCTTGACTTTTTCCACTGCTTTTGCAACATCTGTGAGCTTAGTTTTGGCATCTTTTGGTCCTTTGCACTGCACCTGATAAAACTCAGGCCATTTTCTTAGAGTCACTAAATTTCCCAATTTTTTTTTTTCTCCTCCAATTGCAATTCCTTTGATGGTGTCTCCATTCCAGCGTGTTTGTAAGTCCTTCTTTTCTGTTTTGGCCTTCAGTGGGGATCAATTTTGGCAAGCTTTGCTGCATGTGCCTGCACTTGCTGGCGTATGGCCTGCCTGCATTTTTATGGCTTTGACTTTGGGAAAGAATTTTCTTTTTTTTTTTTTTTTGTTTTAAGTATTCATACCATGTCCCTCATATCTTGCCCCCTAAGTTGTGTCTTCCTGCTTGACTTTTCCCCCTGCTTTTGCAACATCTGTGAGCTTAGTTTTGGCATCTTTTGGTCCTTTGCAATGCACATTCTGTAACCCCAGGCCACTTTCTATGAGTCATTAAATTTCCCAAACTTTCATTTTTTGTCCTCCAATTGCAATTCCTTTGATGGTGTCTCCATTCCAGCGTGTTTGTAGGTCCTTCTTTTCTGTTTTGGCCTTCAGTGGGGATCAATTTTGGCAAGCTTTGCTGCATGTGCCTGCCCTTGGTGGCGTATGGCCTGCCTGCATTTTGATGGCTTTGACTTTGGGATAGATTTTTTCTTATTTTTTTTTTTTTTTTGTTTTAAGTATTCATACCATGTCCCTCATATCTTGCCCCCTAAGTTGTGTCTTCCTGCTTGACTTTTTCCCCTGCTTTTGCAACATCTGTGAGCTTAGTTTTGGCACCTTTTGGTCCTTTGCAATGCAGCTGATTTCCTCACAGCCTATTTTTTGAAGAGACTAAATTTCCCAATTTTCTGCTTTTTTCAATTGCATTTCGTTTGAACCTAGCTCCTTTCCAGAGTTTTTGTAAGCCTTTCTTTTGGGATTCGCAAGATTCCTTTTCCCTTCCCGAAAGGAAATTTCATTTCCTTTCGGGAAGGGAAAAGGAATCTTGCGATTTCAATGGGGACCAATAGAGGAATCTTTGGTGCATGTCCCTGCACTTGATGGCAGGCCATGCCTTTTGATGGCTTTGACTTTGGGAAAGATTTTTTTCTTTTTTTGGTTGTTTTCTGAAGTGTTCATGCCATGTCCCTCATATCTTGCCCCCTAAGTTGTGTCTTCCTCCTTGACTTTTTCCCCTGCTTTTGCAACATCTGTGAGCTTAGTTTTGGCATCTTTTGGTCCTTTGCACTGCACCTGATATAAACCCAGGCCATTTTCTTAGAGTCACTAAATTTCCCAAATTTTTTTTTTTTCTCCTCCAATTGCAATTCCTTTGATGTTGACTCCTTTCCAGCGTGTTTGTAAGTCCTTCTTTTCTGTTTTGGCCTTCAGTGGGGATCAATGTTGGCAAGCTTTGCTGCATGTGCCTGCCCTTGGTGGTGTGTGGCCTACCCGCATTTTGATGGCTTTGACTTTGGGAAAGATTTTTTCTTTTTTTTTTCTTTTATTACTTTAATTATTCATGCCATGTCCCTCATATCTTGCCCCCTAAGTTGTGTCTTCCTCCTTGACTTTTTCCCCTGCTTTTGCAACATTTGTGAGCTTAGTTTTAGCACGTATTGGTCCTTTGCAATGCACCTGATAAAACACCAGGCCATTTTCTTAGAGTCATTAAATTTCCCAAATTTTCTTTTTTTCTCCTCCAATTGCAATTCCTTTGATGTTGACTCCTTTCCAGCGTGTTTGTATGTCCTTCTTTTCTGTTTTGGCCTTCAGTGGGGATCAGTTTTGGCAAGCTTTGCTGCATGTGCCTGCCCTTGGTGGCGTATGGCCTGCCTGCATTTTGATGGCTTTGACTTTGGGAAAGATTTTTTCTTTTTTATTTCCTTTTTTGTTTTAAGTATTCATGCCATGTCCCTCATATCTTGCCCCCTAAGTTGTGTCTTCCGCCTTGACTTTTTCCCCTGCTTTTGCAACATCTGTGAGCTTAGTTTTGGCACCTTTTGGTCCTTTGCAATGCACCTGATAAAACACCAGTCCATTTTCTTAGAGTCATTAAATTTCCCAAATTTTCTTTTTTTCTCCTCCAATTGCAATTCCTTTGATGTTGACTCCTTTCCAGCGTGTTTGTAGGTCCTTCTTTTCTGTTTTGGCCTTCAGTGGGGATCAATTTTGGCAAGTTTTGCTGCATGTGCCTGCCCTTGGTGGCGTATGGCCTGCCTGCATTTTGATGGCTTTGACTTTGGGAAAGATTTTTTCTTTTTTTTTTTTTTTATTATTTTAAGTATTCATGCCATGTCCCTCATATCTTGCTCCCTAAGTTGTGTCTTCCTGCTTGACTTTTTCCCCTGCTTTTGCAACATCTGTGAGCTTAGTTTTGGCACCTTTTGGTCCTTTGCAATGCAGCTGATTTCCTCACAGCCTATTTTTTGAAGAGACTAAAATTCCCAATTTTCTGCTTTTTTCAATTGCATTTCGTTTGAACCTATCTCCTTTCCAGAGTGTTTGTAAGCCTTTCTTTTGGGATTCGCAAGATTCCTTTTCCCATCCCGAAAGGAAATTTCATTTCCTTTCGGGAAGGGAAAAGGAATCTTGCAATTTCAATGGGGACCAATAGAGGAATCTTTGGTGCATGTCCCTGCACTTGATGGCAGGCCATGCCTTTTGATGGCTTTGACTTTGGGAAAGATTTTTTTCTTTTTTTGGTTGTTTTCTGAAGTATTCATGCCATGTCCCTCATATCTTGCCCCCTAAGTTGTGTCTTCCTCCTTGACTTTTTCCCCTGCTTTTGCAACATTTGTGAGCTTAGTTTTGCCACCTTTTGGTCCTTTGCAATGCAGCTGATTTCCTCACAGCCTATTTTTTGAAGAGACTAAAATTCCCGATTTTCTGCTTTTTTCAATTGCATTTCGTTTGAACCTATCTCCTTTCCAGAGTGTTTGTAAGCCTTTCTTTTGGGATTCGCAAGATTCCTTTTCCCTTCCCAAAAGGAAATTTCATTTCCTTTCGGGAAGGGAAAAGGAATCTTGCGATTTCAATGGGGACCAATAGAGGAATCTTTGGTGCATGTCCCTGCACTTGATGGCAGGCCATGCCTCTTGATGGCTTTGACTTTGGGAAAGATTTTTTTCTTTTTTTGGTTGTTTTCTGAAGTGTTCATGCCATGTCCCTCATATCTTGCCCCCTAAGATGTGTCTTCCTCCTTGACTTTTTCCCCTGCTTTTGCAACATCTGTGAGCTTAGTTTTGGCATCTTTTGGTCCTTTGCAGTGCACCTGATAAAACCCCAGGCCATTTTTAAGAGTCACTAAATTTCCCAAATTTTCTATTTTCTCCTCCAATTGCAATTCCTTTGATGTTGACTCCTTTCCAGCGTGTTTGTAGGTCCTTCTTTTCTGTTTTGGCCTTCAGTGGGGATCAATTTTGGCAAGCTTTGCTGCATGTGCCTGCCCTTGGTGGCGTATGGCCTGCCTACACTTGGATGGCTTTGACTTTGGGAAAGATTTTCTCTATTTTTTTTTTTTGTTTGTTTTATGTATTCATGCCATCTCCTTCATATCTTGCCCCCTAAGTTGTGTCTTCCTCCTTGACTTTTTCCCCTGCTTTTGCAACATCTGTGAGCTTAGTTTTGGCACCTTTTGGTCCTTTGCAATGCACCTTCTGAAACCCCAGGCCACTTTCTATGAGTCATTAAATTTCCCAAACTTTCATTTTTTCTCCTCCAATTGCAATTCCTTTGATGGTGTCTCCATTCCAGCGTGTTTCTAAGTCCTTCTTTTCTGTTTTGGCCTTCAGTGGGGATCAATTTTGGCAAGCTTTGCTGCATGTGCCTGCCCGTGGTGGCGTATGGCCTGCCTGCATTTTGATGGCTTTGACTTTGGGATAGATTTTTTCTTTTTTTTTTTTTTTTTTGTTTTAAGTATTCATACCATGTCCCTCATATCTTGCCCCCTAAGTTGTGTCTTCCTGCTTGACTTTTTCCCCTGCTTTTGCAACATCTGTGAGCTTAGTTTTGGCACCTTTTGGTCCTTTGCAATGCAGCTGATTTCCTCACAGCCTATTTTTTGAAGAGACTAAAATTCCCAATTTTCTGCTTTTTTCAATTGCATTTCGTTTGAACCTAGCTCCTTTCCAGAGTTTTTGTAAGCCTTTCTTTTGGGATTCGCAAGATTCCTTTTCCCTTCCCGAAAGGAAATTTCATTTCCTTTCGGGAAGGGAAAAGGAATCTTGCGATTTCAATGGGGACCAATAGAGGAATCTTTGGTGCATGTCCCTGCACTTGATGGCAGGCCATGCCTTTTGATGGCTTTGACTTTGGGAAAGATTTTTTTCCTTTTTGGTTGTTTTCTGAAGTGTTCATGCCATGTCCCTCATATCTTGCCCCCTAAGTTGTGTCTTCCTCCATGACTTTTTCCTCTGCTTTTGCAACATCTGTGAGCTTAGTTTTGCCACCTTTTGGTCCTTTGCAATGCACCTGATATAAACCCAGGCCATTTTCTTAGAGTCACTAAATTTCCCAAATTTTTTTTTTTTCTCCTCCAACTGCAATTCCTTGGATGTTGACTCCTTTCCAGCGTGTTTGAAGGTCCTTCTTTTCTGTTTTGGCCTTCAGTGGGGATCAATTTTGGCAAGCTTTGCTGCATGTGCCTGCCCTTGGTGGCGTATGGCCTGCCTGCATTTTGATGGCTTTGACTTTGGGAAAGATTTTTTCTTTTTTTTTTTTGTTTGTTTTAAGTATTCATGCCATGTCCTTCATGTCTTGCCCCCTAAGTTGTGTCTTCCTCCTTGACTTTTTCCCCTGCTTTTGCAACATCTGTGAGCTTAGTTTTGGCACCTTTTGGTCCTTTGCAATGCAGCTGATTTCCTCACAGCCTATTTTTTGAAGAGACTAAAATTCCCGATTTTCTGCTTTATCACTTGCATTTCATTTGAACCTATCTCCTTTCCAGAGTGTTTGTAAGCCTTTCTTTTGGGATTCGCAAGATTCCTTTTCCCTTCCCAAAAGGAAATTTCATTTCCTTTCGGGAAGGGAAAAGGAATCTTGCGATTTCAATGGGGACCAATAGGGGAATCTTTGGTGCATGTCCCTGCACTTGATGGCAGGCCATGCCTTTTGATGGCTTTGACTTTGGGAAAGATTTTTTTCTTTTTTTGGTTGTTTTCTGAAGTGTTCATGCCATGTCCCTCATATCTTGCCCCCTAAGGTGTGTCTTCCTCCTTGACTTTCTCCCCTGCTTTTGCAACATCTGTGAGCTTAGTTTTGGCATCTTTTGGTCCTTTGCACTGCACCTGATATAAACCCAGGCCATTTTCTTAGAGTCACTAAATTTCCCAAATTTTTTTTTTTTCTCCTACAATTGCAATTCCTTTGATGGTGTCTCCATTCCAGCGTGTTTGTAAGTCCTTCTTTTCTGTTTTGGCCTTGAGTGGGGATCAATGTTGGCAAGCTTTGCTGCATGTGCCTGCCCTTGGTGGTGTGTGGCCTACCTGCATTTTGATGGCTTTGACTTTGGGAAAGATTTTTTCTTTTTTTTTTTCTTTTATTACTTTAATTATTCATGCCATGTCCCTCATATCTTGCCCCCTAAGTTGTGTCTTCCTCCTTGACTTTTTCCCCTGCTTTTGCAACATTTGTGAGCTTAGTTTTAGCACGTATTGGTCCTTTGCAATGCACCTGATAAAACACCAGGCCATTTTCTTAGAGTCACTAAATTTCCCAAATTTTCTTTTTTTCTCCTCCAATTGCAATTCCTTTGATGTTGACTCCTTTCCAGCGTGTTTGTAGGTCCTTCTTTTCTGTTTTGGCCTTCAGTGGGGATCAATTTTGGCAAGCTTTGCTGCATGTGCCTGCCCTTGGTGGCGTATGGCCTGCCTGCATTTTGATGGCTTTGACTTTGGGAAAGATTTTTTCTTTTTTATTTCCTTTTTTGTTTTAAGTATTCATGCCATGTCCCTCATATCTTGCCCCCTAAGTTGTGTCTTCCGCCTTGACTTTTTCCCCTGCTTTTGCAACATCTGTGAGCTTAGTTTTGGCACCTTTTGGTCCTTTGCAAAGCACCTGATAAAACACCAGTCCATTTTCTTAGAGTCATTAAATTTCCCAAATTTTCTTTTTTTCTCCTCCAGTTGCAATTCCTTTGATGTTGACTCCTTTCCAGCGTGTTTGCAAGTCCTTCTTTTCTGTTTTGGCCTTCAGTGGGGATCAATTTTGGCAATCTTTGCTGCATGTGCCTGCCCTTGGTGGCGTATGGCCTGCCTGCATTTTGATGGCTTTGACTTTGGGAAAGATTTTTTCTATTTTTTTTTTTTGTTTGTTTTAAGTATTCATGCCATGTCCCACATATCTTGCCCCCTAAGTTGTGTCTTCCTCCTTGAGTTTTTCCCCTGCTTTTGCAACATCTGTGAGCTTAGTTTTGGCACCTTTTGGTCCTTTGCAATGCAGCTGATTTCCTCACAGCCTATTTTTTGAAGAGACTAAAATTCCCGATTTTCTGCTTTTTTCAATTGCATTTCATTTGAACCTATCTCCTTTCCAGAGTGTTTGTAAGCCTTTCTTTTGGGATTCGCAAGATTCCTTCTCCCTTCCCGAAAGGAAATTTCATTTCCTTTCGGGAAGGGAAAAGGAATCTTGCGATTTCAATGGGGACCAATAGAGGAATCTTTCGTGCATGTCCCTGCACTTGATGGCAGGCCATGCCTTTTGATGGCTTTGACTTTGGGAAAGATTTTTTTCTTTTTTTGGTTGTTTTCTGAAGTATTCATGCCATGTCCCTCATATCTTGCCCCCTAAGGTGTATCTTCCTCCTTGACTTTCTCCCCTGCTTTTGCAACATCTGTGAGCTTAGTTTTGGCATCTTTTGGTCCTTTGCACTGCACCTGATATAAACCCAGGCCATTTTCTTAGAGTCACTAAATTTCCCAAATTTTTTTTTTTTCTCCTCCAATTGCAATTCCTTTGATGGTGTCTCCATTCCAGCGTGATTGCAAGTCCTTCTTTTCTCTTTTGGCCTTCAGTGGGGATCAGTGTTGGCAAGCTTTGCTGCATGTGCCTGCCCTTGGTGGTGTGTGGCCTACCTGCATTTTGATGGCTTTGACTTTGGGAAAGATTTTTTCTTTTTTTTTTTTATTTACTTTAATTATTCATGCCATGTCCCTCATATCTTGCCCCCTAAGTTGTGTCTTCCTCCTTGACTTTTTCCCCTGCTTTTGCAACATCTGTGAGCTTAGTTTTGGCATCTTTTGGTCCTTTGCACTGCACCTGATATAAACCCAGGCCATTTTCTTAGAGTCACTAAATTTCCAAAATTTTCTTTTTTTCTCCTCCAATTGCAATTCCTTTGATGTTGTCTATATTCCAGCGTGTTTGTAGGTCCTTCTTTTCTGTTTTGGCCTTCAGTGGGGATCAATTTTGGCAAGCTTTGCTGCATGTGCCTGCCCTTGGTGGCGTATGGCCTGCCTGCATTTTGATGGCTTTGACTTTGGGAAAGATTTTTTCTTTTTTTTTTTTGTTTGTTTTAAGTATTCATGCCATGTCCTTCATGTCTTGCCCCCTAAGTTGTGTCTTCCTCCTTGACTTTTTCCCCTGCTTTTGCAACATCTGTGAGCTTAGTTTTGGCACCTTTTGGTCCTTTGCAATGCAGCTGATTTCTTCACAGCCTATTTTTTGAAGAGACTAAAATTCCCGATTTTCTGCTTTATCACTTGCATTTCATTTGAACCTATCTCCTTTCCAGAGTGTTTGTAAGCCTTTCTTTTGGGATTCGCAAGATTCCTTTTCCCTTCCCGAAAGGAAATTTCATTTCCTTTCGGGAAGGGAAAAGGAATCTTGCGATTTCAATGGGGAGGAATAGAGGAATCTTTGGTGCATGTCGCTGCACTTGATGGCAGGCCATGCCTTTTGATGGCTTTGACTTTGGGAAAGATATTTTTCATTTTTTGGTTGTTTTCTGAAGTGTTCATGCCATGTCCCTCATATCTTGCCCCCTAAGTTGTGTCTTCCTCCTTGACTTTTTCCCCTGCTTTTGCAACATTTGTGAGCTTAGTTTTGCCACCTTTTGGTCCTTTTTAATGCAGCTGATTTCCTCACAGCCTTTTTTTTGAAGAGACTAAAATTCCCGATTTTCTGCTTTTTTCAATTGCATTTCATTTGAACCTATCTCCTTTCCAGAGTGTTTGTAAGCCTTTCTTTTGGGATTCGCAAGATTCCTTTTCCCTTCCCAAAAGGAAATTTCATTTCCTTTCGGGAAGGGAAAAGGAATCTTGCGATTTCAATGGGGACCAATAGGGGAATCTTTGGTGCATGTCCCTGCACTTGATGGCAGGCCATGCCTTTTGATGGCTTTGACTTTGGGACAGATTTTTTTCTTTTTTTGGTTGTTTTCTGAAGTGTTCATGCCATGTCCCTCATATCTTGCCCCCTAAGGTGTGTCTTCCTCCTTGACTTTCTCCCCTGCATTTGCAACATCAGTGAGCTTAGTTTTGGCATCTTTTGGTCCTTTGCACTGCACCTGATATAAACCCAGGCCATTTTCTTAGAGTCACTAAATTTCCCAAATTTTTTTTTTTTTCTCCTCCAATTGCAATTCCTTTGATGGTGTCTCCATTCCAGCGTGTTTGTAAGTCCTTCTTTTCTGTTTTGGCCTTGAGTGGGGATCAATGTTGGCAAGCTTTGCTGCATGTGCCTGCCCTTGGTGGTGTGTGGCCTACCTGCATTTTGATGGCTTTGACTTTGGGAAAGATTTTTTCTTTTTTTTTTCTTTTATTACTTTAATTATTCATGCCATGTCCCTCATATCTTGCCCCCTAAGTTGTGTCTTCCTCCTTGACTTTTTCCCCTGCTTTTGCAACATCTGTGAGCTTAGTTTTAGCACGTATTGGTCCTTTGCAATGCACCTGATAAAACACCAGGCCATTTTCTTAGAGTCACTAAATTTCCCAAATTTTCTTTTTTTCTCCTCCAATTGCAATTCCTTTGATGTTGACTCCTTTCCAGCGTGTTTGTATGTCCTTCTTTTCTGTTTTGGCCTTCAGTGGGGATCAATTTTGGCAAGCTTTGCTGCATGTGCCTGCCCTTGGTGGCGTATGGCCTGCCTGCATTTTGATGGCTTTGACTTTGGGAAAGATTTTTTCTTTTTTATTTCCTTTTTTGTTTTAAGTATTCATGCCATGTCCCTCATATCTTGCCCCCTAAGTTGTGTCTTCCTCCTTGAGTTTTTCCCCTGCTTTTGCAACATCTGTGAGCTTAGTTTTGGCACCTTTTGGTCCTTTGCAATGCAGCTGATTTCCTCACAGCCTATTTTTTGAAGAGACTAAAATTCCCGATTTTCTGCTTTTTTCAATTGCATTTCATTTGAACCTATCTCCTTTCCAGAGTGTTTGTAAGCCTTTCTTTTGGGATTCGCAAGATTCCTTCTCCCTTCCCGAAAGGAAATTTCATTTCCTTTCTGGAAGGGAAAAGGAATCTTGCGATTTCAATGGGGACCAATAGAGGAATCTTTCGTGCATGTCCCTGCACTTGATGGCAGGCCATGCCTTTTGATGGCTTTGACTTTGGGAAAGATTTTTTTCTTTTTTTGGTTGTTTTCTGAAGTATTCATGCCATGTCCCTCATATCTTGCCCCCTAAGGTGTATCTTCCTGCTTGACTTTCTCCCCTGCTTTTGCAACATCTGTGAGCTTAGTTTTGGCATCTTTTGGTCCTTTGCACTGCACCTGATATAAACCAAGGCCATTTTCTTAGAGTCACTAAATTTCCCAAATTTTTTTTTTTTCTCCTCCAATTGCAATTCCTTTGATGGTGTCTCCATTCCAGCGTGATTGCAAGTCCTTCTTTTCTCTTTTGGCCTTCAGTGGGGATCAGTGTTGGCAAGCTTTGCTTCATGTGCCTGCCCTTGGTGGTGTGTGGCCTACCTGCATTTTGATGGCTTTGACTTTGGGAAAGATTTTTTCTTTTTTTTTTTTATTTACTTTAATTATTCATGCCATGTCCCTCATATCTTGCCCCCTAAGTTGTGTCTTCCTCCTTGACTTTTTCCCCTGCTTTTGCAACATCTGTGAGCTTAGTTTTGGCATCTTTTGGTCCTTTGCACTGCACCTGATATAAACCCAGGCCATTTTCTTAGAGTCACTAAATTTCCAAAATTTTCTTTTTTTCTCCTCCAATTGCAATTCCTTTGATGTTGTCTATATTCCAGCGTGTTTGTAGGTCCTTCTTTTCTGTTTTGGCCTTCAGTGGGGATCAATTTTGGCAAGCTTTGCTGCATGTGCCTGCCCTTGCTGGCGTATGGCCTGCCTGCATTTTGATGGCTTTGACTTTGGGAAAGATTTTTTTTTTTTCTTAATTTTTTTTTTGTTTTCTGTTTTAAGTATTCATGCCATGTCCCTCATATCTCGCCCCCTAAGTTGTGTCTTCCTCCTTGACTTTTTCCCCTGCTTTTGCAACATCTGTGAGCTTAGTTTTGCCACATTTTGGCCATTTGCAATGCAGCTGATTTCCTCACAGCCTATTTTTTGAAGAGACTAAAATTCCCGATTTTCTGCTTTTTTCAATTGCATTTCATTTGAACCTATCTCCTTTCCAGAGTGTTTGTAAGCCTTTCTTTTGGGATTCGCAAGATTCCTTTTCCCTTCCCAAAAGGAAATTTCATTTCCTTTCGGGAAGGGAAAAGGAATCTTGCGATTTCAATAGGGACCAATAGAGGAATCTTTGGTGCATGTCGCTGCACTTGATGGCAGGCCATGCCTTTTGATGGCTTTGACTTTGGGAAAGATTTTTTTCTTTTTTTGGTTGTTTTCTGAAGTGTTCATGCCATGTCCCTCATATCTTGCCCCCTAAGTTGTGTCTTCCTCCTTGACTTTCTCCCCTGCTTTTGCAACATCTGTGAGCTTAGTTTTGGCATCTTTGGGTCCTTTGCAATGCACCTGATATAAACCCCAGGCCATTTTCTTAGAGTCATTAAATTTCCCAATTTTTTTTTTTTCTCCTCCAATTGCAATTCCTTTGATGGTGTCTCCATTCCAGCGTGTTTGTAAGTCCTTCTTTTCTGTTTTGGCCTTCAGTGGGGATCAATTTTGGCAAGCTTTGCTGCATGTGCCTGCCCTTGGTGGTGTATGGCCTGCCTGCATTTTGATGGCTTTGACTTTGGGAAAGATTTTTTCTTTTGTTTTTTTTTTTTTTTTTATTTTAAGTATTCATGCCATGTCCCTCATATCTTGCTCCCTAAGTTGTGTCTTCCTCCTTGACTTTTTCCCCTGCTTTTGCAACATCTGTGAGCTTAGTTTTGGCACCTTTTGGTCCTTTGCACTGCACCTGATAAAACCCCAGGCCATTTTCTAAGAGTCATTAAATTTCCCAAATTTTCATTTTTTCTCCTCCAATTGCAATTCCTTTGATGGTGTCTCCATTCCAGCGTGTTTGTAGGTCCTTCTTTACTGTTTTGGCCTTCAGTGGGGATCAATTTTGGCAAGCTTTGCTGCATGTGCCTGCCCTTGGTGGCGTATGGCCTGCCTGCATTTTGATAGCTTTGACTTTGGGATAGATTTTTTATTTTTTTTTTTTTTGTTTTAAGTATTCATACCATGTCCCTCATATCTTGCTCCCTAAGTTGTGTCTTCCTCCTTGACTTTTTCCCCTGCTTTTGCAACATCTGTGAGCCTAGTTTTGGCATCTTTTGGTCCTTTGCACTGCACCTGCTAAAACCCCAGGCCACTTTCTAAGAGTCATTAAATTTCCCAAATTTTCATTTTTTCTCCTCCAATTGCACTTCTTTGATGGTGTCTCCATTGCAGCGTGTTTGTAAGTCCTTCTTTTCTCTTTTGGCGTTAAGTGGGGATCAATTTTGGCAAGCTTTGCTGCATGTGCCTGCCCTTGGTGGCGTATGGCCTGCCTGCATTTTGATAGCTTTGACTTTGGGATAGATTTTTTATTTTTTTTTTTTTTTGTTTTAAGTATTCATGCCATGTCCCTCATATCTTGCTCCCTAAGTTGTGTCTTCCTCCTTGACTTTTTGCCCTGCTTTTGCAACATCTGTGAGCTTAGTTTTGGCACCTTTTGGTCCTTTGCAATGCACCTGATATAAACCCAGGCCATTTTTTTAGAGTCAGTAATTTCCCTATTTTTCTTTGTTTCTCCTCCAATTGCAAGTCCTTTGATGTTGACTCCTTTCCAGCTTGTTTGTAGGTCCTTCTTTTCTGTTTTGGCCTTCAGTGGGGATCAATTTTGGCAAGCTTTGCTGCATGTGCCTGCCCTTGGTGGTGTGTGGCCTGCCTGCATTTTGATGGCTTTGAATTTGGGAAAGATTTTTTTCTTTTTTTTTTTTTTTATTATTTTAAGTATTCATGCCATGTCCCTCATATCTTGCCCCCTAAGTTGTGTCTTCCTGCTTGACTTTTTCCCCTGCTTTTGCAACATCTGTGAGCTTAGTTCTGGCACCTTTTGGTCCTTTGCAATGCAGCTGATTTCCTCACAGCCTATTTTTTGAAGAGACTAAAATTCCCGATTTTCTGCTTTTTTCAGTTGCATTTCATTTGAACCTATCTCCTTTCCAGAGTGTTTGTAAGCCTTTCTTTTGGGATTCGCAAGATTCCTTTTCCCTACCCAAAAGGAAATTTCATTTCCTTTCGGGAAGGGAAAAGGAATCTTGCGATTTCAATGGGGACCAATAGGGGAAGCTTTGGTGCATGTCCCTGCACTTGATGGCAGGTCATGCCTTTTGATGGCATGACTTTGGGAAAGATTTTTTCTTTTTTTTTTTTTTATTATTTTAAGTGTTCATGCCTTGTCCCACATATCTTGCCCCCTAAGTTGTGTCTTCCTCCTTGACTTTTTCCCCTGCTTTTGCAACATCTGTGAGCTTAGTTTTGGCATCTTTTGGTCCTTTGCACTGCACCTGATAAAACACAGGCCACTTTCTAAGAGTCATTAAATTTCCCAAATTTTCTTTTTTTCTGCTCCAATTGCAATTCCTTTGATGGTGTCTCCATTCCAGCGTGTTTGTAAGTCCTTCTTTTCTGTTTTGGCCTTCAGTGGGGATCAATTTTGGCAAGCTTTGCTGCATGTGCCTGCCCGTGGTGGCGTATGGCCTGCCTGCATTTTGATGGCTTTGACTTTGGGATAGATTTTTTCTTTTTTTTTTCTTTTTTTGTTTTAAGTATTCATGCCATGTCCCTCATATCTTGCCCCCTAAGTTGTGTCTTCCTCCTTGACTTTTTCCCCTGATTTTGCAACATCTGTGAGCTTAGTTTTGGCACCTTTTGGTCCTTTGCACTGCACCTGATAAAACACCAGGCCATTTTCTTAGAGTCACTAAATTTCCCAAATTTTCATTTTTTCTCCTCCAATTGCAATTCCTTTGATGTTGACTCCTTTCCAGCGTGTTTGTAGGTCCTTCTTTTCTGTTTTGGCCTTCAGTGGGGATCAATTTTGGCAAGCTTTGCTGCATGTGCCTGCCCTTGGTGGTGTATGGCCTGCCTGCATTTTGATGACTTTGACTTTGGGAAAGATTGTTTCTTTTTTTTTTTTTTTATTATTTTAAGTATTCATGCCATGTCCCTCATATCTTGCCCCCTGTTGTGTCTTCCTCCTTGACTTTTTCCCCTGCTTTTGCAACATCTTTGAGCTTAGTTTTGGCATCTTTTGGTCCTTTGCAATGAACCTCCTAAAACCCCCGGCCACTTTCTAAGAGTCACTAAATTTCCAAAATTTTCTTTTTTTATCCTCCAATTGCAATTCCTTTGATGTTGACTCCTTTCCAGCGTGTTTATAGGTCCTTCTTATCTGTTTTGGCCTTCAGTGGGGATCAGTTTTGGCAAGCATTGCTGCATGTCCCTGCACTTGCTGGCGTATGGCCTCCCTGCATTCTGTTGGCTTTGACCTTGAGAAAGATTTTTTTTTGTTTTTTTTTTTTTTTTTTTTTTGTTTTAAGTATTCATGCCATGTTCCTCATATCTTGCCCCCTAAGTTGTGTCTTCCTCCTTGACTTTTTGCCCTGCTTTTGCAACATCTGTGAGCTTAGTTTTGGCATCTTTTGGTCCTTTGCACTGCACCTGCTGAAACCCCAGGCCACTTTCTATGAGTCATTAAATTTCCCAAACTTTCATTTTTTCTCCTCCAATTGCAATTCCTTTGATGGTGTCTCCATTCCAGCGTGTTTGTAGGTCCTTCTTTTCTGTTTTGGCCTTCAGTGGGGATCAATTTTTGCAAGCTTTGCTGCATGTGCCTGCCCTTGGTGGCGTATGGCCTGCCTGCATTTTGATGGCTTTGACTTTGGGATAGATTTTTTCTTTTTTTTTTTTTTTTTTTGTTTTAAGTATTCATACCATGTCCCTCATATCTTGCTCCCTAAGTTGTGTCTTCCTGCTTGACTTTTTCCCCTGCTTTTGCAACATCTGTGAGCTTAGTTTTGGCACCTTTTGGTCCTTTGCAATGCAGCTGATTTCCTCACAGCCTATTTTTTGAAGAGACTAAAATTCCCAATTTTCTGCTTTTTTCAATTGCATTTCGTTTGAACCTAGCTCCTTTCCAGAGTTTTTGTAAGCCTTTTCTTTTGGGATTCGCAAGATTCCTTTTCCCTTCCCGAAAGGAAATTTCATTTCCTTTCGGGAAGGGAAAAGGAATCTTGCGATTTCAATGGGGACCAATAGAGGAATCTTTGGTGCATGTCCCTGCACTTGATGGCAGGCCATGCCTTTTGATGGCTTTGACTTTGGGAAAGATTTTTTTCTTTTTTTGGTTGTTTTCTGAAGTGTTCATGCCATGTCCCTCATATCTTGCCCCCCTAAGATGTGTCTTCCTCCTTGACTTTTTCCCCTGCTTTTGCAACATCTGTGAGCTTAGTTTTGGCATCTTTTGGTCCTTTGCACTGCACCTGATAAAACCCCAGGCCATTTTTAAGAGTCACTAAATTTCCCAAATTTTCTTTTTTTCTCCTCCAATTGCAATTCATTTGATGTTGACTCCTTTCCAGCGTGTTTGTAGGTCCTTCTTTTCTGTTTTGGCCTTGAGTTGGCAAGCTTTGCTGCATGTGCCTGCCCTTGGTGGCGTATGGCCTGCCTGCATTTTGATGGCTTTGACTTTGGGAAAGATTTTCTCTATTTTTTTTTTTTTGTTTGTTTTAGGTATTCATGCCATGTCCTTCATATCTTGCCCCCTAAGTTGTGTCTTCCTCCTTGAATTTTTCCCCTGCTTTTGCAACATCTGTGAGCTTAGTTTTGGCATCTTTTGGTCCTTTGCACTGCACCTGATAAAACCCCAGGCCATTTTCTTAGAGTCACTAAATTTCCCAAATTTTCTTTTTTTTCTCCTCCAATTGCAATTCCTTGGATGTTGACTCCTTTCCAGCGTGTTTGTAGGTCCTTCTTTTCTGTTTTGGCCTTCAGTGGGGATCAATTTTGGCAAGCTTTGCTGCATGTGCCTGCCCTTGGTGGCGTATGGCCTGCCTGCATTTTGATGGCTTTGACTTTGGGAAAGATTTTTTCTTTTTTTTTTTTTTGTTTGTTTTAAGTATTCATGCCATGTCCTTCATATCTTGCCCCCTAAGTTGTGTCTTCCTGCTTGACTTTTTGCCCTGCTTTTGCAACATCTGTGAGCTTAGTTTTGGCACCTTTTGGTCCTTTGCAATGCAGCTGATTTCCTCACAGCCTATTTTTTGAAGAGACTAAAATTCCCGATTTTCTGCTTTATCACTTGCATTTCATTTGAACCTATCTCCTTTCCAGAGTGTTTGTAAGCCTTTCTTTTGGGATTCGCAAGATTCCTTTTCCCTTCCCGAAAGGAAATTTCATTTCCTTTCGGGAAGGGAAAAGGAATCTTGCGATTTCAATGGGGACCAATAGGGGAATCTTTGGTGCATGTCCCTGCACTTGACGGCAGGTCATGCCTTTTGATGGCTTTGACTTTGGGAAAGATTTTTTCTTTTTTTGGTTGTTTTCTGAAGTGTTCATGCCATGTCCCTCATATCTTGCCCCCTAAGTTGTGTCTTCCTCCTTGACTTTTTCCCCTGCTTTTGCAACATCTGTGAGCTTAGTTTTTGGCATCTTTTGGTCCTTTGCACTGCACCTGATAAAACACCAGGCCATTTTCTTAGAGTCACTAAATTTCCCAAATTTTCTTTTTTTCTCCTCCAATTGCAATTCCTTTGCTGTTGACTCCTTTCCAGCGTGTTTGTATGTCCTTCTTTTCTGTTTTGGCCTTCAGTGGGGATCAATTTTGGCAAGCTTTGCTGCATGTGCCTGCACTTGCTGGCGGATGGCCTGCCTGCATTTTTATGGCTTTGACTTTGGGAAAGAATTCTTATTTTTTTTTTTTTTTGTTTTAAGTATTCATGCCATGTCCCTCATATCTTGCCCCCTAAGTTGTGTCTTCCTGCTTGACTTTTTCCCCTGCTTTTGCAACATCTGTGAGCTTAGTTTTGGCATCTTTTGGTCCTTTGCACTGCACCTGCTAAAACCCCAGGCCACTTTCTAAGAGTCATTAAATTTCCCAAATTTTCATTCTTTCTCCTCCAATTGCAATTCCTTTGATGGTGTCTCCATTCCAGCGTGTTTGTAAGTCCTTCTTTTCTCTTTTGGCCTTCAGTGGGGATCAATTTTGGCAAGCTTTGCTGCATGTGCCTGCCCTTGGTGGCGTATGGCCTGCCTGCATTTTGATGGCTTTGACTTTGGGATAGATTTTTTTTTTTTTTTTTTTTCTGTTTTAAGTATTCATGCCATGTCCCTCATATCTTGCTCCCTAAGTTGTGTCTTCCTGCTTGACTTTTTGCCCTGCTTTTGCAACATCTGTGAGCTTAGTTTTGGCACCTTTTGGTCCTTTGCAATGCAGCTGATTTCCTCACAGCCTATTTTTTGAAGAGACTAAAATTCCCGATTTTCTGCTTTTTTCAGTTTCATTTCATTTGAACCTATCTCCTTTCCAGAGTGTTTGTAAGCCTTTCTTTTGGGATTCGCAAGATTCCTTTTCCCTTCCCAAAAGGAAATTTCATTTCCTTTCTGGAAGGGAAAAGGAATCTTGCGATTTCAATGGGGACCAATAGGGGAATCTTTGGTGCATGTCCCTGCACTTGATGGCAGGTCATGCCTTTTGATGGCATGACTTTGGGAAAGATTTTTTCTTTTTTTTTTTTTATTATTTTAAGTGTTCATGCCATGTCCCTCATATCTTGCCCCCCTAAGTTGTGTCTTCCTCCTTGACTTTTTCCCCTGCTTTTGCAACATCTGTGAGCTTAGTTTTGGCACCTTTGGGTCCTTTGCACTGCACCTGATATAAACCCAAGCCATTTTTTTAGAGTCAGTAATTTCCCACATTTCCATTTTTTCTCCTCCAATTGCAAATCCTTTGATGTTGTCTCCATTCCAGCGTGTTTGTAAGTCCTTGTTTTCTGTTTTGGCCTTCAGTGGGGATCAATTTTGGCAAGCTTTGCTGCATGTGCCTGCCCTTGGTGGCGTATGGCCTGCCTGCATTCTGATGGCTTTGACTTTGGGAAAGACTTTTTCTTTTTTTTTTTTTTTTTTTTTGTTTTAAGTATTCATGCCATGTCCCTCATATCTTGCTCCCTAAGTTGTGTCTTCCTCCTTGACTTTTTCCCCTGCTTTTGCAACATCTGTGAGCTTAGTTTTGGCATCTTTTGGTCCTTTGAACTGCACCTGCTAAAACCCCAGGCCACTTTCTAAGAGTCATTAAATTTCCCAAATTTTCATTTTTTCTCCTCCAATTGCAATTCCTTTGATGTTGACTCCTTTCCAGCGTGTTTGTAAGTCCTTCTTTTCAGTTTTGCCTTCAATGGGGATCAATTTTGGCAAGCTTTGCTGCATGTGCCTGCCCTTGGTGGCGTATGGCCTGCCTGCATTTTGATGGCTTTGACTTTGGGAAAGATTTTTTCTTTTTTTTCTTTTTTTTTGTTTTAAGTATTCATGCCATGTCCCTCATATCTTGCCCCCTAAGTTGTGTCTTCCTCCTTGACTTTTTCCCCTGCTTTTGCAACATCTGTGAGCTTAGTTTTGGCATCTTTGGGTCCTTTCCACTGCACCTGATATAAACCCCAGGCCATTTTCTTAGAGTCACTAAATTTCCCAATTTTTTTTTTTTCTCCTCTAATTGCAATTCCTTTGATGGTGTCTCCATTCCAGCGTGTTTGTAAGTCCTTCTTTTCTGTTTTGGCCTTCAGTGGGGATCAATTTTGGCAAGCTTTGCGGCATGTGCCTGCACTTGCTGGCGTAAGGCCTGCCTGCATTTTTATGGCTTTGACTTTGGGAAAGAATTTTCGTTGTTTTTTTCTTTTTGTTTTAAGTATTCATACCATGTCCCTCATATCTTGCCCCCTAAGTTGTGTCTTCCTCCTTGACTTTTTCCCCTGCTTTTGCAACATCTGTGAGCTTAGTTTTTGCGTCTTTAGGTCCTTTGCACTGCACCTTCTGAAACCCCAGGCCACTTTCTATGAGTCATTAAATTTCCCAAACTTTCATTTTTTCTCCTCCAATTGCAATTCCTTTGATGTTGACTCCTTTCCAGCGTGTTTGTAAGTCCTTCTTTTCTGTTTTGGCCTTCAGTGGGGATCAATTTTGGCAAGCTTTGCTGCATGTGCCTGCCCTTGCTGGCGTATGGCCTGCCTGCATTTTGATGGCTTTGACTTTGGGATAGATTTTTTCTTTTTTTTTTTTTTTTTTTTTGTTTTAAGTATTCATGCCATGTCCCTCATATCTTGCCCCCTAAGTTGTGTCTTCCTGCTTGACTTTTTCCCCTGCTTTTGCAACATCTGTGATCTTAGTTTTGGCACCTTTTGGTCCTTTGCAATGCAGCTGATTTCCTCACAGCCTATTTTTTGAAGAGACGAAAATTCCCGATTTTCTGCTTTTTTCAATTGCATTTCGTTTGAACCTAGCTCCTTTCCAGAGTGTTTGTAAGCCTTTCTTTTGGGATTCGCAAGATTCCTTTTCCCTTCCCGAAAGGAAATTTCATTTCCTTTCGGGAAGGGAAAAGGAATCTTGCGATTTCAATGGGGACCAATAGAGGAATCTTTGGTGCATGTCGCTGCACTTGATGGCAGGCCATGCCTTTTGATGGCTTTGACTTTGGGAAAGATTTTTTTCTTTTTTTGGTTGTTTTCTGAAGTATTCATGCCATGTCCCTCATATCTTGCCCCCTAAGGTGTGTCTTCCTCCTTGACTTTCTCCCCTGCTTTTGCAACATCTGTGAGCTTAGTTTTGGCACCTTTTGGTCCTTTGCACTGCACCTGCTAAAACCCCAGGCCACTTTCTAAGAGTCATTAAATTTCCCAAATTTTCATTCTTTCTCCTCCAATTGCAATTCCTTTGATGGTGTCTCCATTCCAGCGTGTTTGTAAGTCCTTCTTTTCTGTTTTGGCCTTCAGTGGGGATCAATGTTGGCAAGCTTTGCTGCATGTGCCTGCCCTTGGTGGTGTGTGGCCTACCTGCATTTTGATGGCTTTGACTTTGGGAAAGATTTTTTCTTTTTTTTTTTTTTATTACTTTAATTATTCATGCCATGTCCCTCATATCTTGCCCCCTAAGTTGTGTCTTCCTCCTTGACTTTTTCCCCTGCTTTTGCAACATCTCTGAGCTTAGTTTTAGCACGTTTTGGTCCTTTGCAATGCACCTGATAAAACCCCAGGCCATTTTCTTAGAGTCACTAAATTTCCCAAATTTTCTTTTTTTCTCCTCCAATTGCAATTCCTTTGATGTTGACTCCTTTCCAGCGTGTTTGTAGGTCCTTCTTTTCTGTTTTGGCCTTCAGTGGGGATCAATTTTGGCAAGCTTTGCTGCATGTGCCTGCCCTTGGTGGCGTATGGCCTGCCTGCATTTTGATGGCTTTGACTTTGGGAAAGATTTTTTCTTTTTTTTTCCTTTTTTGTTTTAAGTATTCATGCCATGTCCCTCATATCTTGCCCCCTAAGTTGTGTCTTCCTGCTTGACTTTTTCCCCTGCTTTTGCAACATCTGTGAGCTTAGTTTTGGCACCTTTTGGTCCTTTGCAATGCATCTCATAAAACACCAGTCCATTTTCTTAGAGTCATTAAATTTCCCAAATTTTCTTTTTTTCTCCTCCAGTTGCAATTCCTTTGATGTTGACTCCTTTCCAGCGTGTTTGTAGGTCCTTCTTTTCTGTTTTGGCCTTCAGTGGGTGTGGGATCTCAGCCCCTCAGGACTGAGATACAGAGTGTCCGAGACCACCCTTGGGGGGCTCGGGAGTCCTGGAATGTTGCCAGAAGTGTCTGGTGGCTGGACTTTGATCCCACACAGACAACGACGACTGTATGAGGATGGGAGGATCTCACCAGGGTGAATGGTGAAGGAATAAGTTAATTAGAGTGTGAGACACAGGGTTTAGGATTTCTGTACAGGGGGGTCTGAAGAAGTAAGATGGAGGAATTGGGGTGTGTCCTGTCCTTCTTCTTCTTCTTCTCGGCCTCCATCTTCTGTGGTGATGGTGGCACTTTGGGATTGGTTATTACTAGAGGTGCACCGGTTAATAAGGGTATAAGGTATTGGGGAGAAATTGTAAATATTGTCCACGTAACTTCGAGTATAAAGATAGATGACCGCCCCGGGGGCTCGCAGTGTGCCCATGGCTGGCTTGCTGGGCAGACCGCTGTTGGGCTGAAAGAAAATCTTTTAGATAAACAATTAATAAACACCGAGACCGAGAAAGATCAGAAGTCTCTTCTCGTGTTTTGAAGCGCCGGACTGTCCAAGGCCACCCTGGGCCTTTCCAGGCCACCTAAACAGCCGAGCAAAAGAAAAAAGAAAACCTGATAAGTGGGGATCAATTTTGGCAAGCTTTGCTGCATGTGCCTGCTCTTGCTGGCGTATGGCCTGCCTGCATTTTGATGGCTTTGACTTTGGGAAAGATTTTTTCTTTTTTTTTTTTTAATATTTTAGGTTTTCATGCCATGTTCCTCATATCTTGCCCCCTGTTGTGTCCTCCTCCTTGACTTTTTCCCCTGCTTTTGCAACATCTGTGAGCTTAGTTTTGGCATCTTTTGGTCCTTTGCACTGCACCTGATAAAACACAGGCCACTTTCTAAGAGTCATTAAATTTCCCAAATTTTCTTTTTTTATCCTCCAATTGCAATTCCTTTGATGGTGTCTCCATTCCAGCGTGTTTGTAGGTCCTTCTTTTCTGTTTTGGCCTTCAGTGGGGATCAATTTTGGCAAGCTTTGCTGCATGTGCCTGCCCGTGGTGGCGTATGGCCTGCCTGCATTTTGATGGCTTTGACTTTGGGATAGATTTTTTCTTTTTTTTTTTTTTTTTTTTTGTTTTTAGTATTCATGCCATGTCCCTCATATCTTGCCCCCTAAGTTGTGTATTCCTCCTTGACTTTTTCCCCTGATTTTGCAACATCTGTGAGCTTAGTTTTGGCATCTTTTGGTCCTTTGCACTGCACCTGATAAAACCCCAGGCCATTTTCTTAGAGTCACTAAATTTCCCGAATTTTCATTTTTTCTCCTCCAATTGCAATTCCTTTGATGTTGACTCCTTTCCAGCGTGTTTGTAAGTCCTTCTTTTCTGTTTTGCCTTCATTGGGGATCAATTTTGGCAAGCTTTGCTGCATGTGCCTGCACTTGCTGGCGTATGGCCTGCCTGCATTATGATGGCTTTGACTTTGGGAAAGATTTTTCCTTTTTTTTCTTTTTTTTTCTTTTAAGTATTCATGCCATGTCCCTCATATCTTGCCCCCTAAGTTGTGTCTTCCTGCTTGACTTTTTCCCCTGCTTTTGCAACATCTGTGAGCTTAGTTTTGGCACCTTTTGGTCCTTTGCAATGCAGCTGATTTCCTCACAGCCTATTTTTTGAAGAGACTAAAATTCCCGATTTTCTGCTTTTTTCAATTGCATTTCGTTTGAACCTATCTCCTTTCCAGAGTGTTTGTAAGCCTTTCTTTTGGGATTCGCAAGATTCCTTTTCCCTTCCCGAAAGGAAATTTCATTTCCTTTCGGGAAGGGAAAAGGAATCTTGCGATTTCAATGGGGACCAATAGAGGAATCTTTGGTGCATGTCCCTGCACTTGATGGCAGGCCATGCCTTTTGATGGCTTTGACTTTGGGAAAGATTTTTTCTTTTTTTGGTTGTTTTCTGAAGTGTTCATGCCATGTCCCTCATATCTTGCCCCCTAAGTTGTGTCTTCCTCCTTGACTTTTTCCCCTGCTTTTGCAACATTTGTGAGCTTAGTTTTGGCATCTTTTGGTCCTTTGCACTGCACCTGATAAAACCCCAGGCCATTTTTCTTAGAGTCACTAAATTTCCCAAATTTTCTTTTTTTTCTCCTCCAATTGCAATTCCTTTGATGTTGACTCCTTTCCAGCGTGTTTGTAGGTCCTTCTTTTCTGTTTTGGCCTTCAGTGGGGATCAATTTTGGCAAGCTTTGCTGCATGTGCCTGCCCTTGGTGGCGTATGGCCTGCCTGCATTTTGATGGCTTTGACTTTGGGAAAGATTTTTTCTTTTTTTTTTTTTTTTTTGGTTTTTAGTATTCATGCCATGTCCCTCATATCTTGCCCCCTAAGTTGTGTCTTCCTGCTTGACTTTTTGCCCTGCTTTTGCAACATCTGTGATCTTAGTTTTGGCAACTTTTGGTCCTTTGCACTGCACCTGCTAAAACCCCAGGCCACTTTCTAAGAGTCACTAAATTTCCCAAATTTTCATTTTTTCTCCTCCAATTGCAATTCCTTTGATGGTGTCTCCATTCCAGCGTGTTTGTAAGTCCTTCTTTTCACTTTTGGCCTTCAGTGGGGATCAATTTTGGCAAGCTTTGCTGCATGTGCCTGCTCTTGCTGGCGTATGGCCTGCCTGCATTTTGATGGTATTGACTTTGGGAACGATTTTTTCTTTTTTTTTTTAATATTTTAGGTTTTCATGCCATGTTCCTCATATCTTGCCCCCTGTTGTGTCCTCCTCCTTGACTTTTTCCCCTGCTTTTGCAACATCTTTGAGCTTAGTTTTGGCATCTTTTGGTCCTTTGCAATGAACCTCCTAAAACCCCCGGCCACTTTCTAAGAGCAACTAAATTTCCAAATTTTCTTTTTTTATCCTCCAATTGCAATTCCTTTGATGTTGACTCCTTTCCAGCGTGTTTGTAGGTCCTTCTTTTCTGTTTTGGCCTTCAGTGGGGATCAATTTTGGCAAGCTTTGCTGCATGTGCCTGCACTTGCTGGCGTATGGCCTGCCTGCATTCTGTTGGCTTTGACTTTGGGAAAGATTTTTTTTTGTTTTTGTTTTTTTTTTTTTTTTGATTTAAGTATTCATGCCATGTTCCTCATATCTTGCCCCCTAAGTTGTGTCTTCCTCCTTGACTTTTTCCCCTGCTTTTGCAACATCTGTGAGCTTAGTTTTGGCATCTTTTGGTCCTTTGCACTGCACCTGCTGAAACCCCAGGCCACTTTCTAAGAGTCAATAAATTTCCCGAATTTTCTTTTTTTCTCCTCTAATTGCAATTCCTTTGATGGTGTCTCCATTCCAGCGTGTTTGTAAGTCCTTCTTTTCTGTTTTGGCCTTCAGTGGGGATCACTTTTGGCAAGCTTTGCTGCATGTGCGTGCCCTTGGTGGTGTATGGCCTGCCTGCAATTTGATGGCTTTGACTTTGGGAAAGATTTTTTCTTATTTTTTTTTTTTTTGTTTTAAGTATTCATGCCATGTCCCTCATATCTTGCTCCATAAGTTGTGTCTTCCTGCTTGACTTTTTGCCCTGCTTTTGCAACATTTGTGAGCTTAGTTTTGCCACCTTTTGGTCCTTTGCAATGCAGCTGATTTCCTCACAGCCTATTTTTTGAAGAGACTAAAATTCCCGATTTTCTGCTTTTTTCAGTTGCATTTCATTTGAACCTATCTCCTTTCCAGAGTGTTTGTAAGCCTTTCTTTTGGGATTCGCAAGATTCCTTTTCCCTTCCCAAAAGGAAATTTCATTTTCTTTCGGGAAGGGAAAAGGAATCTTGCGATTTCAATGGGGACCAATAGGGGAATCTTTGGTGCATGTCCCTGCACTTGATGGCAGGTCATGCCTTTTGATGGCTTTGACTTTGGGAAAGATTTTTTCTTTTTTTTTTTTTATTATTTTAAGTGTTCATGCCATGTCCCACATATCTTGCCCCCTAAGTTGTGTCTTCCTCCTTGACTTTTTCCCCTGCTTTTGCAACATCTGTGAGCTTAGTTTTGGCATCTTTTGGTCCTTTGCACTGCACCTGATAAAACACAGGCCACTTTCTAAGAGTCATTAAATTTCCCAAATTTTCTTTTTTTATCCTCCAATTGCAATTCCTTTGATGGTGTCTCCATTACAGCGTGTATGTAAGTCCTTCTTTTCTTTTTTGGCCTTCAGTGGGGATCAATTTTGGCAAGCTTTGCTGCATGTGCCTGCCCGTGGTGGCGTATGGCCTGCCTGCATTTTGATGGCTTTGACTTTGGGATTGATTTTTTCTTTTTTTTTTTTTTTTTTTTGTTTTAAGTATTCATGCCATGTCCCTCATATCTTGCCCCCTAAGTTGTGTCTTCCTCCTTGACTTTTTCCCCTGATTTTGCAACATCTGTGAGCTTAGTTTTGGCATCTTTTGGTCCTTTGCACTGCACCTAAAAAAACCCCAGGCCACTTTCTATGAGTCATTAAATTTCCCAAACTTTCATTTTTTCTCCTCCAATTGCAATTCCTTTGATGGTGTCTCCATTCCAGTGTGTTTGTAAGTCCTTCTTTTCTGTTTTGGCCTTCAGTGGGGATCAATTTTGGCAAGCTTTGCTGCATGTGCGTGCCCTTGGTGGCGTATGGCCTGCCTGCATTTTGATGGCTTTGACTTTGGGAAAGATTTTTTCTTTTTTTTTTTTTTTATTATTTTAAGTATTCATGCCATGTCCCTCATATCTTGCCCCCTAAGTTGTGTCTTCCTGCTTGACTTTTTCCCCTGCTTTTGCAACATCTGTGAGCTTAGTTTTGGCACCTTTTGGTCCTTTGCAATGCAGCTGATTTCCTCACAGCCTATTTTTTGAAGAGACTAAAATTCCCGATTTTCTGCTTTTTTCAATTGCATTTCGTTTGAACCTATCTCCTTTCCAGAGTTTTTGTAAGCCTTTCTTTTGGGATTCGCAAGATTCCTTTTCCCTTCCCAAAAGGAAATTTCATTTCCTTTCGGGAAGGGAAAAGGAATCTTGCGATTTCAATGGGGACCAATAGAGGAATCTTTGGTGCATGTCCCTGCACTTGATGGCAGGCCAAGCCTTTTGATGGCTTTGACTTTGGGAAAGATTTTTTTCTTTTTTTGGTTGTTTTCTGAAGTGTTCATGCCATGTCCCTCATATCTTGCCCCCTAAGTTGTGTCTTCCTCCTTGACTTTTTCCCCTGCTTTTGCAACATCTGTGAGCTTAGTTTTGGCACCTTTTGGTCCTTAGCAATGCACCTGATATAAACCCAGGCCATTTTTTTAGTGTCAGTAATTTCCCTATTTTTCTTTGTTTCTCCTCCAATTGCAAGTCCTTTGATGTTGACTCCTTTCCAGCGTGTTTGTAGGTCCTTCTTTTCTGTTTTGGCCTTCAGTGGAGATCAATTTTGGCAAGCTTTACTGCATGTGCCTGCTTTTGCTGGCGTATGGCCTGCCTGCATTTTGATGGCTTTGACTTTGGGAAAGATTTTTTCTTTTTTTTTTTTTTATTATTTTAAGTATTCATGCCATGTCCCTCATATCTTGCTCCCTAAGTTGTGTCTTCCTGCTTGACTTTTTCCCCTGCTTTTGCAACATCTGTGAGCTTAGTTTTGGCACCTTTTGGTCCTTTGCAATGCAGCTGATTTCCTCACAGCCTATTTTTTGAAGAGACTAAAATTCCCGATTTTCTGCTTTTTTCAATTGCATTTCGTTTGAACCTATCTCCTTTCCAGAGTGTTTGTAAGCCTTTCTTTTGGGATTCGCAAGATTCCTTTTCCCTTCCCGAAAGGAAATTTCATTTCCTTTCGGGAAGGGAAAAGGAATCTTGCGATTTCAATGGGGACCAATAGAGGAATCTTTGGTGCATGTCCCTGCACTTGATGGCAGGCCATGCCTTTTGATGGCTTTGACTTTGGGAAAGATTTTTTCTTTTTTTGGTTGTTTTCTGAAGTGTTCATGCCATGTCCCTCATATCTTGCCCCCTAAGTTGTGTGTTCCTCCTTGACTTTCTCCCCTGCTTTTGCAACATCTGTGAGCTTAGTGTTGGCAACTTTTGGTCCTTTGCACTGCACCTGATAAAACCCCAGGCCATTTTCTTAGAGTCACTAAATTTCCCAAATTTTCTTTTTTTCTCCTCCAATTGCAATTCCTTTGATGTTGACTCCTTTCCAGCGTGTTTGTAGGTCCTTCTTTTCTGTTTTGGCCTTCAGTGGGGATCAATTTTGGCAAGCTTTGCTGCATGTGCCTGCCCTTAGTGGCGTATGGCCTGCCTGCATTTTGATGGCTTTGACTTTGGGAAAGATTTTTTCTTTTTTTTTTTTTTTTTTGTTTTAAGTATTCATGCCATGTCCCTCATATCTTGCCCCCTAAGTTGTGTCTTCCTCCTTGACTTTTTCCCCTGCTTTTGCAACATTTGTGAGCTTAGTTTTGGCATCTTTTGGTCCTTTGCACTGCACCTGCTAAAACCCCAGGCCACTTTCTAAGAGTCATTAAATTTCCCAAATTTTCATTTTTTCTCCTCCAATTGCAATTCCTTTGATGGTGTCTCCATTCCAGCGTGTTTGTAAGTCCTTCTTTTCACTTTTGGCCTTCAGTGGGGATCAATTTTGGCAAGCTTTGCTGCATGTGCCTGCCCTTGGTGGCGTATGGCCTGCCTGCATTTTGATGGCTTTGACTTTGGGATAGATTTTTTCTTTTTTTTTTTTTGTTTTAAGTATTCATGCCATGTCCCTCATATCTTGCTCCCTAAGTTGTGTCTTCTTGCTTGACTTTTTCCCCTGCTTTTGCAACATCTGTGAGCTTAGTTTTGGAATCTTTTGGTCCTTTGCAATGCACCTGATATAAACCCAGGCCATTTTTTTAGAGTCAGTAATTTCCCTATTTTTCTTTGTTTCTCCTCCAATTGCAAGTCCTTTGATGTTGACTCCTTTCCAGCGTGTTTGTAGGTCCTTCTTTTCTGTTTTGGCCTTCAGTGGGGATCAATTTTGGCAAGCTTTGCTGCATGTGCCTGCCCTTGGTGGTGTATGGCCTGCCTGCATTTTGATGACTTTGACTTTGGGAAAGATTTTTTCTTTTTTTTTTTTTTTTTTGTTTTAAGTATTCATGCCATGTCCCTCATATCTTGCCCCCTAAGTTGTGTCTTCCTGCTTGACTTTTTGCCCTGCTTTTGCAACATCTGTGAGCTTAGTTTTGGCACCTTTTGGTCCTTTGCAATGCAGCTCATTTCCTCACAGCCTATTTTTTGAAGAGACTAAAATTCCCGATTTTCTGCTTTTTTCAGTTGCATTTCATTTGAACCTATCTCCTTTCCAGAGTGTTTGTAAACCTTTCTTTTGGGATTCGCAAGATTCCTTTTCCCTTCCCAAAAGGAAATTTCATTTCCTTTTGTGAAGGGAAAAGGAATCTTGCGATTTCAATGGGGACCAATAGGTGAATCTTTGGTGCATGTCCCTGCACTTGATGGCAGATCATGCCTTTTGAGGCATGACTTTGGGAAAGATTTTTTCTTTTTTTTTTTTTATTATTTTAAGTGTTCATGCCATGTCCCACATATCTTGCCCCCTACGTTGTGTCTTCCTGCTTGACTTTTTCCCCTGCTTTTGCAACATCTGTGAGCTTAGTTTTGGCACCTTTTGGTCCTTTGCACTGCACCTGATAAAACACCAGGCCATTTTCTTAGAGTCATTAAATTTCCCAAATTTTCTTTTTTTCTCCTCCAATTGCAATTCCTTTGCTGTTGACTCCTTTCCAGCGTGTTTGTAGGTCCTTGTTTTCTGTTTTGGCCTTCAGTGGGGATCAGTGTTGGCAAGCTTTGCTGCATGTGCCTGCTTTTGCTGGCGTATGGCCTGCCTGCATTTTGATGGCTTTGACTTTGGGAAAGATTTTTTCTCTTTTTTTTTTAATATTTTAGGTTTTCATGCCATGTTCCTCATATCTTGCCCCCTGTTGTGTCCTCCTCCTTGACTTTTTCCCCTGCTTTTGCAACATCTTTGAGCTTAGTTTTGGCATCTTTTGGTCCTTTGCAATGAACCTCCTAAAACCCCCGGCCACTTTCTAAGAGTCACTAAATTTCCAAAATTTTCTTTTTTTATCCTCCAATTGCAATTCTTTGATGTTGACTCCTTTCCAGCGTGTTTATAGGTCCTTCTTTTCTGTTTTGGCCTTCAGTGGGGATCAATTTTGGAAAGCTTTGCTGCATGTGCCTGCACTTGCTGGCGTATGGCCTGCCTGCATTCTGTTGGCTTTGACTTTGGGAAAGATTTTTTTTTTGTTTTTGTTTTTTTTTTTTTTTGATTTAAGTATTCATGCCATGTTCCTCATATCTTGCCCCCTAAGTTGTGTCTTCCTCCTTGACTTTTTCCCCTGCTTTTGCAACATCTGTGAGCTTAGTTTTGGCATCTTTTGGTCCTTTGCACTGCACCTGCTGAAACCCCAGGCCACTTTCTAAGAGTCAATAAATTTCCCAAATTTTCTTTTTTTCTCCTCTAATTGCAATTCCTTTGATGGTGTCTCCATTCCAGCGTGTTTGTAAGTCCTTCTTTTCTGTTTTGGCCTTCAGTGGGGATCACTTTTGGCAAGCTTTGCTTCATGTGCCTGCCCTTGGTGGTGTATGGCCTGCCTGCATTTTGATGGCTTTGACTTTGGGAAAGATTTTTTCTTATTTTTTTTTTTTTTTTGTTTTAAGTATTCATGCCATGTCCCACATATCTTGCCCCCTAAGTTGTGTCTTCCTGCTTGACTTTTTGCCCTGCTTTTGCAACATCTGTGAGCTTAGTTTTGGCACCTTTTGGTCCTTTGCAATGCAGCTGATTTCCTCACAGCCTATTTTTTGAAGAGACTAAAATTCCCGATTTTCTGCTTTTTTCAATTGCATTTCATTTGAACCTATCTCCTTTCCAGAGTGTTTGTAAGCCTTTCTTTTGGGATTCAAAAGATTCCTTTTCCCTTCCCAAAAGGAAATTTCATTTCCTTTCGGGAAGGGAAAAGGAATCTTGCGATTTCAATGGGGACCAATAGGGGAATCTTTGGTGCATGTCCCTGCACTTGATGGCAGGCCATGCCTTTTGATGGCTTTGACTTTGGGAAAGATTTTTTTTCTTTTTTTGGTTGTTTTCTGAAGTGTTCATGCCATGTCCCTCATATCTTGCCCCCTAAGTTGTGTCTTCCTCCTTGACTTTTTCCCCTGCTTTTGCAACATTTGTGAACTTAGTTTTAGCACCTTTTGGTCCTTTGCAGTGCACCTGATAAAACCCCAGGCCATTTTCTTAGAGTCACTAAATTTCCCAAATATTCTTTTTTTCTCCTCCAATTGCAATTCTTTTGATGTTGACTCCTTTCCAGCGTGTTTGTATGTCCTTCTTTTCTGTTTTGGCCTTCAGTGGGGATCAATTTTGGCAAGCTTTGCTGCATGTGCCTGCCCTTGGTGGCGTATGGCCTGCCTGCATTTTGATGGCTTTGACTTTGGGAAAGATTTTTTCTTTATTTTTTTTTTTTTTGTTTTAAGTATTCATGCCGTGTCCCTCATATCTTGCCCCCTGAGTTGTGTCTTCCGCCTTGACTTTTTCCCCTGCTTTTGCAACATCTGTGAGCTTAGTTTTGGCATCTTTTGGTCCTTTGCACTGCACCTGCTGAAACCCCAGGCCACTTTCTAAGAGTCAATAAATTTCCCAAATTTTCTTTTTTTCTCCTCTAATTGCAATTCCTTTGATGGTGTCTCCATTCCAGCGTGTTTGTAAGTCCTTCTTTTCTGTTTTGGCCTTCAGTGGGGATCACTTTTGGCAAGCTTTGCTGCATGTGCCTGCCCTTGGTGGTGTATGGCCTGCCTGCATTTTGATGGCTTTGACTTTGGGAAAGATTTTTTCTTATTTTTTTTTTTTTGTTTTAAGTATTCATGCCATGTCCCTCATATCTTGCTCCCTAAGTTGTGTCTTCCTGCTTGACTTTTTGCCCTGCTTTTGCAACATCTGTGAGCTTAGTTTTGGCACATTTTGGTCCTTTGCAATGCACCTGATATAAACCCAGGCCATTTTTTTAGAGTCAGTAATTTCCCTATTTTTCTTTGTTTCTCCTCCAATTGCAAGTCCTTTGATGTTGACTCCTTTCCAGCGTGTTTGTAGGTCCTTCTTTTCTGTTTTGGCCTTCAGTGGGGATCAATTTTGGCAAGCTTTGCTGCATGTGCCTGCCCTTGGTGGCGTATGGCCTGCCTGCATTTTGATGACTTTGACTTTGGGAAAGATTTTTTCTTTTTTTTTTTTTTATTATTTTAAGTATTCATGCCATGTCCCTCATATCTTGCCCCCTAAGTTGTGTCTTCCTCCTTGACTTTTTGCCCTGCTTTTGCAACATCTGTGAGCTTAGTTTTGGCACCTTTTGGTCCTTTGCAATGCAGCTGATTTCCTCACAGCCTATTTTTTGAAGAGACTAAAATTCCCGATTTTCTGCTTTTTTCAGTTGCATTTCATTTGAACCTATCTCCTTTCCAGAGTGTTTGTAAGCCTTTCTTTTGGGATTCGCAAGATTCCTTTTCCCTTCCCAAAAGGAAATTTCATTTCCTTTCGGGAAGGGAAAAGGAATCTTGCGATTTCAATGGGGACCAATAGGGGAATCTTTGGTGCATGTCCCTGCACTTGATGGCAGGTCATGCCTTTTGATGGCATGACTTTGGGAAAGATATTTTTTTTTTTTTTTTTCTTTTTTTAACTGTTCATGCCATGTCCCTCATATCTTGCCCCCTGAGTTGTGTCTTCCTCCTTGACTTTTTCCCCTGCTTTTGCAACATCTGTGAGCTTAGTTTTGGCATCTTTTGGTCCTTTGCACTGCACCTGAAAAAACACCAGGCCATTTTCTTAGAGTCACTAAATTTCCCAAATTTTATTTTTTTCTCCTCCAATTGCAATTCCTTTGATGTTGACTCCTTTCCAGCGTGTTTGTAAGTCCTTCTTTTCTGTTTTGCCTTCAGTGGGGATCAATTTTGGCAAGCTTTGCTGCATGTGCCTGCCCTTGGTGGCGTATGGCCTGCCTGCATTTTGATGGCTTTGACTTTGGGAAAGATTTTTTCTTTTTTTTCTTTTTTTTTGTTTTAAGTATTCATGCCATGTCCCTCATATCTTGCTCCCTGAGTTGTGTATTCCTCCTTGACTTTTTGCCCTGCTTTTGCAACATCTGTGAGCTTAGTTTTGGCATCTTTTGGTCCTTTGCACTGCACCTTCTGAAACCCCAGGCCACTTTCTATGAGTCATTAAATTTCCCAAACTTTCATATTTTCTCCTCCAATTGCAATTCCTTTGATGGTGTCTCAATTCCAGCGTGTTTGTAAGTCCTTCTTTTCTGTTTTGGCCTTCAGTGGGGATCAATTTTGGCAAGCTTTGCTGCGTGTGCCTGCCCGTGGTGGCGTATGGCCTGCCTGCATTTTGATGGCTTTGACTTTGGAATAGATTTTTTCTTTTTTTTTTTTTTTTTTGTTTTAAGTATTCATGCCATGTCCCTCATATCTTGCCCCCTAAGTTGTGTCTTCCTGCTTGACTTTTTGCCCTGCTTTTGCAACATCTGTGAGCTTAGTTTTGGCACCTTTTTGTCCTTTGCAATGCAGCTGATTTCCTCACAGCCTATTTTTTGAAGAGACTAAAATTCCCGATTTTCTGCTTTTTTCAGTTGCATTTCATTTGAACCTATCTCCTTTCCAGAGTGTTTGTAAGCCTTTCTTTTGGGATTCGCAAGATTCCTTTTCCCTTCCCAAAAGGAAATTTCATTTCCTTTCGGGAAGGGAAAAGGAATCTTGCGATTTCAATGGGGACCAATAGGGGAATCTTTGGTGCATGTCCCTGCACTTGATGGCAGGCCATGCCTTTTGATGGCTTTGACTTTGGGAAAGATTTTTTCTTTTTTTTTTTTTATTATTTTAAGTGTTCATGCCATGTCCCTCATATCTTGCCCCCTAAGTTGTGTCTTCCTCCTTGACTTTTTCCCCTGCTTTTGCAACATCTGTGAGCTTAGTTTTGGCATCTTTTGGTCCTTTGCACTGCACCTGATAAAACCCAGGCCACTTCCTAAGAGTCATTAAATTTCCCAAATTTTCTTTTTTTATCCTCCAATTGCAACTCCTTTGATGGTGTCTCCATTCCAGCGTGTTTGTAGGTCCTTCTTTTCTGTTTTGGCCTTCAGTGGGGATCAATTTTGGCAAGCTTTGCTGCATGTGCCTGCCCGTGGTGGCGTATGGCCTGCCTGCATTTTGATGGCTTTGACTTTGGGATAGATTTTTTTTTTTTTTTTTTTTTTTGTTTTAAGTATTCATGCCATGTCCCTCATATCTTGCTCCCTAAGTTGTGTCTTCTCCTTCACTTTTTCCCCTGCTTTTGCAACATCTGTGAGCTTAGTTTTGGCATCTTTTGGTCCTTTGCACTGCACCTGATAAAACACCAGGCCATTTTCTTAGAGTCACTAAATTTCCCAATTTTTTTTTTTCTCCTCTAATTGCAATTCCTTTGATGGTGTCTCCATTCCAGCGTGTTTGTAAGTCCTTCTTTTCTGTTTTGGCCTTCAGTGGGGATCAATTTTGGCAAGCTTTGCGGCATGTGCCTGCACTTGCTGGCGTAAGGCCTGCCTGCATTTTTATGGCTTTGACTTTGGGAAAGAATTTTCGTTGTTTTTTTCTTTTTGTTTTAAGTATTCATACCATGTCCCTCATATCTTGCCCCCTAAGTTGTGTCTTCCTCCTTGACTTTTTCCCCTGCTTTTGCAACATCTGTGAGCTTAGTTTTTGCGTCTTTAGGTCCTTTGCACTGCACCTTCTGAAACCCCAGGCCACTTTCTATGAGTCATTAAATTTCCCAAACTTTCATTTTTTCTCCTCCAATTGCAATTCCTTTGATGTTGACTCCTTTCCAGCGTGTTTGTAAGTCCTTCTTTTCTGTTTTGGCCTTCAGTTGGGATCAATTTTGGCAAGCTTTGCTGCATGTGCCTGCCCTTGCTGGCGTATGGCCTGCCTGCATTTTGATGGCTTTGACTTTGGGATAGATTTTTTCTTTTTTTTTTTTTTTTTTTTGTTTTAAGTATTCATGCCATGTCCCTCATATCTTGCCCCCTAAGTTGTGTCTTCCTGCTTGACTTTTTCCCCTGCTTTTGCAACATCTGTGATCTTAGTTTTGGCACCTTTTGGTCCTTTGCAATGCAGCTGATTTCCTCACAGCCTATTTTTTGAAGAGACGAAAATTCCCCATTTTCTGCTTTTTTCAATTGCATTTCGTTTGAACCTAGCTCCTTTCCAGAGTGTTTGTAAGCCTTTCTTTTGGGATTCGCAAGATTCCTTTTCCCTTCCCGAAAGGAAATTTCATTTCCTTTCGGGAAGGGAAAAGGAATCTTGCGATTTCAATGGGGACCAATAGAGGAATCTTTGGTGCATGTCGCTGCACTTGATGGCAGGCCATGCCTTTTGATGGCTTTGACTTTGGGAAAGATTTTTTTCTTTTTTTGGTTGTTTTCTGAAGTATTCATGCCATGTCCCTCATATCTTGCCCCCTAAGGTGTGTCTTCCTCCTTGACTTTCTCCCCTGCTTTTGCAACATCTGTGAGCTTAGTTTTGGCACCTTTTGGTCCTTTGCACTGCACCTGCTAAAACCCCAGGCCACTTTCTAAGAGTCATTAAATTTCCCAAATTTTCATTCTTTCTCCTCCAATTGCAATTCCTTTGATGGTGTCTCCATTCCAGCGTGTTTGTAAGTCCTTCTTTTCTGTTTTGGCCTTCAGTGGGGATCAATGTTGGCAAGCTTTGCTGCATGTGCCTGCCCTTGGTGGTGTGTGGCCTACCTGCATTTTGATGGCTTTGACTTTGGGAAAGATTTTTTCTTTTTTTTTTTTTTATTACTTTAATTATTCATGCCATGTCCCTCATATCTTGCCCCCTAAGTTGTGTCTTCCTCCTTGACTTTTTCCCCTGCTTTTGCAACATCTCTGAGCTTAGTTTTAGCACGTTTTGGTCCTTTGCAATGCACCTGATAAAACCCCAGGCCATTTTCTTAGAGTCACTAAATTTCCCAAATTTTCTTTTTTTCTCCTCCAATTGCAATTCCTTTGATGTTGACTCCTTTCCAGCGTGTTTGTAGGTCCTTCTTTTCTGTTTTGGCCTTCAGTGGGGATCAATTTTGGCAAGCTTTGCTGCATGTGCCTGCCCTTGGTGGCGTATGGCCTGCCTGCATTTTGATGGCTTTGACTTTGGGAAAGATTTTTTCTTTTTTTTTCCTTTTTTGTTTTAAGTATTCATGCCATGTCCCTCATATCTTGCCCCCTAAGTTGTGTCTTCCTGCTTGACTTTTTCCCCTGCTTTTGCAACATCTGTGAGCTTAGTTTTGGCACCTTTTGGTCCTTTGCAATGCATCTCATAAAACACCAGTCCATTTTCTTAGAGTCATTAAATTTCCCAAATTTTCTTTTTTTCTCCTCCAGTTGCAATTCCTTTGATGTTGACTCCTTTCCAGCGTGTTTGTAGGTCCTTCTTTTCTGTTTTGGCCTTCAGTGGGTGTGGGATCTCAGCCCCTCAGGACTGAGATACAGAGTGTCCGAGACCACCCTTGGGGGGCTCGGGAGTCCTGGAATGTTGCCAGAAGTGTCTGGTGGCTGGACTTTGATCCCACACAGACAACGACGACTGTATGAGGATGGGAGGATCTCACCAGGGTGAATGGTGAAGGAATAAGTTAATTAGAGTGTGAGACACAGGGTTTAGGATTTCTGTACAGGGGGGTCTGAAGAAGTAAGATGGAGGAATTGGGGTGTGTCCTGTCCTTCTTCTTCTTCTTCTCGGCCTCCATCTTCTGTGGTGATGGTGGCACTTTGGGATGGGTTATTACTAGAGGTGCACCGGTTAATAAGGGTATAAGGTATTGGGGAGAAATTGTAAATATTGTCCACGTAACTTCGAGTATAAAGATAGATGACCGCCCCGGGGGCTCGCAGTGTGCCCATGGCTGGCTTGCTGGGCAGACCGCTGTTGGGCTGAAAGAAAATCTTTTAGATAAACAATTAATAAACACCGAGACCGAGAAAGATCAGAAGTCTCTTCTCGTGTTTTGAAGCGCCGGACTGTCCAAGGCCACCCTGGGCCTTTCCAGGCCACCTAAACAGCCGAGCAAAAGAAAAAAGAAAACCTGATAAGTGGGGATCAATTTTGGCAAGCTTTGCTGCATGTGCCTGCTCTTGCTGGCGTATGGCCTGCCTGCATTTTGATGGCTTTGACTTTGGGAAAGATTTTTTCTTTTTTTTTTTTAATATTTTAGGTTTTCATGCCATGTTCCTCATATCTTGCCCCCTGTTGTGTCCTCCTCCTTGACTTTTTCCCCTGCTTTTGCAACATCTGTGAGCTTAGTTTTGGCATCTTTTGGTCCTTTGCACTGCACCTGATAAAACACAGGCCACTTTCTAAGAGTCATTAAATTTCCCAAATTTTCTTTTTTTATCCTCCAATTGCAATTCCTTTGATGGTGTCTCCATTCCAGCGTGTTTGTAGGTCCTTCTTTTCTGTTTTGGCCTTCAGTGGGGATCAATTTTGGCAAGCTTTGCTGCATGTGCCTGCCCGTGGTGGCGTATGGCCTGCCTGCATTTTGATGGCTTTGACTTTGGGATAGATTTTTTCTTTTTTTTTTTTTTTTTTTTTGTTTTTAGTATTCATGCCATGTCCCTCATATCTTGCCCCCTAAGTTGTGTATTCCTCCTTGACTTTTTCCCCTGATTTTGCAACATCTGTGAGCTTAGTTTTGGCATCTTTTGGTCCTTTGCACTGCACCTGATAAAACCCCAGGCCATTTTCTTAGAGTCACTAAATTTCCCGAATTTTCATTTTTTCTCCTCCAATTGCAATTCCTTTGATGTTGACTCCTTTCCAGCGTGTTTGTAAGTCCTTCTTTTCTGTTTTGCCTTCATTGGGGATCAATTTTGGCAAGCTTTGCTGCATGTGCCTGCACTTGCTGGCGTATGGCCTGCCTGCATTATGATGGCTTTGACTTTGGGAAAGATTTTTTCTTTTTTTTCTTTTTTTTTCTTTTAAGTATTCATGCCATGTCCCTCATATCTTGCCCCCTAAGTTGTGTCTTCCTGCTTGACTTTTTCCCCTGCTTTTGCAACATCTGTGAGCTTAGTTTTGGCACCTTTTGGTCCTTTGCAATGCAGCTGATTTCCTCACAGCCTATTTTTTGAAGAGACTAAAATTCCCGATTTTCTGCTTTTTTCAATTGCATTTCGTTTGAACCTATCTCCTTTCCAGAGTGTTTGTAAGCCTTTCTTTTGGGATTCGCAAGATTCCTTTTCCCTTCCCGAAAGGAAATTTCATTTCCTTTCGGGAAGGGAAAAGGAATCTTGCGATTTCAATGGGGACCAATAGAGGAATCTTTGGTGCATGTCCCTGCACTTGATGGCAGGCCATGCCTTTTGATGGCTTTGACTTTGGGAAAGATTTTTTCTTTTTTTGGTTGTTTTCTGAAGTGTTCATGCCATGTCCCTCATATCTTGCCCCCTAAGTTGTGTCTTCCTCCTTGACTTTTTCCCCTGCTTTTGCAACATTTGTGAGCTTAGTTTTGGCACCTTTTGCTCCTTTGCACTGCACCTGATAAAACCCCAGGCCATTTTCTTAGAGTCACTAAATTTCCCAAATTTTCTTTTTTTCTCCTCCAATTGCAATTCCTTTGATGTTGACTCCTTTCCAGCGTGTTTGTAGGTCCTTCTTTTCTGTTTTGGCCTTCAGTGGGGATCAATTTTGGCAAGCTTTGCTGCATGTGCCTGCCCTTGGTGGCGTATGGCCTGCCTGCATTTTGATGGCTTTGACTTTGGGAAAGATTTTTTCTTTTTTTTTTTTTTTTTGGTTTTTAGTATTCATGCCATGTCCCTCATATCTTGCCCCCTAAGTTGTGTCTTCCTGCTTGACTTTTTGCCCTGCTTTTGCAACATCTGTGATCTTAGTTTTGGCAACTTTTGGTCCTTTGCACTGCACCTGCTAAAACCCCAGGCCACTTTCTAAGAGTCACTAAATTTCCCAAATTTTCATTTTTTCTCCTCCAATTGCAATTCCTTTGATGGTGTCTCCATTCCAGCGTGTTTGTAAGTCCTTCTTTTCAATTTTGGCCTTCAGTGGGGATCAATTTTGGCAAGCTTTGCTGCATGTGCCTGCTCTTGCTGGCGTATGGCCTGCCTGCATTTTGATGGTATTGACTTTGGGAACGATTTTTTCTTTTTTTTTTTAATATTTTAGGTTTTCATGCCATGTTCCTCATATCTTGCCCCCTGTTGTGTCCTCCTCCTTGACTTTTTCCCCTGCTTTTGCAACATCTTTGAGCTTAGTTTTGGCATCTTTTGGTCCTTTGCAATGAACCTCCTAAAACCCCCGGCCACTTTCTAAGAGTCACTAAATTTCCAAATTTTCTTTTTTTATCCTCCAATTGCAATTCCTTTGATGTTGACTCCTTTCCAGCGTGTTTATAGGTCCTTCTTTTCTGTTTTGGCCTTCAGTGGGGATCAATTTTGGCAAGCTTTGCTGCATGTGCCTGCACTTGCTGGCGTATGGCCTGCCTGCATTCTGTTGGCTTTGACTTTGGGAAAGATTTTTTTTTGTTTTTGTTTTTTTTTTTTTTTTGATTTAAGTATTCATGCCATGTTCCTCATATCTTGCCCCCTAAGTTGTGTCTTCCTCCTTGACTTTTTCCCCTGCTTTTGCAACATCTGTGAGCTTAGTTTTGGCATCTTTTGGTCCTTTGCACTGCACCTGCTGAAACCCCAGGCCACTTTCTAAGAGTCAATAAATTTCCCGAATTTTCTTTTTTTCTCCTCTAATTGCAATTCCTTTGATGGTGTCTCCATTCCAGCGTGTTTGTAAGTCCTTCTTTTCTGTTTTGGCCTTCAGTGGGGATCACTTTTGGCAAGCTTTGCTGCATGTGCGTGCCCTTGGTGGTGTATGGCCTGCCTGCAATTTGATGGCTTTGACTTTGGGAAAGATTTTTTCTTATTTTTTTTTTTTTTTGTTTTAAGTATTCATGCCATGTCCCTCATATCTTGCTCCATAAGTTGTGTCTTCCTGCTTGACTTTTTGCCCTGCTTTTGCAACATTTGTGAGCTTAGTTTTGCCACCTTTTGGTCCTTTGCAATGCAGCTGATTTCCTCACAGCCTATTTTTTGAAGAGACTAAAATTCCCGATTTTCTGCTTTTTTCAGTTGCATTTCATTTGAACCTATCTCCTTTCCAGAGTGTTTGTAAGCCTTTCTTTTGGGATTCGCAAGATTCCTTTTCCCTTCCCAAAAGGAAATTTCATTTTCTTTCGGGAAGGGAAAAGGAATCTTGCGATTTCAATGGGGACCAATAGGGGAATCTTTGGTGCATGTCCCTGCACTTGATGGCAGGTCATGCCTTTTGATGGCTTTGACTTTGGGAAAGATTTTTTCTTTTTTTTTTTTTATTATTTTAAGTGTTCATGCCATGTCCCACATATCTTGCCCCCTAAGTTGTGTCTTCCTCCTTGACTTTTTCCCCTGCTTTTGCAACATCTGTGAGCTTAGTTTTGGCATCTTTTGCTCCTTTGCACTGCACCTGATAAAACACAGGCCACTTTCTAAGAGTCATTAAATTTCCCAAATTTTCTTTTTTTATCCTCCAATTGCAATTCCTTTGATGGTGTCTCCATTACAGCGTGTTTGTAAGTCCTTCTTTTCTTTTTTGGCCTTCAGTGGGGATCAATTTTGGCAAGCTTTGCTGCATGTGCCTGCCCGTGGTGGCGTATGGCCTGCCTGCATTTTGATGGCTTTGACTTTGGGATTGATTTTTTCTTTTTTTTTTTTTTTTTTTTGTTTTAAGTATTCATGCCATGTCCCTCATATCTTGCCCCCTAAGTTGTGTCTTCCTCCTTGACTTTTTCCCCTGATTTTGCAACATCTGTGAGCTTAGTTTTGGCTTCTTTTGGTCCTTTGCACTGCACCTAAAAAAACCCCAGGCCATTTTCTTAGAGTCACTAAATTTCCCGAATTTTCTTTTTTTCACCTCCAATTGCAATTCCTTTGATGTTGACTCCTTTCCAGCGTGTTTGTAAGTCCTTCTTTTCTGTTTTGCCTTCATTGGGGATCAATTTTGGCAAGCTTTGCTGCATGTGCCTGCCCTTGGTGGCGTATGGCCTGCCTGCATTATGATGGCTTTGACTTTGGGAAAGATTTTTTCTTTTTTTTCTTTTTTTTTCTTTTAAGTATTCATGCCATGTCCCTCATATCTTGCTCCCTGAGTTGTGTCTTCCTCCTTGACTTTTTCCCCTGCTTTTGCAACATCTGTGAGCTTAGTTTTGGCATCTTTTGGTCCTTTGCACTGCACCTTCTGAAACCCCAGGCCACTTTCTATGAGTCATTAAATTTCCCAAACTTTCATTTTTTCTCCTCCAATTGCAATTCCTTTGATGGTGTCTCCATTCCAGTGTGTTTGTAAGTCCTTCTTTTCTGTTTTGGCCTTCAGTGGGGATCAATTTTGGCAAGCTTTGCTGCATGTGCGTGCCCTTGGTGGCGTATGGCCTGCCTGCATTTTGATGGCTTTGACTTTGGGAAAGATTTTTTCTTTTTTTTCTTTTTTTTTGTTTTAAGTATTCATGCCATGTCCCTCATATCTTGCCCCCTAAGTTGTGTCTTCCTGCTTGACTTTTTCCCCTGCTTTTGCAACATCTGTGAGCTTAGTTTTGGCACCTTTTGGTCCTTTGCAATGCAGCTGATTTCCTCACAGCCTATTTTTTGAAGAGACTAAAATTCCCGATTTTCTGCTTTTTTCAATTGCATTTCGTTTGAACCTATCTCCTTTCCAGAGTTTTTGTAAGCCTTTCTTTTGGGATTCGCAAGATTCCTTTTCCCTTCCCAAAAGGAAATTTCATTTCCTTTCGGGAAGGGAAAAGGAATCTTGCGATTTCAATGGGGACCAATAGAGGAATCTTTGGTGCATGTCCCTGCACTTGATGGCAGGCCAAGCCTTTTGATGGCTTTGACTTAGGGAAAGATTTTTTTCTTTTTTTGGTTGTTTTCTGAAGTGTTCATGCCATGTCCCTCATATCTTGCCCCCTAAGTTGTGTCTTCCTCCTTGACTTTTTCCCCTGCTTTTGCAACATCTGTGAGCTTAGTTTTGGCACCTTTTGGTCCTTAGCAATGCACCTGATATAAACCCAGGCCATTTTTTTAGAGTCAGTAATTTCCCTATTTTTCTTTGTTTCTCCTCCAATTGCAAGTCCTTTGATGTTGACTCCTTTCCAGCGTGTTTGTAGGTCCTTCTTTTCTGTTTTGGCCTTCAGTGGAGATCAATTTTGGCAAGCTTTACTGCATGTGCCTGCTTTTGCTGGCGTATGGCCTGCCTGCATTTTGATGGCTTTGACTTTGGGAAAGATTTTTTCTTTTTTTTTTTTTTTATTATTTTAAGTATTCATGCCATGTCCCTCATATCTTGCTCCCTAAGTTGTGTCTTCCTGCTTGACTTTTTCCCCTGCTTTTGCAACATCTGTGAGCTTAGTTTTGGCACCTTTTGGTCCTTTGCAATGCAGCTGATTTCCTCACAGCCTATTTTTTGAAGAGACTAAAATTCCCGATTTTCTGCTTTTTTCAATTGCATTTCGTTTGAACCTATCTCCTTTCCAGAGTGTTTGTAAGCCTTTCTTTTGGGATTCGCAAGATTCCTTTTCCCTTCCCGAAAGGAAATTTCATTTCCTTTCGGGAAGGGAAAAGGAATCTTGCGATTTCAATGGGGACCAATAGAGGAATCTTTGGTGCATGTCCCTGCACTTGATGGCAGGCCATGCCTTTTGATGGCTTTGACTTTGGGAAAGATTTTTTCTTTTTTTGGTTGTTTTCTGAAGTGTTCATGCCATGTCCCTCATATCTTGCCCCCTAAGTTGTGTGTTCCTCCTTGACTTTCTCCCCTGCTTTTGCAACATCTGTGAGCTTAGTGTTGGCAACTTTTGGTCCTTTGCACTGCACCTGATAAAACCCCAGGCCATTTTCTTAGAGTCACTAAATTTCCCAAATTTTCTTTTTTTCTCCTCCAATTGCAATTCCTTTGATGTTGACTCCTTTCCAGCGTGTTTGTAGGTCCTTCTTTTCTGTTTTGGCCTTCAGTGGGGATCAATTTTGGCAAGCTTTGCTGCATGTGCCTGCCCTTAGTGGCGTATGGCCTGCCTGCATTTTGATGGCTTTGACTTTGGGAAAGATTTTTTCTTTTTTTTTTTTTTTTTGTTTTAAGTATTCATGCCATGTCCCTCATATCTTGCCCCCTAAGTTGTGTCTTCCTCCTTGACTTTTTCCCCTGCTTTTGCAACATTTGTGAGCTTAGTTTTGGCATCTTTTGGTCCTTTGCACTGCACCTGCTAAAACCCCAGGCCACTTTCTAAGAGTCATTAAATTTCCCAAATTTTCATTTTTTCTCCTCCAATTGCAATTCCTTTGATGGTGTCTCCATTCCAGCGTGTTTGTAAGTCCTTCTTTTCACTTTTGGCCTTCAGTGGGGATCAATTTTGGCAAGCTTTGCTGCATGTGCCTGCCCTTGGTGGCGTATGGCCTGCCTGCATTTTGATGGCTTTGACTTTGGGATAGATTTTTTCTTTTTTTTTTTTTGTTTTAAGTATTCATGCCATGTCCCTCATATCTTGCTCCCTAAGTTGTGTCTTCCTGCTTGACTTTTTCCCCTGCTTTTGCAACATCTGTGAGCTTAGTTTTGGAATCTTTTGGTCCTTTGCAATGCACCTGATATAAACCCAGGCCATTTTTTTAGAGTCAGTAATTTCCCTATTTTTCTTTGTTTCTCCTCCAATTGCAAGTCCTTTGATGTTGACTCCTTTCCAGCGTGTTTGTAGGTCCTTCTTTTCTGTTTTGGCCTTCAGTGGGGATCAATTTTGGCAAGCTTTGCTGCATGTGCCTGCCCTTGGTGGTGTATGGCCTGCCTGCATTTTGATGACTTTGACTTTGGGAAAGATTTTTTCTTTTTTTTTTTTTTTTTTGTTTTAAGTATTCATGCCATGTCCCTCATATCTTGCCCCCTAAGTTGTGTCTTCCTGCTTGACTTTTTGCCCTGCTTTTGCAACATCTGTGAGCTTAGTTTTGGCACCTTTTGGTCCTTTGCAATGCAGCTCATTTCCTCACAGCCTATTTTTTGAAGAGACTAAAATTCCCGATTTTCTGCTTTTTTCAGTTGCATTTCATTTGAACCTATCTCCTTTCCAGAGTGTTTGTAAACCTTTCTTTTGGGATTCGCAAGATTCCTTTTCCCTTCCCAAAAGGAAATTTCATTTCCTTTTGTGAAGGGAAAAGGAATCTTGCGATTTCAATGGGGACCAATAGGTGAATCTTTGGTGCATGTCCCTGCACTTGATGGCAGATCATGCCTTTTGAGGCATGACTTTGGGAAAGATTTTTTCTTTTTTTTTTTTTATTATTTTAAGTGTTCATGCCATGTCCCACATATCTTGCCCCCTAAGTTGTGTCTTCCTGCTTGACTTTTTCCCCTGCTTTTGCAACATCTGTGAGCTTAGTTTTGGCACCTTTTGGTCCTTTGCAATGCAGCTGATTTCCTCACAGCCTATTTTTTGAAGAGACTAAAATTCCCGATTTTCTGCTTTTTTCAATTGCATTTCGTTTGAACCTATCTCCTTTCCAGAGTTTTTGTAAGCCTTTCTTTTGGGATTCGCAAGATTCCTTTTCCCTTCCCAAAAGGAAATTTCATTTCCTTTCGGGAAGGGAAAAGGAATCTTGCGATTTCAATGGGGACCAATAGAGGAATCTTTGGTGCATGTCCCTGCACTTGATGGCAGGCCAAGCCTTTTGATGGCTTTGACTTAGGGAAAGATTTTTTTCTTTTTTTGGTTGTTTTCTGAAGTGTTCATGCCATGTCCCTCATATCTTGCCCCCTAAGTTGTGTCTTCCTCCTTGACTTTTTCCCCTGCTTTTGCAACATCTGTGAGCTTAGTTTTGGCACCTTTTGGTCCTTAGCAATGCACCTGATATAAACCCAGGCCATTTTTTTAGAGTCAGTAATTTCCCTATTTTTCTTTGTTTCTCCTCCAATTGCAAGTCCTTTGATGTTGACTCCTTTCCAGCGTGTTTGTAGGTCCTTCTTTTCTGTTTTGGCCTTCAGTGGAGATCAATTTTGGCAAGCTTTACTGCATGTGCCTGCTTTTGCTGGCGTATGGCCTGCCTGCATTTTGATGGCTTTGACTTTGGGAAAGATTTTTTCTTTTTTTTTTTTTTTATTATTTTAAGTATTCATGCCATGTCCCTCATATCTTGCTCCCTAAGTTGTGTGTTCCTCCTTGACTTTCTCCCCTGCTTTTGCAACATCTGTGAGCTTAGTGTTGGCAACTTTTGGTCCTTTGCACTGCACCTGATAAAACCCCAGGCCATTTTCTTAGAGTCACTAAATTTCCCAAATTTTCTTTTTTTCTCCTCCAATTGCAATTCCTTTGATGTTGACTCCTTTCCAGCGTGTTTGTAGGTCCTTCTTTTCTGTTTTGGCCTTCAGTGGGGATCAATTTTGGCAAGCTTTGCTGCATGTGCCTGCCCTTAGTGGCGTATGGCCTGCCTGCATTTTGATGGCTTTGACTTTGGGAAAGATTTTTTCTTTTTTTTTTTTTTTTTGTTTTAAGTATTCATGCCATGTCCCTCATATCTTGCCCCCTAAGTTGTGTCTTCCTCCTTGACTTTTTCCCCTGCTTTTGCAACATTTGTGAGCTTAGTTTTGGCATCTTTTGGTCCTTTGCACTGCACCTGCTAAAACCCCAGGCCACTTTCTAAGAGTCATTAAATTTCCCAAATTTTCATTTTTTCTCCTCCAATTGCAATTCCTTTGATGGTGTCTCCATTCCAGCGTGTTTGTAAGTCCTTCTTTTCACTTTTGGCCTTCAGTGGGGATCAATTTTGGCAAGCTTTGCTGCATGTGCCTGCCCTTGGTGGCGTATGGCCTGCCTGCATTTTGATGGCTTTGACTTTGGGATAGATTTTTTCTTTTTTTTTTTTTGTTTTAAGTATTCATGCCATGTCCCTCATATCTTGCTCCCTAAGTTGTGTCTTCCTGCTTGACTTTTTCCCCTGCTTTTGCAACATCTGTGAGCTTAGTTTTGGAATCTTTTGGTCCTTTGCAATGCACCTGATATAAACCCAGGCCATTTTTTTAGAGTCAGTAATTTCCCTATTTTTCTTTGTTTCTCCTCCAATTGCAAGTCCTTTGATGTTGACTCCTTTCCAGCGTGTTTGTAGGTCCTTCTTTTCTGTTTTGGCCTTCAGTGGGGATCAATTTTGGCAAGCTTTGCTGCATGTGCCTGCCCTTGGTGGTGTATGGCCTGCCTGCATTTTGATGGCTTTGACTTTGGGAAAGATTTTTTCTTTTTTTTTTTTTTTTTTTGTTTTAAGTATTCATGCCATGTCCCTCATATCTTGCCCCCTAAGTTGTGTCTTCCTGCTTGACTTTTTGCCCTGCTTTTGCAACATCTGTGAGCTTAGTTTTGGCACCTTTTGGTCCTTTGCAATGCAGCTCATTTCCTCACAGCCTATTTTTTGAAGAGACTAAAATTCCCGATTTTCTGCTTTTTTCAGTTGCATTTCATTTGAACCTATCTCCTTTCCAGAGTGTTTGTAAACCTTTCTTTTGGGATTCGCAAGATTCCTTTTCCCTTCCCAAAAGGAAATTTCATTTCCTTTTGTGAAGGGAAAAGGAATCTTGCGATTTCAATGGGGACCAATAGGTGAATCTTTGGTGCATGTCCCTGCACTTGATGGCAGATCATGCCTTTTGAGGCATGACTTTGGGAAAGATTTTTTCTTTTTTTTTTTTTATTATTTTAAGTGTTCATGCCATGTCCCACATATCTTGCCCCCTACGTTGTGTCTTCCTGCTTGACTTTTTCCCCTGCTTTTGCAACATTTGTGAGCTTAGTTTTGGCACCTTTTGGTCCTTTGCACTGCACCTGATAAAACACCAGGCCATTTTCTTAGAGTCATTAAATTTCCCAAATTTTCTTTTTTTCTCCGCCAATTGCAATTCCTTTGCTGTTGACTCCTTTCCAGCGTGTTTGTAGGTCCTTGTTTTCTGTTTTGGCCTTCAGTGGGGATCAGTGTTGGCAAGCTTTGCTGCATGTGCCTGCTTTTGCTGGCGTATGGCCTGCCTGCATTTTGATGGCTTTGACTTTGGGAAAGATTTTTTCTTTTTTTTTTTTAATATTTTAGGTTTTCATGCCATGTTCCTCATATCTTGCCCCCTGTTGTGTCCTCCTCCTTGACTTTTTCCCCTGCTTTTGCAACATCTTTGAGCTTAGTTTTGGCATCTTTTGGTCCTTTGCAATGAACCTCCTAAAACCCCCGGCCACTTTCTAAGAGTCACTAAATTTCCAAAATTTTCTTTTTTTATCCTCCAATTGCAATTCTTTGATGTTGACTCCTTTCCAGCGTGTTTATAGGTCCTTCTTTTCTGTTTTGGCCTTCAGTGGGGATCAATTTTGGAAAGCTTTGCTGCATGTGCCTGCACTTGCTGGCGTATGGCCTGCCTGCATTCTGTTGGCTTTGACTTTGGGAAAGATTTTTTTTTTGTTTTTGTTTTTTTTTTTTTTTGATTTAAGTATTCATGCCATGTTCCTCATATCTTGCCCCCTAAGTTGTGTCTTCCTCCTTGACTTTTTCCCCTGCTTTTGCAACATCTGTGAGCTTAGTTTTGGCATCTTTTGGTCCTTTGCACTGCACCTGCTGAAACCCCAGGCCACTTTCTAAGAGTCAATAAATTTCCCAAATTTTCTTTTTTTCTCCTCTAATTGCAATTCCTTTGATGGTGTCTCCATTCCAGCGTGTTTGTAAGTCCTTCTTTTCTGTTTTGGCCTTCAGTGGGGATCACTTTTGGCAAGCTTTGCTTCATGTGCCTGCCCTTGGTGGTGTATGGCCTGCCTGCATTTTGATGGCTTTGACTTTGGGAAAGATTTTTTCTTATTTTTTTTTTTTTTTTGTTTTAAGTGTTCATGCCATGTCCCACATATCTTGCTCCCTAAGTTGTGTCTTCCTGCTTGACTTTTTGCCCTGCTTTTGCAACATCTGTGAGCTTAGTTTTGGCACATTTTGGTCCTTTGCAATGCACCTCATATAAACCCAGGCCATTTTTTTAGAGTCAGTAATTTCCCTATTTTTCTTTGTTTCTCCTCCAATTGCAAGTCCTTTGATGTTGACTCCTTTCCAGCGTGTTTGTAGGTCCTTCTTTTCTGTTTTGGCCTTCAGTGGGGATCAATTTTGGCAAGCTTTGCTGCATGTGCCTGCCCTTGGTGGCGTATGGCCTGCCTGCATTTTGATGACTTTGACTTTGGGAAAGATTTTTTCTTTTTTTTTTTTTTATTATTTTAAGTATTCATGCCATGTCCCTCATATCTTGCCCCCTAAGTTGTGTCTTCCTCCTTGACTTTTTGCCCTGCTTTTGCAACATCTGTGAGCTTAGTTTTGGCACCTTTTGGTCCTTTGCAATGCAGCTGATTTCCTCACAGCCTATTTTTTGAAGAGACTAAAATTCCCGATTTTCTGCTTTTTTCAGTTGCATTTCATTTGAACCTATCTCCTTTCCAGAGTGTTTGTAAGCCTTTCTTTTGGGATTCGCAAGATTCCTTTTCCCTTCCCAAAAGGAAATTTCATTTCCTTTCGGGAAGGGAAAAGGAATCTTGCGATTTCAATGGGGACCAATAGGGGAATCATTGGTGCATGTCCCTGCACTTGATGGCAGGTCATGCCTTTTGATGGCATGACTTTGGGAAAGATATTTTTTTTTTTTTTTTTCTTATTTTAAGTGTTCATGCCATGTCCCTCATATCTTGCCCCCTGAGTTGTGTCTTCCTCCTTGACTTTTTCCCCTGCTTTTGCAACATCTGTGAGCTTAGTTTTGGCATCTTTTGGTCCTTTGCACTGCACCTGAAAAAACACCAGGCCATTTTCTTAGAGTCACTAAATTTCCCAAATTTTATTTTTTTCTCCTCCAATTGCAATTCCTTTGATGGTGTCTCCATTCCAGCGTGTTTGTAAGTCCTTCTTTTCTGTTTTGCCTTCAGTGGGGATCAATTTTGGCAAGCTTTGCTGCATGTGCCTGCCCTTGGTGGCGTATGGCCTGCCTGCATTTTGATGGCTTTGACTTTGGGAAAGATTTTTTCTTTTTTTTCTTTTTTTTTGTTTTAAGTATTCATGCCATGTCCCTCATATCTTGCTCCCTGAGTTGTGTATTCCTCCTTGACTTTTTGCCCTGCTTTTGCAACATCTGTGAGCTTAGTTTTGGCACCTTTTGGTCCTTTGCAATGCAGCTGATTTCCTCACAACCTATTTTTTGAAGAGACTAAAATTCCCGATTTTCTGCTTTTTTCAATTGCATTTCGTTTGAACCTATCTCCTTTCCAGAGTGTTTGTAAGCCTTTCTTTTGGGACTCGCAAGATTCCTTTTCCCTTCCCGAAAGGAAATTTCATTTCCTTTCGGGAAGGGAAAAGGAATCTTGCGATTTCAATGGGGACCAATAGAGGAATCTTTGGTGCATGTCCCTGCACTTGATGGCAGGTCATGCCTTTTGATGGCTTTGACTTTGGGAAAGATTTTTTCTTTTTTTTTTTTTATTATTTTAAGTGTTCATGCCATGTCCCACATATCTTGCCCCCTAAGTTGTGTCTTCCTCCTTGACTTTTTCCCCTGCTTTTGCAACATCTGTGAGCTTAGTTTTGGCATCTTTTGCTCCTTTGCACTGCACCTGATAAAACACAGGCCACTTTCTAAGAGTCATTAAATTTCCCAAATTTTCTTTTTTTATCCTCCAATTGCAATTCCTTTGATGGTGTCTCCATTACAGCGTGTTTGTAAGTCCTTCTTTTCTTTTTTGGCCTTCAGTGGGGATCAATTTTGGCAAGCTTTGCTGCATGTGCCTGCCCGTGGTGGCGTATGGCCTGCCTGCATTTTGATGGCTTTGACTTTGGGATTGATTTTTTCTTTTTTTTTTTTTTTTTTTTGTTTTAAGTATTCATGCCATGTCCCTCATATCTTGCCCCCTAAGTTGTGTCTTCCTCCTTGACTTTTTCCCCTGATTTTGCAACATCTGTGAGCTTAGTTTTGGCTTCTTTTGGTCCTTTGCACTGCACCTAAAAAAACCCCAGGCCATTTTCTTAGAGTCACTAAATTTCCCGAATTTTCTTTTTTTCACCTCCAATTGCAATTCCTTTGATGTTGACTCCTTTCCAGCGTGTTTGTAAGTCCTTCTTTTCTGTTTTGCCTTCATTGGGGATCAATTTTGGCAAGCTTTGCTGCATGTGCCTGCCCTTGGTGGCGTATGGCCTGCCTGCATTATGATGGCTTTGACTTTGGGAAAGATTTTTTCTTTTTTTTCTTTTTTTTTCTTTTAAGTATTCATGCCATGTCCCTCATATCTTGCTCCCTGAGTTGTGTCTTCCTCCTTGACTTTTTCCCCTGCTTTTGCAACATCTGTGAGCTTAGTTTTGGCATCTTTTGGTCCTTTGCACTGCACCTTCTGAAACCCCAGGCCACTTTCTATGAGTCATTAAATTTCCCAAACTTTCATTTTTTCTCCTCCAATTGCAATTCCTTTGATGGTGTCTCCATTCCAGTGTGTTTGTAAGTCCTTCTTTTCTGTTTTGGCCTTCAGTGGGGATCAATTTTGGCAAGCTTTGCTGCATGTGCGTGCCCTTGGTGGCGTATGGCCTGCCTGCATTTTGATGGCTTTGACTTTGGGAAAGATTTTTTCTTTTTTTTCTTTTTTTTTGTTTTAAGTATTCATGCCATGTCCCTCATATCTTGCCCCCTAAGTTGTGTCTTCCTGCTTGACTTTTTCCCCTGCTTTTGCAACATCTGTGAGCTTAGTTTTGGCACCTTTTGGTCCTTTGCAATGCAGCTGATTTCCTCACAGCCTATTTTTTGAAGAGACTAAAATTCCCGATTTTCTGCTTTTTTCAATTGCATTTCGTTTGAACCTATCTCCTTTCCAGAGTTTTTGTAAGCCTTTCTTTTGGGATTCGCAAGATTCCTTTTCCCTTCCCAAAAGGAAATTTCATTTCCTTTCGGGAAGGGAAAAGGAATCTTGCGATTTCAATGGGGACCAATAGAGGAATCTTTGGTGCATGTCCCTGCACTTGATGGCAGGCCAAGCCTTTTGATGGCTTTGACTTAGGGAAAGATTTTTTTCTTTTTTTGGTTGTTTTCTGAAGTGTTCATGCCATGTCCCTCATATCTTGCCCCCTAAGTTGTGTCTTCCTCCTTGACTTTTTCCCCTGCTTTTGCAACATCTGTGAGCTTAGTTTTGGCACCTTTTGGTCCTTAGCAATGCACCTGATATAAACCCAGGCCATTTTTTTAGAGTCAGTAATTTCCCTATTTTTCTTTGTTTCTCCTCCAATTGCAAGTCCTTTGATGTTGACTCCTTTCCAGCGTGTTTGTAGGTCCTTCTTTTCTGTTTTGGCCTTCAGTGGAGATCAATTTTGGCAAGCTTTACTGCATGTGCCTGCTTTTGCTGGCGTATGGCCTGCCTGCATTTTGATGGCTTTGACTTTGGGAAAGATTTTTTCTTTTTTTTTTTTTTTATTATTTTAAGTATTCATGCCATGTCCCTCATATCTTGCTCCCTAAGTTGTGTCTTCCTGCTTGACTTTTTCCCCTGCTTTTGCAACATCTGTGAGCTTAGTTTTGGCACCTTTTGGTCCTTTGCAATGCAGCTGATTTCCTCACAGCCTATTTTTTGAAGAGACTAAAATTCCCGATTTTCTGCTTTTTTCAATTGCATTTCGTTTGAACCTATCTCCTTTCCAGAGTGTTTGTAAGCCTTTCTTTTGGGATTCGCAAGATTCCTTTTCCCTTCCCGAAAGGAAATTTCATTTCCTTTCGGGAAGGGAAAAGGAATCTTGCGATTTCAATGGGGACCAATAGAGGAATCTTTGGTGCATGTCCCTGCACTTGATGGCAGGCCATGCCTTTTGATGGCTTTGACTTTGGGAAAGATTTTTTCTTTTTTTGGTTGTTTTCTGAAGTGTTCATGCCATGTCCCTCATATCTTGCCCCCTAAGTTGTGTGTTCCTCCTTGACTTTCTCCCCTGCTTTTGCAACATCTGTGAGCTTAGTGTTGGCAACTTTTGGTCCTTTGCACTGCACCTGATAAAACCCCAGGCCATTTTCTTAGAGTCACTAAATTTCCCAAATTTTCTTTTTTTCTCCTCCAATTGCAATTCCTTTGATGTTGACTCCTTTCCAGCGTGTTTGTAGGTCCTTCTTTTCTGTTTTGGCCTTCAGTGGGGATCAATTTTGGCAAGCTTTGCTGCATGTGCCTGCCCTTAGTGGCGTATGGCCTGCCTGCATTTTGATGGCTTTGACTTTGGGAAAGATTTTTTCTTTTTTTTTTTTTTTTTGTTTTAAGTATTCATGCCATGTCCCTCATATCTTGCCCCCTAAGTTGTGTCTTCCTCCTTGACTTTTTCCCCTGCTTTTGCAACATTTGTGAGCTTAGTTTTGGCATCTTTTGGTCCTTTGCACTGCACCTGCTAAAACCCCAGGCCACTTTCTAAGAGTCATTAAATTTCCCAAATTTTCATTTTTTCTCCTCCAATTGCAATTCCTTTGATGGTGTCTCCATTCCAGCGTGTTTGTAAGTCCTTCTTTTCACTTTTGGCCTTCAGTGGGGATCAATTTTGGCAAGCTTTGCTGCATGTGCCTGCCCTTGGTGGCGTATGGCCTGCCTGCATTTTGATGGCTTTGACTTTGGGATAGATTTTTTCTTTTTTTTTTTTTGTTTTAAGTATTCATGCCATGTCCCTCATATCTTGCTCCCTAAGTTGTGTCTTCCTGCTTGACTTTTTCCCCTGCTTTTGCAACATCTGTGAGCTTAGTTTTGGAATCTTTTGGTCCTTTGCAATGCACCTGATATAAACCCAGGCCATTTTTTTAGAGTCAGTAATTTCCCTATTTTTCTTTGTTTCTCCTCCAATTGCAAGTCCTTTGATGTTGACTCCTTTCCAGCGTGTTTGTAGGTCCTTCTTTTCTGTTTTGGCCTTCAGTGGGGATCAATTTTGGCAAGCTTTGCTGCATGTGCCTGCCCTTGGTGGTGTATGGCCTGCCTGCATTTTGATGACTTTGACTTTGGGAAAGATTTTTTCTTTTTTTTTTTTTTTTTTGTTTTAAGTATTCATGCCATGTCCCTCATATCTTGCCCCCTAAGTTGTGTCTTCCTGCTTGACTTTTTGCCCTGCTTTTGCAACATCTGTGAGCTTAGTTTTGGCACCTTTTGGTCCTTTGCAATGCAGCTCATTTCCTCACAGCCTATTTTTTGAAGAGACTAAAATTCCCGATTTTCTGCTTTTTTCAGTTGCATTTCATTTGAACCTATCTCCTTTCCAGAGTGTTTGTAAACCTTTCTTTTGGGATTCGCAAGATTCCTTTTCCCTTCCCAAAAGGAAATTTCATTTCCTTTTGTGAAGGGAAAAGGAATCTTGCGATTTCAATGGGGACCAATAGGTGAATCTTTGGTGCATGTCCCTGCACTTGATGGCAGATCATGCCTTTTGAGGCATGACTTTGGGAAAGATTTTTTCTTTTTTTTTTTTTATTATTTTAAGTGTTCATGCCATGTCCCACATATCTTGCCCCCTAAGTTGTGTCTTCCTGCTTGACTTTTTCCCCTGCTTTTGCAACATCTGTGAGCTTAGTTTTGGCACCTTTTGGTCCTTTGCAATGCAGCTGATTTCCTCACAGCCTATTTTTTGAAGAGACTAAAATTCCCGATTTTTCTGCTTTTTTCAATTGCATTTCGTTTGAACCTATCTCCTTTCCAGAGTTTTTGTAAGCCTTTCTTTTGGGATTCGCAAGATTCCTTTTCCTTCCCAAAAGGAAATTTCATTTCCTTTCGGGAAGGGAAAAGGAATCTTGCGATTTCAATGGGGACCAATAGAGGAATCTTTGGTGCATGTCCCTGCACTTGATGGCAGGCCAAGCCTTTTGATGGCTTTGACTTAGGGAAAGATTTTTTTCTTTTTTTGGTTGTTTTCTGAAGTGTTCATGCCATGTCCCTCATATCTTGCCCCCCTAAGTTGTGTCTTCCTCCTTGACTTTTTCCCCTGCTTTTGCAACATCTGTGAGCTTAGTTTTGGCACCTTTTGGTCCTTAGCAATGCACCTGATATAAACCCAGGCCCATTTTTTTAGAGTCAGTAATTTCCCTATTTTTCTTTGTTTCTCCTCCAATTGCAAGTCCTTTGATGTTGACTCCTTTCCAGCGTGTTTGTAGGTCCTTCTTTTCTGTTTTGGCCTTCAGTGGAGATCAATTTTGGCAAGCTTTACTGCATGTGCCTGCTTTTGCTGGCGTATGGCCTGCCTGCATTTTGATGGCTTTGACTTTGGGAAAGATTTTTTCTTTTTTTTTTTTTTTATTATTTTAAGTATTCATGCCATGTCCCTCATATCTTGCTCCCTAAGTTGTGTGTTCCTCCTTGACTTTCTCCCCTGCTTTTGCAACATCTGTGAGCTTAGTGTTGGCAACTTTTGGTCCTTTGCACTGCACCTGATAAAACCCCAGGCCATTTTCTTAGAGTCACTAAATTTCCCAAATTTTCTTTTTTTCTCCTCCAATTGCAATTCCTTTGATGTTGACTCCTTTCCAGCGTGTTTGTAGGTCCTTCTTTTCTGTTTTGGCCTTCAGTGGGGATCAATTTTGGCAAGCTTTGCTGCATGTGCCTGCCCTTAGTGGCGTATGGCCTGCCTGCATTTTGATGGCTTTGACTTTGGGAAAGATTTTTTCTTTTTTTTTTTTTTTTTGTTTTAAGTATTCATGCCATGTCCCTCATATCTTGCCCCCTAAGTTGTGTCTTCCTCCTTGACTTTTTCCCCTGCTTTTGCAACATTTGTGAGCTTAGTTTTGGCATCTTTTGGTCCTTTGCACTGCACCTGCTAAAACCCCAGGCCACTTTCTAAGAGTCATTAAATTTCCCAAATTTTCATTTTTTCTCCTCCAATTGCAATTCCTTTGATGGTGTCTCCATTCCAGCGTGTTTGTAAGTCCTTCTTTTCACTTTTGGCCTTCAGTGGGGATCAATTTTGGCAAGCTTTGCTGCATGTGCCTGCCCTTGGTGGCGTATGGCCTGCCTGCATTTTGATGGCTTTGACTTTGGGATAGATTTTTTCTTTTTTTTTTTTTGTTTTAAGTATTCATGCCATGTCCCTCATATCTTGCTCCCTAAGTTGTGTCTTCCTGCTTGACTTTTTCCCCTGCTTTTGCAACATCTGTGAGCTTAGTTTTGGAATCTTTTGGTCCTTTGCAATGCACCTGATATAAACCCAGGCCATTTTTTTAGAGTCAGTAATTTCCCTATTTTTCTTTGTTTCTCCTCCAATTGCAAGTCCTTTGATGTTGACTCCTTTCCAGCGTGTTTGTAGGTCCTTCTTTTCTGTTTTGGCCTTCAGTGGGGATCAATTTTGGCAAGCTTTGCTGCATGTGCCTGCCCTTGGTGGTGTATGGCCTGCCTGCATTTTGATGGCTTTGACTTTGGGAAAGATTTTTTCTTTTTTTTTTTTTTTTTTGTTTTAAGTATTCATGCCATGTCCCTCATATCTTGCCCCCTAAGTTGTGTCTTCCTGCTTGACTTTTTGCCCTGCTTTTGCAACATCTGTGAGCTTAGTTTTGGCACCTTTTGGTCCTTTGCAATGCAGCTCATTTCCTCACAGCCTATTTTTTGAAGAGACTAAAATTCCCGATTTTCTGCTTTTTTCAGTTGCATTTCATTTGAACCTATCTCCTTTCCAGAGTGTTTGTAAACCTTTCTTTTGGGATTCGCAAGATTCCTTTTCCCTTCCCAAAAGGAAATTTCATTTCCTTTTGTGAAGGGAAAAGGAATCTTGCGATTTCAATGGGGACCAATAGGTGAATCTTTGGTGCATGTCCCTGCACTTGATGGCAGATCATGCCTTTTGAGGCATGACTTTGGGAAAGATTTTTTCTTTTTTTTTTTTTATTATTTTAAGTGTTCATGCCATGTCCCACATATCTTGCCCCCTACGTTGTGTCTTCCTGCTTGACTTTTTCCCCTGCTTTTGCAACATTTGTGAGCTTAGTTTTGGCACCTTTTGGTCCTTTGCACTGCACCTGATAAAACACCAGGCCATTTTCTTAGAGTCATTAAATTTCCCAAATTTTCTTTTTTTCTCCGCCAATTGCAATTCCTTTGCTGTTGACTCCTTTCCAGCGTGTTTGTAGGTCCTTGTTTTCTGTTTTGGCCTTCAGTGGGGATCAGTGTTGGCAAGCTTTGCTGCATGTGCCTGCTTTTGCTGGCGTATGGCCTGCCTGCATTTTGATGGCTTTGACTTTGGGAAAGATTTTTTCTTTTTTTTTTTTAATATTTTAGGTTTTCATGCCATGTTCCTCATATCTTGCCCCCTGTTGTGTCCTCCTCCTTGACTTTTTCCCCTGCTTTTGCAACATCTTTGAGCTTAGTTTTGGCATCTTTTGGTCCTTTGCAATGAACCTCCTAAAACCCCCGGCCACTTTCTAAGAGTCACTAAATTTCCAAAATTTTCTTTTTTTATCCTCCAATTGCAATTCTTTGATGTTGACTCCTTTCCAGCGTGTTTATAGGTCCTTCTTTTCTTTTTTTGGCCTTCAGTGGGGATCAATTTTGGAAAGCTTTGCTGCATGTGCCTGCACTTGCTGGCGTATGGCCTGCCTGCATTCTGTTGGCTTTGACTTTGGGAAAGATTTTTTTTTTGTTTTTGTTTTTTTTTTTTTTTTGATTTAAGTATTCATGCCATGTTCCTCATATCTTGCCCCCTAAGTTGTGTCTTCCTCCTTGACTTTTTCCCCTGCTTTTGCAACATCTGTGAGCTTAGTTTTGGCATCTTTTGGTCCTTTGCACTGCACCTGCTGAAACCCCAGGCCACTTTCTAAGAGTCAATAAATTTCCCAAATTTTCTTTTTTTCTCCTCTAATTGCAATTCCTTTGATGGTGTCTCCATTCCAGCGTGTTTGTAAGTCCTTCTTTTCTGTTTTGGCCTTCAGTGGGGATCACTTTTGGCAAGCTTTGCTTCATGTGCCTGCCCTTGGTGGTGTATGGCCTGCCTGCATTTTGATGGCTTTGACTTTGGGAAAGATTTTTTCTTATTTTTTTTTTTTTTTTGTTTTAAGTGTTCATGCCATGTCCCACATATCTTGCTCCCTAAGTTGTGTCTTCCTGCTTGACTTTTTGCCCTGCTTTTGCAACATCTGTGAGCTTAGTTTTGGCACATTTTGGTCCTTTGCAATGCACCTCATATAAACCCAGGCCATTTTTTTAGAGTCAGTAATTTCCCTATTTTTCTTTGTTTCTCCTCCAATTGCAAGTCCTTTGATGTTGACTCCTTTCCAGCGTGTTTGTAGGTCCTTCTTTTCTGTTTTGGCCTTCAGTGGGGATCAATTTTGGCAAGCTTTGCTGCATGTGCCTGCCCTTGGTGGCGTATGGCCTGCCTGCATTTTGATGACTTTGACTTTGGGAAAGATTTTTTCTTTTTTTTTTTTTTATTATTTTAAGTATTCATGCCATGTCCCTCATATCTTGCCCCCTAAGTTGTGTCTTCCTCCTTGACTTTTTGCCCTGCTTTTGCAACATCTGTGAGCTTAGTTTTGGCACCTTTTGGTCCTTTGCAATGCAGCTGATTTCCTCACAGCCTATTTTTTGAAGAGACTAAAATTCCCGATTTTCTGCTTTTTTCAGTTGCATTTCATTTGAACCTATCTCCTTTCCAGAGTGTTTGTAAGCCTTTCTTTTGGGATTCGCAAGATTCCTTTTCCCTTCCCAAAAGGAAATTTCATTTCCTTTCGGGAAGGGAAAAGGAATCTTGCGATTTCAATGGGGACCAATAGGGGAATCATTGGTGCATGTCCCTGCACTTGATGGCAGGTCATGCCTTTTGATGGCATGACTTTGGGAAAGATATTTTTTTTTTTTTTTTTCTTATTTTAAGTGTTCATGCCATGTCCCTCATATCTTGCCCCCTGAGTTGTGTCTTCCTCCTTGACTTTTTCCCCTGCTTTTGCAACATCTGTGAGCTTAGTTTTGGCATCTTTTGGTCCTTTGCACTGCACCTGAAAAAACACCAGGCCATTTTCTTAGAGTCACTAAATTTCCCAAATTTTATTTTTTTCTCCTCCAATTGCAATTCCTTTGATGGTGTCTCCATTCCAGCGTGTTTGTAAGTCCTTCTTTTCTGTTTTGCCTTCAGTGGGGATCAATTTTGGCAAGCTTTGCTGCATGTGCCTGCCCTTGGTGGCGTATGGCCTGCCTGCATTTTGATGGCTTTGACTTTGGGAAAGATTTTTTCTTTTTTTTCTTTTTTTTTGTTTTAAGTATTCATGCCATGTCCCTCATATCTTGCTCCCTGAGTTGTGTATTCCTCCTTGACTTTTTGCCCTGCTTTTGCAACATCTGTGAGCTTAGTTTTGGCACCTTTTGGTCCTTTGCAATGCAGCTGATTTCCTCACAACCTATTTTTTGAAGAGACTAAAATTCCCGATTTTCTGCTTTTTTCAATTGCATTTCGTTTGAACCTATCTCCTTTCCAGAGTGTTTGTAAGCCTTTCTTTTGGGACTCGCAAGATTCCTTTTCCCTTCCCGAAAGGAAATTTCATTTCCTTTCGGGAAGGGAAAAGGAATCTTGCGATTTCAATGGGGACCAATAGAGGAATCTTTGGTGCATGTCCCTGCACTTGATGGCAGGCCATGCCTTTTGATGGCTTTGACTTTGGGAAAGATTTTTTTCTTTTTTTGGTTGTTTTCTGAAGTGTTCATGCCATGTCCCTCATATCTTGCCCCCTAAGTTGTGTCTTCCTCCTTGACTTTTTCCCCTGCTTTTGCAACATTTGTGAACTTAGTTTTAGCACCTTTTGGTCCTTTGCAGTGCACCTGATAAAACCCCAGGCCATTTTCTTAGAGTCACTAAATTTCCCAAATTTTCTTTTTTTCTCCTCCAATTGCAATTCTTTTGATGTTGACTCCTTTCCAGCGTGTTTGTATGTCCTTCTTTTCTGTTTTGGCCTTCAGTGGGGATCAATTTTGGCAAGCTTTGCTGCATGTGCCTGCCCTTGGTGGCGTATGGCCTGCCTGCATTTTGATGGCTTTGACTTTGGGAAAGATTTTTTCTTTTTTTTTTTTTTTTTTGTTTTATGTAATCATGCCGTGTCCCTCATATCTTGCCCCCTGAGTTGTGTCTTCCGCCTTGACTTTTTCCCCTGCTTTTGCAACATCTGTGAGCTTAGTTTTGGCACCTTTTGGTCCTTTGCAATGCACCTGATAAAACACCAGTCCATTTTCTTAGAGTCATTAAATTTCCCAAATTTTCTTTTTTTATCCTCCAGTTGCAATTCCTTTGATGTTGACTCCTTTCCAGCGTGTTTGTAGGTCCTTCTTTTCTGTTTTGGCCTTCAGTGGGGATCACTTTTGGCAAGCTTTGCTGCAGGTGCCTGCCCTTGCTGGCGTATGGCCTGCCTGCATTTTGATGGCTTTGACTTTGGGAAAGATTTTTTCTTTTTTTTTTTTTTTATTATTTTAAGTATTCATGCCATGTCCCTCATATCTTGCTCCCTAAGTTGTGTCTTCCTGCTTGACTTTTTCCCCTGCTTTTGCAACATCTGTGAGCTTAGTTTTGGCACCTTTTGGTCCTTTGCAATGCAGCTCATTTCCTCACAGCCTATTTTTTGAAGAGACTAAAATTCCCAATTTTCTGCTTTTTTCAATTGCATTTCGTTTGAACCTATCTCCTTTCCAGAGTGTTTGTAAGCCTTTCTTTTGGGATTCGCAAGATTCCTTTTCCCTTCCTGAAAGGAAATTTCATTTCCTTTCGGGAAGGGAAAAGGAATCTTGCGATTTCAATGGGGACCAATAGAGGAATCTTTGGTACATGTCCCTGCACTTGATGGCAGGCCATGCCTTTTGATGGCTTTGACTTTGGGAAAGTTTTTTTTCTTTTTTTGGTTGTTTTCTGAAGTGTTCATGCCATGTCCCTCATATCTTGCCCCCTAAGTTGTGTCTTCCTCCTTGACTTTTTCCCCTGCTTTTGCAACTTCTGTGAGCTTAGTTTTGGCATCTTTGGGTCCTTTGCACTGCACCTGATATAAACACCAGGCCACTTTCTAACAGTCATTAAATTTCCCAAATTTTCTTTTTTTATCCTCCAATTGCAATTCCTTTGATGTTGTCTCCATTCCAGCGTGTTTGTAGGTCCTTCATTCCTGTTTTGGCCTTCAGTGGGGATCAATTTTGGCAAGCTTTGCTGCATGTGCCTGCCCGTGGTGGCGTATGGCCTGCCTGCATTTTGATGGCTTTGACTTTGGGAAAGATTTTTTCTTTTTTTTTTTCTTGTTTGTTTTAAGTATTCATGCCATGTCCCTCATATCTTGCCCCCTGAGTTGTGTCTTCCTCCTTGACTTTTTCCCCTGCTGTTGCAACATCTGTGAGCTTAGTTTTGGCACCTTTTGGTCCTTTGCAATGCACCTGATATAAACCCCAGGCCATTTTCTTAGAGTCACTAAATTTCCCAATTTTTTTTTTTTCTCCTCCAATTGCAATTCCTTTGATGGTGTCTCCATTCCAGCGTGTTTGTAAGTCCTTCTTTTCTGTTTTGGCCTTCAGTGGGGATCAATTTTGGCAAGCTTTGCTGCATGTGCCTGCCCTTGGTGGCGTATGGCCTGCCTGCATTTTGATGGCTTTGACTTTGGGATGGATTTTTTATATTTTTTTTTTTTTTGTTTTAAGTATTCATGCCATGTCCCTGATATCTTGCTCCCTAAGTTGTGTCTTCCTCCTTCACTTTTTCCCCTGCTTTTGCAACATCTGTGAGCTTAGTTTTGGCACCTTTTGGTCCTTTGCAATGCACGTGATATAAACCCAGGCCATTTTCTTAGAGTCAGTAATTTCCCTAATTTTCTTTGTTTCTCCTCCAATTGCAAGTCCTTTGATGTTGACTCCTTTCCAGCGTGTTTGTAGGTCCTTCTTTTCTGTTTTGGCCTTCAGTGGGGATCAATATTGGCAAGCTTTGCTGCATGTGCCTGCACTTAGTGGCGTATGGCCTGCCTGCCTTTTGATGGCTTTGACTTTGGAATAGATTTTTTTCTTTTTTTTTTCTTTTTTGTTTTAAGTATTCATGCCATGTCCCTCATATCTTGCCCCCTAAGTTGTGTCTTCCTGCTTGACTTTTTCCCCTGCTTTTGCAACATCTGTGAGCTTAGTTTTGGCACCTTTTGGTCCTTTGCAATGCAGCTGATTTCCTCACAGCCTATTTTTTGAAGAGACTAAAATTCTCGATTTTCTGCTTTTTTCAGTTGCATTTCATTTGAACCTATCTCCTTTCCAGAGTGTTTGTAAGCCTTTCTTTTGGGATTCGCAAGATTCCTTTTCCCTTCCCAAAAGGAAATTTGATTTCCTTTCGGGAAGGGAAAAGGAATCTTGCGATTTCAATGGGGACCAATAGGGGAATCTTTGGTGCATGTCCCTGCACTTGATGGCAGGCCATGCCTTTTGATGGCTTTGACTTTGGGAAAGATTTTTTCTTTTTTTTTTTTTATTATTTTAAGTGTTCATGCCATGTCCCTCATATCTTGCCCCCTAAGTTGTGTCTTCCTCCTTGACTTTTTCCCCTGCTTTTGCAACATCTGTGAGCTTAGTTTTGGCATCTTTGGGTCCTTTGCACTGCACCTGATAAAACCCAGGCCACTTTCTAAGAGTCATTAAATTTCCCAAATTTTCTTTTTTTATCCTCCAATTGCAACTCCTTTGATGGTGTCTCCATTCCAGCGTGTTTGTAGGTCCTTCTTTTCTGTTTTGGCCTTCAGTGGGGATCAATTTTGGCAAGCTTTGCTGCATGTGCCTGCCCGTGGTGGCGTATGGCCTGCCTGCATTTTGATGGCTTTGACTTTGGGATAGATTTTTTTTTTTTTTTTTTTTTTGTTTTAAGTATTCATGCCATGTCCCTCATATCTTGCTCCCTAAGTTGTGTCTTCTCCTTCACTTTTTCCCCTGCTTTTGCAACATCTGTGAGCTTAGTTTTGGCATCTTTTGGTCCTTTGCACTGCACCTGATAAAACACCAGGCCATTTTCTTAGAGTCACTAAATTTCCCAATTTTTTTTTTTCTCCTCCAATTGCAATTCCTTTGATGTTGACTCTTTTCCAGCGTGTTTGTAAGTCCTTCTTTTCTGTTTTGCCTTCATTGGGGATCAATTTTGGCAAGCTTTGCTGCATGTGCCTGCCCTTGGTGGCGTATGGCCTGCCTGCATTTTGATGGCTTTGACTTTGGGAAAGATTTTTTCTTTTTTTTCTTTTTTTTTGTTTTAAGTGTTCATGCCATGTCCCTCATATCTTGCCCCCTGAGTTGTGTCTTCCTCCTTGACTTTTTCCCCTGCTTTTGCAACATCTGTGAGCTTAGTTTTGGCATCTTTGTGTCCTTTGCACTGCACCTGATATAAACCCCAGGCCATTTTATTAGAGTCACTAAATTTCCCAATTTTTATTTTCTCTTCCAATTGCAATTCCTTTGATGGTGTCTCCATTCCAGCGTGTTTGTAAGTCCTTCTTTTCTGTTTTGGCCTTCAGTGGGGATCAATATTGGCAAGCTTTGCTGCATGTGCCTGCACTTGCTGGCGTATGGCCTGCCTGCATTTTTATGGCTTTGACTTTGGGAAAGAATTTTCTTTTTTTCTATTTTTTTTTGTTTTAAGTATTCATACCATATCCCTCATATCTTGCCCCTTAAGTTATGTCTTCCTGCTTGACTTTTTCCCCTGCTTTTTCAACATCTGTGAGCTTAGTTTTGGCATCTTTTGGTCCTTTGCACTGCACCTGCTGAAACCCCAGTCCACTTTCTATGAGTCATTAAATTTCCCAAATTTTCATTTTTTCTCCTCCAATTGCAATTCCTTTGATGGTGTCTCCATTCCAGCGTGTTTGTAAGTCCTTCTTTTCTCTTTTGGCCTTCAGTGGGGATAAATTTTGGCAAGCTTTGCTGCATGTGCCTGCCCTTGGTGGCGTATGGCCTGCCTGCATTTTGATGGCTTTGACTTTGGGATAGATTTTTTCTTTTTTTTTTTTTTTTTTTGTTTTATGTATTCATGCCATGTCCCTCATATCTTGCCCCCTAAGTTGTGTCTTCCTCCTTCACTTTTTCCCCTGCTTTTGCAACATTTGTGAGCTTAGTTTTGGCACCTTTTGGTCCTTTGCAATGCACCTCATATACACCTAGGCAATTTTTTTAGAGTCAGTAATTTATCTAAATTTCTTTTTTTCTCCTCCATTTGCAATTCCTTTGATGTTGACTCCTTTCCAGCGTGTTTCTAGGTCCTTCTTTTCTATTTTGGCCTTCAGTGGGGATCAATGTTGGCAAGCTTTACTGCATGTGCCTGCCCTTGGTGGAGTATGGCCTGCCTGCATTTTGATGGCTTTGACTTTGGGAAAGATTTTTTCTTATTTTTTTTTTTATTATTTAAAGTATTCATGCCATGTCCCTCATATCTTGCCCCCTAAGTTGTGTCTTCCTGCTTGACTTTTTCCCCTGCTTTTGCAACATCTGTGAGCTTAGTTTTGGCACCTTTTGGTCCTTTGCAATGCAGCTGATTTCCTCACAGCCTATTTTTTGAAGAGACTAAAATTCCCCATTTTCTGCTTTTTTCAGTTGCATTTCATTTGAACCTATCTCCTTTCCAGAGTGTTTGTAAGCCTTTCTTTTGGGATTCGCAAGATTCCTTTTCCCTTCCCGAAAGGAAATTTCATTTCCTTTCGGGAAGGGAAAAGGAATCTTGAGATTTCAATGGGGACCAATAGGGGAATCTTTGGTGCATGTCCCTGCACTTGATGGCAGGCCATGCCTTTTGATGGCTTTGACTTTGGGAAAGATTTTTTCTTTTTTTGGTTGTTTTCTGAAGTGTTCATGCCATGTCCCTCGTATCTTGCCCCCTAAGTTGTGTCTTCCTCCTTGACTTTTTCCCCTGCTTTTGCAACATCTGTGAGCTTAGTTTCGGCACCTTGTGGTCCTTTGCACTGGACCTGATATATACCCAGGCCATTTTTTAGAGTCATTAAATTTCCGTATTTTTCTTTTTTTCTCCTCCAATTGCAATTCCTTTGATGTTGACTCCTTTCCAGCGTGTTTGTAGGTCCTTCTTTTCTGTTTTGGCCTTCAGTGGGGATCAATTTTGGCAAGCTTTGCTGCATGTGCCTGCCCTTGGTGGCGTATGGCCTGCCTGCATTTTGATGGCTTTGACTTTGGGAAAGATTTTTTCTTTTTTTTTTTTTTATTATTTTAAGTATTCATGCCATGTCCCTCATATCTTGCCCCCTAAGTTGTGTCTTCCTCCTTGACTTTTTCCCCTGCTTTTGCAACATCTGTGAGCTTAGTTTTGGCACCTTTTGGTCCTTTGCAATGCAGCTGATTTCCTAACAGCCTATTTTTTGAAGAGACTAAAATTCCCGATTTTCTGCTTTTTTCAATTGCATTTCATTTGAACCTATCTCCTTTCCAGAGTGTTTGTAAGCCTTTCTTTTGGGATTCGCAAGATTCCTTTTCCCTTCCCGAAAGGAAATTTCATTTCCTTTCGGGAAGGGAAAAGGAATCTTGCGATTTCAATGGGGACCAATAGAGGAATCTTTGGTGCATGTCCCTGCACTTGATGGCAGGCCATGCCTTTTGATGGCTTTGACTTTGGGAAAGATTTTTTCTTTTTTTGGTTGTTTTCTGAAGTTTTCATGCCATGTCCCTCGTATCTTGCCCCCTAAGTTCTCTCTTCCTCCTTGACTTTTTCCCCTGCTTTTGCAACATCTGTGAGCTTAGTTTTGGCACCTTTTGGTCCTTTGCACTGCACCTGATATAAACCCCAGGCCATTTTCTTAGAGTCACTAAATTTCCCAATTTTTTTTTTTCTCCTCCAATTGCAATTCCTTTGATGGTGTCTCCATTCCAGCGTGTTTGTAAGTCCTTCTTTTCTGTTTTGGCCTTCAGTGGGGATCAATTTTGGCAAGCTTTGCTGCATGTGCCTGCACTTGCTGGCGTATGGCCTGCCTGCATTTTGATGGCTTTGACTTTGGGAAAGAATTTTCTTTTTTTTTTTTTTTTTTGTTTTAAGTATTCATACCATGTCCCTCATATCTTGCCCCCTAAGCTGTGTCTTCCTCCTTGACTTTTTCCCCTGCTTTTGATACATCTGTGAGCTTAGGTTTGGCATCTTTGGGTCCTTTGCACTGCACCTCCTGAAACCCCAGGCCACTTTCTATGAGTCATTAAATTTCCCAAATTTTCATTTTTTCTCCTCCAATTGCAATTCCTTTGATGGTGTCTCCATTCCAGCGTGTTTGTAAGTCCTTCTTTTCTGTTTTGGCCTTCAGTGGGGATCAATTTTGGCAAGCTTTGCTGCATGTGCCTGCCCTTGGTGGCGTATGGCCTGCCTGCATTTTGATGGCTTTGACTTTGGGATAGATTTTTTCTTTTTTTTTTTTTTTTCTTTTAAGTATTCATGCCATGTCCCTCATATCTTGCCCCCTAAGTTGTGTCTTCCTGCTTGACTTTTTGCCCTGCTTTTGCAACATCTGTGAGCTTAGTTTTGGCACCTTTTGGTCCTTTGCAATGCAGCTGATTTCCTCACAGCCTATTTTTTGAAGAGACTAAAATCCCCAATTTTCTGCTTTTTTCAGTTCCATTTCATTTGAACCTATCTCCTTTCCAGAGTGTTTGTAAGCCTTTCTTTTGGGATTCGCAAGATTCCTTTTCCCTTCCCGAAAGGAAATTTCATTTCCTTTCGGGAAGGGAAAAGGAATCTTGCGATTTCAATGGGGACAAATAGGGGAATCTTTGGTGCATGTCCCTGCACTTGATGGCAGGCCATGCCTTTTGATGGCTTTGACTTTGGGAAAGATTTTTTTCTTTTTTTGGTTGTTTTCTGAAGTGTTCATGCCATGTCCCTCGTATCTTGCCCCCTAAGTTGTGTCTTCCTCCTTCACTTTTTCCCCTGCTTTTGCAACATCTGTGAGCTTAGTTTTGGCATCTTTTGGTCCTTTGCACTGCACCTGCTGAAACCCCAGGCCACTTTCTATGAGTCATTAAATTTCCCAAACTTTCATTTTTTCTCCTCCAATTGCAATTCCTTTGATGTTGACTCCTTTCCAGCGTGTTTGTAGGTCCTTCTTTTCTGTTTTGGCCTTCAGTGGGGATCAATTTTGGCAAGCTTTGCTGCATGTGCCTGCCCTTGGTGGCGTATGGCCTGCCTGCATTTTGATGACTTTGACTTTGGTAAAGATTTTTTCTTTTTTTTTTTCTTTTTTGTTTTAAGTATTCATGCCATGTCCCTCATATCTTGCCCCCTGAGTTTTGTCTTCCTCCTTGACTTTTTCCCCTGCTGTTGCAACATCTGTGAGCTTAGTTTTGGCATCTTTGGGTCCTTTGCAATGCACGTGATATAAACCCAGGCCATTTTTTTAGAGTCAGTAATTTCCCTAATTTTCTTTGTTTCTCCTCCAATTGCAAGTCCTTTGATGTTGACTCCTTTCCAGCGTGTTTGTAGGTCCTTCTTTTCTGTTTTGGCCTTCAGTGGGGATCAATTTTGGCAAGCTTTGCTGCATGTGCCTGCCCTTGCTGGCGTATGGCCTGCCTGCATTTTGATGGCTTTGACTTTGGGAAAGATTTTTTCTTTTTTTTTTTCTTTTTTGTTTTAAGTATTCATGCCATGTCCCTCACATCTTGCCCCCTAAGTTGTGTCTTCCTGCTTGACTTTTTGCCCTGCTTTTGCAAAATCTGTGAGCTTAGTTTTGGCACCTTTTGGTCCTTTGCAATGCAGCTGATTTCCTCACAGCCTATTTTTTGAAGAGACTAAAATTCCCGATTTTCTGCTTTTTTCAGTTGCATTTCATTTGAACCTATCTCCTTTCCAGAGTGTTTGTAAGCCTTTCTTTTGGGATTCGCAAGATTCCTTTTCCCTTCCCAAAAGGAAATTTCATTTCCTTTCGGGAAGGGAAAAGGAATCTTGCGATTTCAATGGGGACCAATAGAGGAATCTTTGGTGCATGTCCCTGCACTTGATGGCAGGCCATGCCTTTTGATGGCTTTGACTTTGGGAAAGATTTTTTCTTTTTTTTTTTTTATTATTTTAAGTGTTCATGCCATGTCCCTCGTATCTTGCCCCCTACGTTGTGTCTTCCTCCTTGACTTTTTCCCCTGCTTTTGCAACATCTGTGAGCTTAGGTTTGGCATCGTTGGGTCCTTTGCACTGCACCTGATAAAACCCAGGCCACTTTCTAAGAGTCATTAAATTTCCCAAATTTTCTTTTTTTATCCTCCAATTGCAATTCCTTTGATGGTGTCTCCATTCCAGCGTGTTTGTAGGTCCTTCTTTTCTGTTTTGGCCTTCAGTGGGGATCAATTTTGGCAAGCTTTGCTGCATGTGCCTGCCCGTGGTGGCGTATGGCCTGCCTGCATTTTGATGGCTTTGACTTTGGGATAGATTTTTTCTTTTTTTTTTTTGTTTTAAGTATTCATGCCATGTCCCTCATATCTTGCTCCCTAAGTTGTGTCTTCTCCTTCACTTTTTCCCCTGCTTTTGCAACATCTGTGAGCTTAGTTTTGGCATCTTTTGGTCCTTTGCACTGCACCTGATAAAACACCAGGCCATTTTCTTAGAGTCACTAAATTTCCCAATTTTTTTTTTTCTCCTCCAATTGCAATTCCTTTGATGTTGACTCTTTTCCAGCGTGTTTGTAAGTCCTTCTTTTCTGTTTTGCCTTCATTGGGGATCAATTTTGGCAAGCTTTGCTGCATGTGCCTGCCCTTGGTGGCGTCTGGCCTGCCTGCATTTTTATGGCTTTGACTTTGGGAAAGAATTTTCTTTTTTTCTTTTTTTTTGTTTTAAGTATTCATGCCATGTCCCTCATATCTTGCTCCCTAAGTTGTGTCTTCCTGCTTGACTTTTTCCCCTGCTTTTGCAACATCTGTGAGCTTAGTTTTGGCATCTTTTGGTCCTTTGCACTGCACCTGCTGAAACCCCAGTCCACTTTCTATGAGTCATTAAATTTCCCAAATTTTCATTTTTTCTCCTCCAATTGCAATTCCTTTGATGGTGTCTCCATTCCAGCGTGTTTGTAAGTCCTTCTTTTCTCTTTTGGCCTTCAGTGGGGATCAATTTTGGCAAGCTTTGCTGCATGTGCCTGCCCTTGGTGGCGTATGGCCTGCCTGCATTTTGATGGCTTTGACTTTGGGATAGATTTTTTCTTTTTTTTTTTTTTTTTTTTGTTTTATGTATTCATGCCACGTCCCTCATATCTTGCCCCCTAAGTTGTGTCTTCCTCCTTCACATTTTCCCCTGCTTTTGCAACATTTGTGAGCTTAGTTTTGGCACCTTTTGGTCCTTTGCAATGCACCTGATATAAACCTAGGCAATTTTTTTAGAGTCAGTAATTTATCTAAATTTCTTTTTTTCTCCTCCATTTGCAATTCCTTTGATGTTGACTCCTTTCCAGCGTGTTTGTAGGTCCTTCTTTTCTATTTTGGCCTTCAGTGGGGATCAATGTTGGCAAGCTTTACTGCATGTGCCTGCCCTTGCTGGCGTATGGCCTGCCTGCATTTTGATGGCTTTGACTTTGGGAAGGATTTTTTCTTATTTTTTTTTTTATTATTTAAAGTATTCATGCCATGTCCCTCATATCTTGCCCCCTGTTGTGTCTTCCTCCTTGACTTTTTCCCCTGCTTTTGCAACATCTGTGAGCTTAGTTTTGGCATCTTTTGGTCCTTTGCACTGCACCTGCTGAAACCCCAGGCCACTTTCTAAGAGTCAATAAATTTCCCAAATTTTCTTTTTTTCTCCTCTAATTGCAATTCCTTTGATGGTGTCTCCATTCCAGCGTGTTTGTAAGTCCTTCTTTTCTGTTTTGGCCTTCAGTGGGGATCACTTTTGGCAAGCTTTGCTGCATGTGCCTGCCCTTGGTGGCGTATGGCCTGCCTGCATTTTGATGGCTTTGACTTTGGGAAAGATTTTTACTTTTTTTTCTTTTTTTGTTTTAAGTATTCATGCCATGTCCCTCATATCTTGCTCCCTAAGTTGTGTCTTCCTGCTTGACTTTTTGCCCTGCTTTTGCAACATCTGTGAGCTTAGTTTTGGCACATTTTGGTCCTTTGCAATGCACCTGATATAAACCCAGGCCATTTTTTTAGAGTCAGTAATTTCCCGTTTTTTCTTTGTTTCTCCTCCAATTGCAAGTCCTTTGATGTTGACTCCTTTCCAGCGTGTTTGTAGGTCCTTCTTTTCTGTTTTGGCCTTCAGTGGGGATCAATTTTGGCAAGCTTTGCTGCATGTGCCTGCCCTTGGTGGCGTATGGCCCGCCTGCATTTTGATGACTTTGACTTTGGGAAAGATTTTTTCTTTTTTTTTTTTTTATTATTTTAAGTATTCATGCCATGTCCCTCATATCTTGCCCCCTAAGTTGTGTCTTCCTCCTTGACTTTTTGCCCTGCTTTTGCAACATCTGTGAGCTTAGTTTTGGCACCTTTTGGTCCTTTGCAATGCAGCTGATTTCCTCACAGCCTATTTTTTGAAGAGACTAAAATTCCCGATTTTCTGCTTTTTTCAGTTGCATTTCATTTGAACCTATCTCCTTTCCGGAGTGTTTGTAAGCCTTTCTTTTGGGATTCGCAAGATTCCTTTTCCCTTCCCAAAAGGAAATTTCATTTCCTTTCGGGAAGGGAAAAGGAATCTTGCGATTTCAATGGGGACCAATAGGGGAATCTTTGGTGCATGTCCCTGCACTTGATGGCAGGTCATGCCTTTTGATGGCATGACTTTGGGAAAGATAATTTTTTTTTTTTTTTCTTATTTTAAGTGTTCATGCCATGTCCCTCATATCTCGCCCCCTGAGTTGTGTCTTCCTCCTTGACTTTTTCCCCTGCTTTTGCAACATCTGTGAGCTTAGTTTTGGCATCTTTTGGTCCTTTGCACTGCACCTGAAAAAACACCAGGCCATTTTCTTAGAGTCACTAAATTTCCCAAATTTTATTTTTTTTCTCCTCCAATTGCAATTCCTTTGATGTTGACTCCTTTCCAGCGTGTTTGTAAGTCCTTCTTTTCTGTTTTGCCTTCAGTGGGGATCAATTTTGGCAAGCTTTGCTGCATGTGCCTGCCCTTGGTGGCGTATGGCCTGCCTGCATTTTGATGGCTTTGACTTTGGGAAAGATTTTTTCTTTTTTTTCTTTTTTTTTGTTTTAAGTATTCATGCCATGTCCCTCATATCTTGCTCCCTGAGTTGTGTATTCCTCCTTGACTTTTTGCCCTGCTTTTGCAACATCTGTGAGCTTAGTTTTGGCATCTTTTGGTCCTTTGCACTGCACCTTCTGAAACCCCAGGCCACTTTCTATGAGTCATTAAATTTCCCAAACTTTCATATTTTCTCCTCCAATTGCAATTCCTTTGATGGTGTCTCAATTCCAGCGTGTTTGGAAGTCCTTCTTTTCTGTTTTGGCCTTCAGTGGGGATCAATTTTGGCAAGCTTTGCTGCATGTGCCTGCCCGTGGTGGCGTATGGCCTGCCTGCATTTTGATGACTTTGACTTTGGGATAGATTTTTTCTTTTTTTTTTTTTTTTTGTTTTAAGTATTCATGCCATGTCCCTCATATCTTGCCCCCTAAGTTGTGTCTTCCTGCTTGACTTTTTCCCCTGCTTTTGCAACATCTGTGAGCTTAGTTTTGGCACCTTTTTGTCCTTTGCAATGCAGCTGATTTCCTCACAACCTATTTTTTGAAGAGACTAAAATTCCCGATTTTCTGCTTTTTTCAATTGCATTTCGTTTGAACCTATCTCCTTTCCAGAGTGTTTGTAAGCCTTTCTTTTGGGACTCGCAAGATTCCTTTTCCCTTCCCGAAAGGAAATTTCATTTCCTTTCGGGAAGGGAAAAGGAATCTTGCGATTTCAATGGGGACCAATAGAGGAATCTTTGGTGCATGTCCCTGCACTTGATGGCAGGCCATGCCTTTTGATGGCTTTGACTTTGGGAAAGATTTTTTTCTTTTTTTGGTTGTTTTCTGAAGTGTTCATGCCATGTCCCTCATATCTTGCCCCCTAAGTTGTGTCTTCCTCCTTGACTTTTTCCCCTGCTTTTGCAACATTTGTGAACTTAGTTTTAGCACCTTTTGGTCCTTTGCAGTGCACCTGATAAAACACCAGTCCATTTTCTTAGAGTCATTAAATTTCCCAAATTTTCTTTTTTTCTCCTCCAGTTGCAATTCCTTTGATGTTGACTCCTTTCCAGCGTGTTTGTAGGTCCTTCTTTTCTGTTTTGGCCTTCAGTGGGGATCAATTTTGGCAAGCTTTGCTGCAGGTGCCTGCCCTTGCTGGCGTATGGCCTGCCTGCATTTTGATGGCTTTGACTTTGGGAAAGATTTTTTCTTTTTTTTTTTTTTTATTATTTTAAGTATTCATGCCATGTCCCTCATATCTTGCCCCCTAAGTTGTGTCTTCCTGCTTGACTTTTTCCCCTGCTTTTGCAACATCTGTGAGCTTAGTTTTGGCACCTTTTGGTCCTTTGCAATGCAGCTCATTTCCTCACAGCCTATTTTTTGAAGAGACTAAAATTCCCAATTTTCTGCTTTTTTCAATTGCATTTCGTTTGAACCTATCTCCTTTCCAGAGTGTTTGTAAGCCTTTCTTTTGGGATTCGCAAGATTCCTTTTCCCTTCCCGAAAGGAAATTTCATTTCCTTTCGGGAAGGGAAAAGGAATCTTGCGATTTCAATGGGGACCAATAGAGGAATCTTTGGTGCATGTCCCTGCACTTGATGGCAGGCCATGCCTTTTGATGGCTTTGACTTTGGGAAAGATTTTTTTCTTTGTTTGGTTGTTTTCTGAAGTGTTCATGCCATGTCCCTCATATCTTGCCCCCTAAGTTGTGTCTTCCTCCTTGACTTTTTCCCCTGCTTTTGCAACATCTGTGAGCTTAGTTTTGGCACCTTTTGGTCCTTTGCACTGCACCTGAAAAAACCCCAGGCCATTTTTTAGAGTCACTAAATTTCCCAAATTTTCTTTTTTTCTCCTCCAATTTCAATTCCTTTGATGGTGTCTCCTTTCCAGCGTGTTTGTAGGTCCTTCTTTTCTGTTTTGGCCTTCAGTGGGGATCAATATTGGCAAGCTTTCCTGCATGTGCCTGCCCTTGGTGGCCTATGGCCTGCCTGCATTTTGATGGCTTTGACTTTGGGAAAGATTTTCTCTATTTTTTTTTTGTTTGTTTGTTTTACGTATTCATGCCATGTCCCTCATATCTTGCCCCCTAAGTTGTGTCTTCCTCCTTGACTTTTTCCCCTGCTTTTGCAACTTCTGTGAGCTTAGTTTTGGCATCTTTGGGTCCTTTGCACTGCACCTGATATAAACACCAGGCCACTTTCTAAGAGTCATTAAATTTCCCAAATTTTCTTTTTTTATCCTCCAATTGCAATTCCTTTGATGGTGTCTCCATTCCAGCGTGTTTGTAGGTCCTTCATTTCTGTTTTGGCCTTCAGTGGGGATCAATTTTGGCAAGCTTTGCTGCATGTGCCTGCCCTTGGTGGCGTATGGCCTGCCTGCATTTTGATGGCTTTGACTTTGGGAAAGATTTTTTCTTTTTTTTTTTCTTTTTTGTTTTAAGTATTCATGCCATGTCCCTCATATCTTGCCCCCTGAGTTGTGTCTTCCTCCTTGACTTTTTCCCCTGCTGTTGCAACATCTGTGAGCTTAGTTTTGGCATCTTTGGGTCCTTTGCACTGCACCTGATATAAACCCCAGGCCATTTTCTTAGAGTCACTAAATTTCCCAATTTTTTTTTTTTCTCCTCCAATTGCAATTCCTTTGATGGTGTCTCCATTCCAGCGTGTTTGGAAGTCCTTCTTTTCTGTTTTGGCCTTCAGTGGGGATCAATTTTGGCAAGCTTTGCTGCATGTGCCTGCCCTTGGTGGCGTATGGCCTGCCTGCATTTTGATGGCTTTGACTTTGGGATGGATTTTTTATTTTTTTTTTTTTTTTGTTTTAAGTATTCATGCCATGTCCCTGATATCTTGCTCCCTAAGTTGTGTCTTCCTCCTTCACTTTTTCCCCTGCTTTTGCAACATCTGTGAGCTTAGTTTTGGCACCTTTTGGTCCTTTGCAATGCACGTGATATAAACCCAGGCCATTTTCTTAGAGTCAGTAATTTCCCTAATTTTCTTTGTTTCTCCTCCAATTGCAAGTCCTTTGATGCTGACTCCTTTCCAGCGTGTTTGTAGGTCCTTCTTTTCTGTTTTGGCCTTCAGTGGGGATCAATTTTGGCAAGCTTTGCTGCATGTGCCTGCAATTAGTGGCGTATGGCCTGCCTGCATTTTGATGGCTTTGACTTTGGGAAAGATTTTTTCTTTTTTTTTTCTTTTTTGTTTTAAGTATTCATGCCATGTCCCTCATATCTTGCCCCCTAAGTTGTGTCTTCCTGCTTGACTTTTTGCCCTGCTTTTGCAACATCTGTGAGCTTAGTTTTGGCACCTTTTGGTCCTTTGCAATGCAGCTGATTTCCTCACAGCCTATTTTTTGAAGAGACTAAAATTCCCGATTTTCTGCTTTTTTCAGTTGCATTTCGTTTGAACCTATCTCCTTTCCAGAGTGTTTGTAAGCCTTTCTTTTGGGATTCGCAAGATTCCTTTTCCCTTCCCAAAAGGAAATTTCATTTCCTTTCGGGAAGGGAAAAGGAATCTTGCGATTTCAATGGGGACCAATAGAGGAATCTTTGGTGCATGTCCCTGCAATTGATGGCAGGCCATGCCTTTTGATGGCTTTGACTTTGGGAAAGATTTTTTCTTTTTTTTTTTTTATTATTTTAAGTGTTCATGCCATGTCCCTCATATCTTGCCCCCTAAGTTGTGTCTTCCTCCTTGACTTTTTCCCCTGCTTTTGCAACATCTGTGAGCTTAGTTTTGGCATCTTTTGGTCCTTTGCACTGCACCTGATAAAACCCAGGCCACTTTCTAAGAGTCATTAAATTTCCCAAATTTTCTTTTTTTATCCTCCAATTGCAACTCCTTTGATGGTGTCTCCATTCCAGCGTGTTTGTAGGTCCTTCTTTTCTGTTTTGGCCTTCAGTGGGGATCAATTTTGGCAAGCTTTGCTGCATGTGCCTGCCCGTGGTGGCGTATGGCCTGCCTGCATTTTGATGGCTTTGACTTTGGGATAGATTTTTTATTTTTTTTTTTTTTTGTTTTAAGTATTCATGCCATGTCCCTCATATCTTGCTCCCTAAGTTGTGTCTTCTCCTTCACTTTTTCCCCTGCTTTTGCAACATCTGTGAGCTTAGTTTTGGCATCTTTTGGTCCTTTGCACTGCACCTGATAAAACACCAGGCCATTTTCTTAGAGTCACTAAATTTCCCAATTTTTTTTTTTCTCCTCCAATTGCAATTCCTTTGATGTTGACTCTTTTCCAGCGTGTTTGTAAGTCCTTCTTTTCTGTTTTGCCTTCATTGGGGATCAATTTTGGCAAGCTTTGCTGCATGTGCCTGCCCTTGGTGGCGTATGGCCTGCCTGCATTTTGATGGCTTTGACTTTGGGAAAGATTTTTTCTTTTTTTTCTTTTTTTTTGTTTTAAGTGTTCATGCCATGTCCCTCATATCTTGCCCCCTGAGTTGTGTCTTCCTCCTTGACTTTTTCCCCTGCTTTTGCAACATCTGTGAGCTTAGTTTTGGCATCTTTGTGTCCTTTGCACTGCACCTGATATAAACCCCAGGCCATTTTCTTAGAGTCACTAAATTTCCCAATTTTTATTTTCTCTTCCAATTGCAATTCCTTTGATGGTGTCTCCATTCCAGCGTGTTTGTAAGTCCTTCTTTTCTGTTTTGGCCTTCAGTGGGGATCAATATTGGCAAGCTTTGCTGCATGTGCCTGCACTTGCTGGCGTATGGCCTGCCTGGATTTTTATGGCTTTGACTTTGGGAAAGAATTTTCTTTTTTTTTTTTTTTTTGTTTTAAGTATTCATACCATATCCCTCATATCTTGCCCCCTAAGTTGTGTCTTCCTGCTTGACTTTTTCCCCTGCTTTTGCAACATCTGTGAGCTTAGTTTTGGCATCTTTTGGTCCTTTGCACTGCACTTGCTGAAACCCCAGTCCACTTTCTATGAGTCATTAAATTTCCCAAACTTTCATTTTTTCTCCTCCAATTGCAATTCCTTTGATGGTGTCTCCATTCCAGCGTGTTTGTAAGTCCTTCTTTTCTGTTTTGGCCTTCAGTGCGGATCAATTTTGGCAAGCTTTGCTGCATGTGCCTGCCCTTGGTGGCGTATGGCCTGCCTGCATTTTGATGGCTTTGACTTTGGGATAGATTTTTTCTTTTTTTTTTTTTATTTTTGTTTTATGTATTCATGCCATGTCCCTCATATCTTGCCCCCTAAGTTGTGTCTTCCTCCTTCACTTTTTCCCCTGCTTTTGCAACATTTGTGAGCTTAGTTTTGGCACCTTTTGGTCCTTTGCAATGCACCTCATATAAACCTAGGCAATTTTTTAAAATCAGTAATTTATCTAAATTTCTTTTTTTCTCCTCCATTTGCAATTCCTTTGATGTTGACTCCTTTCCAGCGTGTTTCTAGGTCCTTCTTTTCTATTTTGGCCTTCAGTGGGGATCAATGTTGGCAAGCTTTACTGCATGTGCCTGCCCTTGGTGGCGTATGGCCTGCCTGCATTTTGATGGCTTTGACTTTGGGAAAGATTTTTTCTTATTTTTTTTTTTATTATTTAAAGTATTCATGCCATGTCCCTCATATCTTGCCCCCTAAGTTGTGTCTTCCTGCTTGACTTTTTCCCCTGCTTTTGCAACATCTGTGAGCTTAGTTTTGGCACCTTTTGGTCCTTTGCAATGCAGCTGATTTCCTCACAGCCTATTTTTTGAAGAGACTAAAATTCCCCATTTTCTGCTTTTTTCAGTTGCATTTCATTTGAACCTATCTCCTTTCCAGAGTGTTTGTAAGCCTTTCTTTTGGGATTCGCAAGATTCCTTTTCCCTTCCCGAAAGGAAATTTCATTTCCTTTCGGGAAGGGAAAAGGAATCTTGAGATTTCAATGGGGACCAATAGGGGAATCTTTGGTGCATGTCCCTGCACTTGATGGTAGGCCATGCCTTTTGATGGCTTTGACTTTGGGAAAGATTTTTTCTTTTTTTGGTTGTTTTCTGAAGTGTTCATGCCATGTCCCTCGTATCTTACCCCCTAAGTTGTGTCTTCCTCCTTGACTTTTTCCCCTGCTTTTGCAACATCTGTGAGCTTAGTTTCGGCACCTTGTGGTCCTTTGCACTGGACCTGATATATACCCAGGCCATTTTTTAGAGTCATTAAATTTCCGTATTTTTCTTTTTTTCTCCTCCAATTGCAATTCCTTTGATGTTGACTCCTTTCCAGCGTGTTTGTAGGTCCTTCTTTTCTGTTTTGGCCTTCAGTGGGGATCAATTTTGGCAAGCTTTGCTGCATGTGCCTGCCCTTGGTGGCGTATGGCCTGCCTGCATTTTGATGGCTTTGACTTTGGGAAAGATTTTTTCTTTTTTTTTTTTTTATTATTTTAAGTATTCATGCCATGTCTCTCATATCTTGCCCCCTAAGTTGTGTCTTCCTCCTTGACTTTTTCCCCTGCTTTTGCAACATCTGTGAGCTTAGTTTTGGCACCTTTTGGTCCTTTGCAATGCAGCTGATTTCCTCACAGCCTATTTTTTGAAGAGACTAAAATTCCCGATTTTCTGCTTTTTTCAGTTGCATTTCATTTGAACCTATCTCCTTTCCAGAGTGTTTGTAAGCCTTTCTTTTGGGATTCGCAAGATTCCTTTTCCCTTCCCGAAAGGAAATTTCATTTCCTTTCGGGAAGGGAAAAGGAATCTTGCGATTTCAATGGGGACCAATAGAGGAATCTTTGGTGCATGTCCCTGCACTTGATGGCAGGCCATGCCTTTTGATGGCTTTGACTTTGGGAAAGATTTTTTTCTTTTTTTGGTTGTTTTCTGAAGTGTTCATGCCATGTCCCTCATATCTTGCCCTCTAAGTTCTCTCTTCCTCCTTGACTTTTTCCCCTGCTTTTGCAACATCTGTGAGCTTAGTTTTGGCACCTTTTGGTCCTTTGCACTGCACCTGATATAAACCCCAGGCCATTTTCTTAGAGTCACTAAATTTCCCAATTTTTTTTTTTCTCCTCCAATTGCAATTCCTTTGATGGTGTCTCCATTCCAGCGTGTTTGTAAGTCCTTCTTTTCTGTTTTGGCCTTCAGTGGGGATCAATTTTGGCAAGCTTTGCTGCATGTGCCTGCACTTGCTGGCGTATGGCCTGCCTGCATTTTGATGGCTTTGACTTTGGGAAAGAATTTTCTTTTTTTTTTTTTTTTTTGTTTTAAGTATTCATACCATGTCCCTCATATCTTGCCCCCTAAGCTGTGTCTTCCTCCTTGACTTTTTCCCCTGCTTTTGATACATCTGTGAGCTTAGGTTTGGCATCTTTGGGTCCTTTGCACTGCACCTCCTGAAACCCCAGGCCACTTTCTATGAGTCATTAAATTTCCCAAATTTTCATTTTTTCTCCTCCAATTGCAATTCCTTTGATGGTGTCTCCATTCCAGCGTGTTTGTAAGTCCTTCTTTTCTGTTTTGGCCTTCAGTGGGGATCAATATTGGCAAGCTTTCCTGCATGTGCCTGCCCTTGGTGGCGTATGGCCTGCCTGCATTTTGATGGCTTTGACTTTGGGAAAGATTTTCTCTATTTTTTTTTTGTTTGTTTGTTTTACGTATTCATGCCATGTCCCTCATATCTTGCCCCCTAAGTTGTGTCTTCCTCCTTGACTTTTTCCCCTGCTTTTGCAACTTCTGTGAGCTTAGTTTTGGCATCTTTGGGTCCTTTGCACTGCACCTGATATAAACACCAGGCCACTTTCTAAGAGTCATTAAATTTCCCAAATTTTCTTTTTTTATCCTCCAATTGCAATTCCTTTGATGGTGTCTCCATTCCAGCGTGTTTGTAGGTCCTTCATTTCTGTTTTGGCCTTCAGTGGGGATCAATTTTGGCAAGCTTTGCTGCATGTGCCTGCCCTTGGAGGCGTATGGCCTGCCTGCATTTTGATGGCTTTGACTTTGGGAAAGATTTTTTCTTTTTTTTTTTCTTTTTTGTTTTAAGTATTCATGCCATGTCCCTCATATCTTGCCCCCTGAGTTGTGTCTTCCTCCTTGACTTTTTCCCCTGCTGTTGCAACATCTGTGAGCTTAGTTTTGGCATCTTTGGGTCCTTTGCACTGCACCTGATATAAACCCCAGGCCATTTTCTTAGAGTCACTAAATTTCCCAATTTTTTTTTTTTCTCCTCCAATTGCAATTCCTTTGATGGTGTCTCCATTCCAGCGTGTTTGTAAGTCCTTCTTTTCTGTTTTGGCCTTCAGTGGGGATCAATTTTGGCAAGCTTTGCTGCATGTGCCTGCCCTTGGTGGCGTATGGCCTGCCTGCATTTTGATGGCTTTGACTTTGGGATGGATTTTTTATTTTTTTTTTTTTTTTTGTTTTAAGTATTCATGCCATGTCCCTGATATCTTGCTCCCTAAGTTGTGTCTTCCTCCTTCACTTTTTCCCCTGCTTTTGCAACATCTGTGAGCTTAGTTTTGGCACCTTTTGGTCCTTTGCAATGCACGTGATATAAACCCAGGCCATTTTCTTAGAGTCAGTAATTTCCCTAATTTTCTTTGTTTCTCCTCCAATTGCAAGTCCTTTGATGCTGACTCCTTTCCAGCGTGTTTGTAGGTCCTTCTTTTCTGTTTTGGCCTTCAGTGGGGATCAATTTTGGCAAGCTTTGCTGCATGTGCCTGCAATTAGTGGCGTATGGCCTGCCTGCATTTTGATGGCTTTGACTTTGGGAAAGATTTTTTCTTTTTTTTTTCTTTTTTGTTTTAAGTATTCATGCCATGTCCCTCATATCTTGCCCCCTAAGTTGTGTCTTCCTGCTTGACTTTTTGCCCTGCTTTTGCAACATCTGTGAGCTTAGTTTTGGCACCTTTTGGTCCTTTGCAATGCAGCTGATTTCCTCACAGCCTATTTTTTGAAGAGACTAAAATTCCCGATTTTCTGCTTTTTTCAGTTGCATTTCGTTTGAACCTATCTCCTTTCCAGAGTGTTTGTAAGCCTTTCTTTTGGGATTCGCAAGATTCCTTTTCCCTTCCCAAAAGGAAATTTCATTTCCTTTCGGGAAGGGAAAAGGAATCTTGCGATTTCAATGGGGACCAATAGGGGAATCTTTGGTGCATGTCCCTGCAATTGATGGCAGGCCATGCCTTTTGATGGCTTTGACTTTGGGAAAGATTTTTTCTTTTTTTTTTTTTATTATTTTAAGTGTTCATGCCATGTCCCTCATATCTTGCCCCCTAAGTTGTGTCTTCCTCCTTGACTTTTTCCCCTGCTTTTGCAACATCTGTGAGCTTAGTTTTGGCATCTTTTGGTCCTTTGCACTGCACCTGATAAAACCCAGGCCACTTTCTAAGAGTCATTAAATTTCCCAAATTTTCTTTTTTTATCCTCCAATTGCAACTCCTTTGATGGTGTCTCCATTCCAGCGTGTTTGTAGGTCCTTCTTTTCTGTTTTGGCCTTCAGTGGGGATCAATTTTGGCAAGCTTTGCTGCATGTGCCTGCCCGTGGTGGCGTATGGCCTGCCTGCATTTTGATGGCTTTGACTTTGGGATAGATTTTTTCTTTTTTTTTTTTTTTGTTTTAAGTATTCATGCCATGTCCCTCATATCTTGCTCCCTAAGTTGTGTCTTCTCCTTCACTTTTTCCCCTGCTTTTGCAACATCTGTGAGCTTAGTTTTGGCATCTTTTGGTCCTTTGCACTGCACCTGATAAAACACCAGGCCATTTTCTTAGAGTCACTAAATTTCCCAATTTTTTTTTTTCTCCTCCAATTGCAATTCCTTTGATGTTGACTCTTTTCCAGCGTGTTTGTAAGTCCTTCTTTTCTGTTTTGCCTTCATTGGGGATCAATTTTGGCAAGCTTTGCTGCATGTGCCTGCCCTTGGTGGCGTATGGCCTGCCTGCATTTTGATGGCTTTGACTTTGGGAAAGATTTTTTCTTTTTTTTCTTTTTTTTTGTTTTAAGTGTTCATGCCATGTCCCTCATATCTTGCCCCCTGAGTTGTGTCTTCCTCCTTGACTTTTTCCCCTGCTTTTGCAACATCTGTGAGCTTAGTTTTGGCATCTTTGTGTCCTTTGCACTGCACCTGATATAAACCCCAGGCCATTTTCTTAGAGTCACTAAATTTCCCAATTTTTATTTTCTCTTCCAATTGCAATTCCTTTGATGGTGTCTCCATTCCAGCGTGTTTGTAAGTCCTTCTTTTCTGTTTTGGCCTTCAGTGGGGATCAATATTGGCAAGCTTTGCTGCATGTGCCTGCACTTGCTGGCGTATGGCCTGCCTGGATTTTTATGGCTTTGACTTTGGGAAAGAATTTTCTTTTTTTTTTTTTTTTTTGTTTTAAGTATTCATACCATATCCCTCATATCTTGCCCCCTAAGTTGTGTCTTCCTGCTTGACTTTTTCCCCTGCTTTTGCAACATCTGTGAGCTTAGTTTTGGCATCTTTTGGTCCTTTGCACTGCACTTGCTGAAACCCCAGTCCACTTTCTATGAGTCATTAAATTTCCCAAACTTTCATTTTTTCTCCTCCAATTGCAATTCCTTTGATGGTGTCTCCATTCCAGCGTGTTTGTAAGTCCTTCTTTTCTGTTTTGGCCTTCAGTGCGGATCAATTTTGGCAAGCTTTGCTGCATGTGCCTGCCCTTGGTGGCGTATGGCCTGCCTGCATTTTGATGGCTTTGACTTTGGGATAGATTTTTTCTTTTTTTTTTTTTATTTTTGTTTTATGTATTCATGCCATGTCCCTCATATCTTGCCCCCTAAGTTGTGTCTTCCTCCTTCACTTTTTCCCCTGCTTTTGCAACATTTGTGAGCTTAGTTTTGGCACCTTTTGGTCCTTTGCAATGCACCTCATATAAACCTAGGCAATTTTTTTAAAATCAGTAATTTATCTAAATTTCTTTTTTTCTCCTCCATTTGCAATTCCTTTGATGTTGACTCCTTTCCAGCGTGTTTCTAGGTCCTTCTTTTCTATTTTGGCCTTCAGTGGGGATCAATGTTGGCAAGCTTTACTGCATGTGCCTGCCCTTGGTGGCGTATGGCCTGCCTGCATTTTGATGGCTTTGACTTTGGGAAAGATTTTTTCTTATTTTTTTTTTTATTATTTAAAGTATTCATGCCATGTCCCTCATATCTTGCCCCCTAAGTTGTGTCTTCCTGCTTGACTTTTTCCCCTGCTTTTGCAACATCTGTGAGCTTAGTTTTGGCACCTTTTGGTCCTTTGCAATGCAGCTGATTTCCTCACAGCCTATTTTTTGAAGAGACTAAAATTCCCCATTTTCTGCTTTTTTCAGTTGCATTTCATTTGAACCTATCTCCTTTCCAGAGTGTTTGTAAGCCTTTCTTTTGGGATTCGCAAGATTCCTTTTCCCTTCCCGAAAGGAAATTTCATTTCCTTTCGGGAAGGGAAAAGGAATCTTGAGATTTCAATGGGGACCAATAGGGGAATCTTTGGTGCATGTCCCTGCACTTGATGGTAGGCCATGCCTTTTGATGGCTTTGACTTTGGGAAAGATTTTTTCTTTTTTTGGTTGTTTTCTGAAGTGTTCATGCCATGTCCCTCGTATCTTACCCCCTAAGTTGTGTCTTCCTCCTTGACTTTTTCCCCTGCTTTTGCAACATCTGTGAGCTTAGTTTCGGCACCTTGTGGTCCTTTGCACTGGACCTGATATATACCCAGGCCATTTTTTAGAGTCATTAAATTTCCGTATTTTTCTTTTTTTTCTCCTCCAATTGCAATTCCTTTGATGTTGACTCCTTTCCAGCGTGTTTGTAGGTCCTTCTTTTCTGTTTTGGCCTTCAGTGGGGATCAATTTTGGCAAGCTTTGCTGCATGTGCCTGCCCTTGGTGGCGTATGGCCTGCCTGCATTTTGATGGCTTTGACTTTGGGAAAGATTTTTTCTTTTTTTTTTTTTTATTATTTTAAGTATTCATGCCATGTCTCTCATATCTTGCCCCCTAAGTTGTGTCTTCCTCCTTGACTTTTTCCCCTGCTTTTGCAACATCTGTGAGCTTAGTTTTGGCACCTTTTGGTCCTTTGCAATGCAGCTGATTTCCTCACAGCCTATTTTTTGAAGAGACTAAAATTCCCGATTTTCTGCTTTTTTCAGTTGCATTTCATTTGAACCTATCTCCTTTCCAGAGTGTTTGTAAGCCTTTCTTTTGGGATTCGCAAGATTCCTTTTCCCTTCCCGAAAGGAAATTTCATTTCCTTTCGGGAAGGGAAAAGGAATCTTGCGATTTCAATGGGGACCAATAGAGGAATCTTTGGTGCATGTCCCTGCACTTGATGGCAGGCCATGCCTTTTGATGGCTTTGACTTTGGGAAAGATTTTTTCTTTTTTTGGTTGTTTTCTGAAGTGTTCATGCCATGTCCCTCATATCTTGCCCCCTAAGTTGTGTCTTCCTCCTTGACTTTTTCCCCTGCTTTTGCAACATTTGTGAGCTTAGTTTTGGCACCTTTTGCTCCTTTGCACTGCACCTGATAAAACCCCAGGCCATTTTCTTAGAGTCACTAAATTTCCCAAATTTTCTTTTTTTCTCCTCCAATTGCAATTCCTTTGATGTTGACTCCTTTCCAGCGTGTTTGTAGGTCCTTCTTTTCTGTTTTGGCCTTCAGTGGGGATCAATTTTGGCAAGCTTTGCTGCATGTGCCTGCCCTTGGTGGCGTATGGCCTGCCTGCATTTTGATGGCTTTGACTTTGGGAAAGATTTTTTCTTTTTTTTTTTTTTTTTTGGTTTTTAGTATTCATGCCATGTCCCTCATATCTTGCCCCCTAAGTTGTGTCTTCCTGCTTGACTTTTTGCCCTGCTTTTGCAACATCTGTGATCTTAGTTTTGGCAACTTTTGGTCCTTTGCACTGCACCTGCTAAAACCCCAGGCCACTTTCTAAGAGTCACTAAATTTCCCAAATTTTCATTTTTTCTCCTCCAATTGCAATTCCTTTGATGGTGTCTCCATTCCAGCGTGTTTGTAAGTCCTTCTTTTCAATTTTGGCCTTCAGTGGGGATCAATTTTGGCAAGCTTTGCTGCATGTGCCTGCTCTTGCTGGCGTATGGCCTGCCTGCATTTTGATGGTATTGACTTTGGGAACGATTTTTTCTTTTTTTTTTTAATATTTTAGGTTTTCATGCCATGTTCCTCATATCTTGCCCCCTGTTGTGTCCTCCTCCTTGACTTTTTCCCCTGCTTTTGCAACATCTTTGAGCTTAGTTTTGGCATCTTTTGGTCCTTTGCAATGAACCTCCTAAAACCCCCGGCCACTTTCTAAGAGTCACTAAATTTCCAAATTTTCTTTTTTTATCCTCCAATTGCAATTCCTTTGATGTTGACTCCTTTCCAGCGTGTTTATAGGTCCTTCTTTTCTGTTTTGGCCTTCAGTGGGGATCAATTTTGGCAAGCTTTGCTGCATGTGCCTGCACTTGCTGGCGTATGGCCTGCCTGCATTCTGTTGGCTTTGACTTTGGGAAAGATTTTTTTTTGTTTTTGTTTTTTTTTTTTTTTTGATTTAAGTATTCATGCCATGTTCCTCATATCTTGCCCCCTAAGTTGTGTCTTCCTCCTTGACTTTTTCCCCTGCTTTTGCAACATCTGTGAGCTTAGTTTTGGCATCTTTTGGTCCTTTGCACTGCACCTGCTGAAACCCCAGGCCACTTTCTAAGAGTCAATAAATTTCCCGAATTTTCTTTTTTTCTCCTCTAATTGCAATTCCTTTGATGGTGTCTCCATTCCAGCGTGTTTGTAAGTCCTTCTTTTCTGTTTTGGCCTTCAGTGGGGATCACTTTTGGCAAGCTTTGCTGCATGTGCGTGCCCTTGGTGGTGTATGGCCTGCCTGCAATTTGATGGCTTTGACTTTGGGAAAGATTTTTTCTTATTTTTTTTTTTTTTTGTTTTAAGTATTCATGCCATGTCCCTCATATCTTGCTCCATAAGTTGTGTCTTCCTGCTTGACTTTTTGCCCTGCTTTTGCAACATTTGTGAGCTTAGTTTTGCCACCTTTTGGTCCTTTGCAATGCAGCTGATTTCCTCACAGCCTATTTTTTGAAGAGACTAAAATTCCCGATTTTCTGCTTTTTTCAGTTGCATTTCATTTGAACCTATCTCCTTTCCAGAGTGTTTGTAAGCCTTTCTTTTGGGATTCGCAAGATTCCTTTTCCCTTCCCAAAAGGAAATTTCATTTTCTTTCGGGAAGGGAAAAGGAATCTTGCGATTTCAATGGGGACCAATAGGGGAATCTTTGGTGCATGTCCCTGCACTTGATGGCAGGTCATGCCTTTTGATGGCTTTGACTTTGGGAAAGATTTTTTCTTTTTTTTTTTTTATTATTTTAAGTGTTCATGCCATGTCCCACATATCTTGCCCCCTAAGTTGTGTCTTCCTCCTTGACTTTTTCCCCTGCTTTTGCAACATCTGTGAGCTTAGTTTTGGCATCTTTTGCTCCTTTGCACTGCACCTGATAAAACACAGGCCACTTTCTAAGAGTCATTAAATTTCCCAAATTTTCTTTTTTTATCCTCCAATTGCAATTCCTTTGATGGTGTCTCCATTACAGCGTGTTTGTAAGTCCTTCTTTTCTTTTTTGGCCTTCAGTGGGGATCAATTTTGGCAAGCTTTGCTGCATGTGCCTGCCCGTGGTGGCGTATGGCCTGCCTGCATTTTGATGGCTTTGACTTTGGGATTGATTTTTTCTTTTTTTTTTTTTTTTTTTTGTTTTAAGTATTCATGCCATGTCCCTCATATCTTGCCCCCTAAGTTGTGTCTTCCTCCTTGACTTTTTCCCCTGATTTTGCAACATCTGTGAGCTTAGTTTTGGCTTCTTTTGGTCCTTTGCACTGCACCTAAAAAAACCCCAGGCCATTTTCTTAGAGTCACTAAATTTCCCGAATTTTCTTTTTTTCACCTCCAATTGCAATTCCTTTGATGTTGACTCCTTTCCAGCGTGTTTGTAAGTCCTTCTTTTCTGTTTTGCCTTCATTGGGGATCAATTTTGGCAAGCTTTGCTGCATGTGCCTGCCCTTGGTGGCGTATGGCCTGCCTGCATTATGATGGCTTTGACTTTGGGAAAGATTTTTTCTTTTTTTTCTTTTTTTTTCTTTTAAGTATTCATGCCATGTCCCTCATATCTTGCTCCCTGAGTTGTGTCTTCCTCCTTGACTTTTTCCCCTGCTTTTGCAACATCTGTGAGCTTAGTTTTGGCATCTTTTGGTCCTTTGCACTGCACCTTCTGAAACCCCAGGCCACTTTCTATGAGTCATTAAATTTCCCAAACTTTCATTTTTTCTCCTCCAATTGCAATTCCTTTGATGGTGTCTCCATTCCAGTGTGTTTGTAAGTCCTTCTTTTCTGTTTTGGCCTTCAGTGGGGATCAATTTTGGCAAGCTTTGCTGCATGTGCGTGCCCTTGGTGGCGTATGGCCTGCCTGCATTTTGATGGCTTTGACTTTGGGAAAGATTTTTTCTTTTTTTTCTTTTTTTTTGTTTTAAGTATTCATGCCATGTCCCTCATATCTTGCCCCCTAAGTTGTGTCTTCCTGCTTGACTTTTTCCCCTGCTTTTGCAACATCTGTGAGCTTAGTTTTGGCACCTTTTGGTCCTTTGCAATGCAGCTGATTTCCTCACAGCCTATTTTTTGAAGAGACTAAAATTCCCGATTTTCTGCTTTTTTCAATTGCATTTCGTTTGAACCTATCTCCTTTCCAGAGTTTTTGTAAGCCTTTCTTTTGGGATTCGCAAGATTCCTTTTCCCTTCCCAAAAGGAAATTTCATTTCCTTTCGGGAAGGGAAAAGGAATCTTGCGATTTCAATGGGGACCAATAGAGGAATCTTTGGTGCATGTCCCTGCACTTGATGGCAGGCCAAGCCTTTTGATGGCTTTGACTTAGGGAAAGATTTTTTTCTTTTTTTGGTTGTTTTCTGAAGTGTTCATGCCATGTCCCTCATATCTTGCCCCCTAAGTTGTGTCTTCCTCCTTGACTTTTTCCCCTGCTTTTGCAACATCTGTGAGCTTAGTTTTGGCACCTTTTGGTCCTTAGCAATGCACCTGATATAAACCCAGGCCATTTTTTTAGAGTCAGTAATTTCCCTATTTTTCTTTGTTTCTCCTCCAATTGCAAGTCCTTTGATGTTGACTCCTTTCCAGCGTGTTTGTAGGTCCTTCTTTTCTGTTTTGGCCTTCAGTGGAGATCAATTTTGGCAAGCTTTACTGCATGTGCCTGCTTTTGCTGGCGTATGGCCTGCCTGCATTTTGATGGCTTTGACTTTGGGAAAGATTTTTTCTTTTTTTTTTTTTTTATTATTTTAAGTATTCATGCCATGTCCCTCATATCTTGCTCCCTAAGTTGTGTCTTCCTGCTTGACTTTTTCCCCTGCTTTTGCAACATCTGTGAGCTTAGTTTTGGCACCTTTTGGTCCTTTGCAATGCAGCTGATTTCCTCACAGCCTATTTTTTGAAGAGACTAAAATTCCCGATTTTCTGCTTTTTTCAATTGCATTTCGTTTGAACCTATCTCCTTTCCAGAGTGTTTGTAAGCCTTTCTTTTGGGATTCGCAAGATTCCTTTTCCCTTCCCGAAAGGAAATTTCATTTCCTTTCGGGAAGGGAAAAGGAATCTTGCGATTTCAATGGGGACCAATAGAGGAATCTTTGGTGCATGTCCCTGCACTTGATGGCAGGCCATGCCTTTTGATGGCTTTGACTTTGGGAAAGATTTTTTCTTTTTTTGGTTGTTTTCTGAAGTGTTCATGCCATGTCCCTCATATCTTGCCCCCTAAGTTGTGTGTTCCTCCTTGACTTTCTCCCCTGCTTTTGCAACATCTGTGAGCTTAGTGTTGGCAACTTTTGGTCCTTTGCACTGCACCTGATAAAACCCCAGGCCATTTTCTTAGAGTCACTAAATTTCCCAAATTTTCTTTTTTTCTCCTCCAATTGCAATTCCTTTGATGTTGACTCCTTTCCAGCGTGTTTGTAGGTCCTTCTTTTCTGTTTTGGCCTTCAGTGGGGATCAATTTTGGCAAGCTTTGCTGCATGTGCCTGCCCTTAGTGGCGTATGGCCTGCCTGCATTTTGATGGCTTTGACTTTGGGAAAGATTTTTTCTTTTTTTTTTTTTTTTTGTTTTAAGTATTCATGCCATGTCCCTCATATCTTGCCCCCTAAGTTGTGTCTTCCTCCTTGACTTTTTCCCCTGCTTTTGCAACATTTGTGAGCTTAGTTTTGGCATCTTTTGGTCCTTTGCACTGCACCTGCTAAAACCCCAGGCCACTTTCTAAGAGTCATTAAATTTCCCAAATTTTCATTTTTTCTCCTCCAATTGCAATTCCTTTGATGGTGTCTCCATTCCAGCGTGTTTGTAAGTCCTTCTTTTCACTTTTGGCCTTCAGTGGGGATCAATTTTGGCAAGCTTTGCTGCATGTGCCTGCCCTTGGTGGCGTATGGCCTGCCTGCATTTTGATGGCTTTGACTTTGGGATAGATTTTTTCTTTTTTTTTTTTTGTTTTAAGTATTCATGCCATGTCCCTCATATCTTGCTCCCTAAGTTGTGTCTTCCTGCTTGACTTTTTCCCCTGCTTTTGCAACATCTGTGAGCTTAGTTTTGGAATCTTTTGGTCCTTTGCAATGCACCTGATATAAACCCAGGCCATTTTTTTAGAGTCAGTAATTTCCCTATTTTTCTTTGTTTCTCCTCCAATTGCAAGTCCTTTGATGTTGACTCCTTTCCAGCGTGTTTGTAGGTCCTTCTTTTCTGTTTTGGCCTTCAGTGGGGATCAATTTTGGCAAGCTTTGCTGCATGTGCCTGCCCTTGGTGGTGTATGGCCTGCCTGCATTTTGATGACTTTGACTTTGGGAAAGATTTTTTCTTTTTTTTTTTTTTTTTTGTTTTAAGTATTCATGCCATGTCCCTCATATCTTGCCCCCTAAGTTGTGTCTTCCTGCTTGACTTTTTGCCCTGCTTTTGCAACATCTGTGAGCTTAGTTTTGGCACCTTTTGGTCCTTTGCAATGCAGCTCATTTCCTCACAGCCTATTTTTTGAAGAGACTAAAATTCCCGATTTTCTGCTTTTTTCAGTTGCATTTCATTTGAACCTATCTCCTTTCCAGAGTGTTTGTAAACCTTTCTTTTGGGATTCGCAAGATTCCTTTTCCCTTCCCAAAAGGAAATTTCATTTCCTTTTGTGAAGGGAAAAGGAATCTTGCGATTTCAATGGGGACCAATAGGTGAATCTTTGGTGCATGTCCCTGCACTTGATGGCAGATCATGCCTTTTGAGGCATGACTTTGGGAAAGATTTTTTCTTTTTTTTTTTTTATTATTTTAAGTGTTCATGCCATGTCCCACATATCTTGCCCCCTAAGTTGTGTCTTCCTGCTTGACTTTTTCCCCTGCTTTTGCAACATCTGTGAGCTTAGTTTTGGCACCTTTTGGTCCTTTGCAATGCAGCTGATTTCCTCACAGCCTATTTTTTGAAGAGACTAAAATTCCCGATTTTCTGCTTTTTTCAATTGCATTTCGTTTGAACCTATCTCCTTTCCAGAGTTTTTGTAAGCCTTTCTTTTGGGATTCGCAAGATTCCTTTTCCCTTCCCAAAAGGAAATTTCATTTCCTTTCGGGAAGGGAAAAGGAATCTTGCGATTTCAATGGGGACCAATAGAGGAATCTTTGGTGCATGTCCCTGCACTTGATGGCAGGCCAAGCCTTTTGATGGCTTTGACTTAGGGAAAGATTTTTTTCTTTTTTTGGTTGTTTTCTGAAGTGTTCATGCCATGTCCCTCATATCTTGCCCCCTAAGTTGTGTCTTCCTCCTTGACTTTTTCCCCTGCTTTTGCAACATCTGTGAGCTTAGTTTTGGCACCTTTTGGTCCTTAGCAATGCACCTGATATAAACCCAGGCCATTTTTTTAGAGTCAGTAATTTCCCTATTTTTCTTTGTTTCTCCTCCAATTGCAAGTCCTTTGATGTTGACTCCTTTCCAGCGTGTTTGTAGGTCCTTCTTTTCTGTTTTGGCCTTCAGTGGAGATCAATTTTGGCAAGCTTTACTGCATGTGCCTGCTTTTGCTGGCGTATGGCCTGCCTGCATTTTGATGGCTTTGACTTTGGGAAAGATTTTTTCTTTTTTTTTTTTTTTATTATTTTAAGTATTCATGCCATGTCCCTCATATCTTGCTCCCTAAGTTGTGTGTTCCTCCTTGACTTTCTCCCCTGCTTTTGCAACATCTGTGAGCTTAGTGTTGGCAACTTTTGGTCCTTTGCACTGCACCTGATAAAACCCCAGGCCATTTTCTTAGAGTCACTAAATTTCCCAAATTTTCTTTTTTTCTCCTCCAATTGCAATTCCTTTGATGTTGACTCCTTTCCAGCGTGTTTGTAGGTCCTTCTTTTCTGTTTTGGCCTTCAGTGGGGATCAATTTTGGCAAGCTTTGCTGCATGTGCCTGCCCTTAGTGGCGTATGGCCTGCCTGCATTTTGATGGCTTTGACTTTGGGAAAGATTTTTTCTTTTTTTTTTTTTTTTTGTTTTAAGTATTCATGCCATGTCCCTCATATCTTGCCCCCTAAGTTGTGTCTTCCTCCTTGACTTTTTCCCCTGCTTTTGCAACATTTGTGAGCTTAGTTTTGGCATCTTTTGGTCCTTTGCACTGCACCTGCTAAAACCCCAGGCCACTTTCTAAGAGTCATTAAATTTCCCAAATTTTCATTTTTTCTCCTCCAATTGCAATTCCTTTGATGGTGTCTCCATTCCAGCGTGTTTGTAAGTCCTTCTTTTCACTTTTGGCCTTCAGTGGGGATCAATTTTGGCAAGCTTTGCTGCATGTGCCTGCCCTTGGTGGCGTATGGCCTGCCTGCATTTTGATGGCTTTGACTTTGGGATAGATTTTTTCTTTTTTTTTTTTTGTTTTAAGTATTCATGCCATGTCCCTCATATCTTGCTCCCTAAGTTGTGTCTTCCTGCTTGACTTTTTCCCCTGCTTTTGCAACATCTGTGAGCTTAGTTTTGGAATCTTTTGGTCCTTTGCAATGCACCTGATATAAACCCAGGCCATTTTTTTAGAGTCAGTAATTTCCCTATTTTTCTTTGTTTCTCCTCCAATTGCAAGTCCTTTGATGTTGACTCCTTTCCAGCGTGTTTGTAGGTCCTTCTTTTCTGTTTTGGCCTTCAGTGGGGATCAATTTTGGCAAGCTTTGCTGCATGTGCCTGCCCTTGGTGGTGTATGGCCTGCCTGCATTTTGATGGCTTTGACTTTGGGAAAGATTTTTTCTTTTTTTTTTTTTTTTTTGTTTTAAGTATTCATGCCATGTCCCTCATATCTTGCCCCCTAAGTTGTGTCTTCCTGCTTGACTTTTTGCCCTGCTTTTGCAACATCTGTGAGCTTAGTTTTGGCACCTTTTGGTCCTTTGCAATGCAGCTCATTTCCTCACAGCCTATTTTTTGAAGAGACTAAAATTCCCGATTTTCTGCTTTTTTCAGTTGCATTTCATTTGAACCTATCTCCTTTCCAGAGTGTTTGTAAACCTTTCTTTTGGGATTCGCAAGATTCCTTTTCCCTTCCCAAAAGGAAATTTCATTTCCTTTTGTGAAGGGAAAAGGAATCTTGCGATTTCAATGGGGACCAATAGGTGAATCTTTGGTGCATGTCCCTGCACTTGATGGCAGATCATGCCTTTTGAGGCATGACTTTGGGAAAGATTTTTTCTTTTTTTTTTTTTATTATTTTAAGTGTTCATGCCATGTCCCACATATCTTGCCCCCTACGTTGTGTCTTCCTGCTTGACTTTTTCCCCTGCTTTTGCAACATTTGTGAGCTTAGTTTTGGCACCTTTTGGTCCTTTGCACTGCACCTGATAAAACACCAGGCCATTTTCTTAGAGTCATTAAATTTCCCAAATTTTCTTTTTTTCTCCGCCAATTGCAATTCCTTTGCTGTTGACTCCTTTCCAGCGTGTTTGTAGGTCCTTGTTTTCTGTTTTGGCCTTCAGTGGGGATCAGTGTTGGCAAGCTTTGCTGCATGTGCCTGCTTTTGCTGGCGTATGGCCTGCCTGCATTTTGATGGCTTTGACTTTGGGAAAGATTTTTTCTTTTTTTTTTTTAATATTTTAGGTTTTCATGCCATGTTCCTCATATCTTGCCCCCTGTTGTGTCCTCCTCCTTGACTTTTTCCCCTGCTTTTGCAACATCTTTGAGCTTAGTTTTGGCATCTTTTGGTCCTTTGCAATGAACCTCCTAAAACCCCCGGCCACTTTCTAAGAGTCACTAAATTTCCAAAATTTTCTTTTTTTATCCTCCAATTGCAATTCTTTGATGTTGACTCCTTTCCAGCGTGTTTATAGGTCCTTCTTTTCTGTTTTGGCCTTCAGTGGGGATCAATTTTGGAAAGCTTTGCTGCATGTGCCTGCACTTGCTGGCGTATGGCCTGCCTGCATTCTGTTGGCTTTGACTTTGGGAAAGATTTTTTTTTTGTTTTTGTTTTTTTTTTTTTTTGATTTAAGTATTCATGCCATGTTCCTCATATCTTGCCCCCTAAGTTGTGTCTTCCTCCTTGACTTTTTCCCCTGCTTTTGCAACATCTGTGAGCTTAGTTTTGGCATCTTTTGGTCCTTTGCACTGCACCTGCTGAAACCCCAGGCCACTTTCTAAGAGTCAATAAATTTCCCAAATTTTCTTTTTTTCTCCTCTAATTGCAATTCCTTTGATGGTGTCTCCATTCCAGCGTGTTTGTAAGTCCTTCTTTTCTGTTTTGGCCTTCAGTGGGGATCACTTTTGGCAAGCTTTGCTTCATGTGCCTGCCCTTGGTGGTGTATGGCCTGCCTGCATTTTGATGGCTTTGACTTTGGGAAAGATTTTTTCTTATTTTTTTTTTTTTTTTGTTTTAAGTGTTCATGCCATGTCCCACATATCTTGCTCCCTAAGTTGTGTCTTCCTGCTTGACTTTTTGCCCTGCTTTTGCAACATCTGTGAGCTTAGTTTTGGCACATTTTGGTCCTTTGCAATGCACCTCATATAAACCCAGGCCATTTTTTTAGAGTCAGTAATTTCCCTATTTTTCTTTGTTTCTCCTCCAATTGCAAGTCCTTTGATGTTGACTCCTTTCCAGCGTGTTTGTAGGTCCTTCTTTTCTGTTTTGGCCTTCAGTGGGGATCAATTTTGGCAAGCTTTGCTGCATGTGCCTGCCCTTGGTGGCGTATGGCCTGCCTGCATTTTGATGACTTTGACTTTGGGAAAGATTTTTTCTTTTTTTTTTTTTTATTATTTTAAGTATTCATGCCATGTCCCTCATATCTTGCCCCCTAAGTTGTGTCTTCCTCCTTGACTTTTTGCCCTGCTTTTGCAACATCTGTGAGCTTAGTTTTGGCACCTTTTGGTCCTTTGCAATGCAGCTGATTTCCTCACAGCCTATTTTTTGAAGAGACTAAAATTCCCGATTTTCTGCTTTTTTCAGTTGCATTTCATTTGAACCTATCTCCTTTCCAGAGTGTTTGTAAGCCTTTCTTTTGGGATTCGCAAGATTCCTTTTCCCTTCCCAAAAGGAAATTTCATTTCCTTTCGGGAAGGGAAAAGGAATCTTGCGATTTCAATGGGGACCAATAGGGGAATCATTGGTGCATGTCCCTGCACTTGATGGCAGGTCATGCCTTTTGATGGCATGACTTTGGGAAAGATATTTTTTTTTTTTTTTTTCTTATTTTAAGTGTTCATGCCATGTCCCTCATATCTTGCCCCCTGAGTTGTGTCTTCCTCCTTGACTTTTTCCCCTGCTTTTGCAACATCTGTGAGCTTAGTTTTGGCATCTTTTGGTCCTTTGCACTGCACCTGAAAAAACACCAGGCCATTTTCTTAGAGTCACTAAATTTCCCAAATTTTATTTTTTTCTCCTCCAATTGCAATTCCTTTGATGGTGTCTCCATTCCAGCGTGTTTGTAAGTCCTTCTTTTCTGTTTTGCCTTCAGTGGGGATCAATTTTGGCAAGCTTTGCTGCATGTGCCTGCCCTTGGTGGCGTATGGCCTGCCTGCATTTTGATGGCTTTGACTTTGGGAAAGATTTTTTCTTTTTTTTCTTTTTTTTTGTTTTAAGTATTCATGCCATGTCCCTCATATCTTGCTCCCTGAGTTGTGTATTCCTCCTTGACTTTTTGCCCTGCTTTTGCAACATCTGTGAGCTTAGTTTTGGCACCTTTTGGTCCTTTGCAATGCAGCTGATTTCCTCACAACCTATTTTTTGAAGAGACTAAAATTCCCGATTTTCTGCTTTTTTCAATTGCATTTCGTTTGAACCTATCTCCTTTCCAGAGTGTTTGTAAGCCTTTCTTTTGGGACTCGCAAGATTCCTTTTCCCTTCCCGAAAGGAAATTTCATTTCCTTTCGGGAAGGGAAAAGGAATCTTGCGATTTCAATGGGGACCAATAGAGGAATCTTTGGTGCATGTCCCTGCACTTGATGGCAGGCCATGCCTTTTGATGGCTTTGACTTTGGGAAAGATTTTTTTCTTTTTTTGGTTGTTTTCTGAAGTGTTCATGCCATGTCCCTCATATCTTGCCCCCTAAGTTGTGTCTTCCTCCTTGACTTTTTCCCCTGCTTTTGCAACATTTGTGAACTTAGTTTTAGCACCTTTTGGTCCTTTGCAGTGCACCTGATAAAACCCCAGGCCATTTTCTTAGAGTCACTAAATTTCCCAAATTTTCTTTTTTTCTCCTCCAATTGCAATTCTTTTGATGTTGACTCCTTTCCAGCGTGTTTGTATGTCCTTCTTTTCTGTTTTGGCCTTCAGTGGGGATCAATTTTGGCAAGCTTTGCTGCATGTGCCTGCCCTTGGTGGCGTATGGCCTGCCTGCATTTTGATGGCTTTGACTTTGGGAAAGATTTTTTCTTTTTTTTTTTTTTTTTTGTTTTATGTAATCATGCCGTGTCCCTCATATCTTGCCCCCTGAGTTGTGTCTTCCGCCTTGACTTTTTCCCCTGCTTTTGCAACATCTGTGAGCTTAGTTTTGGCACCTTTTGGTCCTTTGCAATGCACCTGATAAAACACCAGTCCATTTTCTTAGAGTCATTAAATTTCCCAAATTTTCTTTTTTTATCCTCCAGTTGCAATTCCTTTGATGTTGACTCCTTTCCAGCGTGTTTGTAGGTCCTTCTTTTCTGTTTTGGCCTTCAGTGGGGATCACTTTTGGCAAGCTTTGCTGCAGGTGCCTGCCCTTGCTGGCGTATGGCCTGCCTGCATTTTGATGGCTTTGACTTTGGGAAAGATTTTTTCTTTTTTTTTTTTTTTATTATTTTAAGTATTCATGCCATGTCCCTCATATCTTGCTCCCTAAGTTGTGTCTTCCTGCTTGACTTTTTCCCCTGCTTTTGCAACATCTGTGAGCTTAGTTTTGGCACCTTTTGGTCCTTTGCAATGCAGCTCATTTCCTCACAGCCTATTTTTTGAAGAGACTAAAATTCCCAATTTTCTGCTTTTTTCAATTGCATTTCGTTTGAACCTATCTCCTTTCCAGAGTGTTTGTAAGCCTTTCTTTTGGGATTCGCAAGATTCCTTTTCCCTTCCTGAAAGGAAATTTCATTTCCTTTCGGGAAGGGAAAAGGAATCTTGCGATTTCAATGGGGACCAATAGAGGAATCTTTGGTACATGTCCCTGCACTTGATGGCAGGCCATGCCTTTTGATGGCTTTGACTTTGGGAAAGTTTTTTTTCTTTTTTTGGTTGTTTTCTGAAGTGTTCATGCCATGTCCCTCATATCTTGCCCCCTAAGTTGTGTCTTCCTCCTTGACTTTTTCCCCTGCTTTTGCAACATCTGTGAGCTTAGTTTTGGCATCTTTTGGTCCTTTGCACTGCACCTGAAAAAACCCCAGGCCATTTTTTAGAGTCACTAAATTTCCCAAATTTTCTTTTTTTCTCCTCCAATTTCAATTCCTTTGATGTTGTCTCCTTTCCAGCGTGTTTGTAGGTCCTTCTTTTCTGTTTTGGCCTTCAGTGGGGATCAATATTGGCAAGCTTTCCTGCATGTGCCTGCCCTTGGTGGCGTATGGCCTGCCTGCATTTTGATGGCTTTGACTTTGGGAAAGATTTTCTCTATTTTTTTTTTTTTTTGTTTGTTTTAAGTATTCATGCCATGTCCTTCATATCTTGCCCCCTAAGTTGTGTCTTCCTCCTTGACTTTTTCCCCTGCTTTTGCAACTTCTGTGAGCTTAGTTTTGGCATCTTTGGGTCCTTTGCACTGCACCTGATATAAACACCAGGCCACTTTCTAACAGTCATTAAATTTCCCAAATTTTCTTTTTTTATCCTCCAATTGCAATTCCTTTGATGTTGTCTCCATTCCAGCGTGTTTGTAGGTCCTTCATTCCTGTTTTGGCCTTCAGTGGGGATCAATTTTGGCAAGCTTTGCTGCATGTGCCTGCCCGTGGTGGCGTATGGCCTGCCTGCATTTTGATGGCTTTGACTTTGGGAAAGATTTTTTCTTTTTTTTTTTCTTGTTTGTTTTAAGTATTCATGCCATGTCCCTCATATCTTGCCCCCTGAGTTGTGTCTTCCTCCTTGACTTTTTCCCCTGCTGTTGCAACATCTGTGAGCTTAGTTTTGGCACCTTTTGGTCCTTTGCAATGCACCTGATATAAACCCCAGGCCATTTTCTTAGAGTCACTAAATTTCCCAATTTTTTTTTTTTCTCCTCCAATTGCAATTCCTTTGATGGTGTCTCCATTCCAGCGTGTTTGTAAGTCCTTCTTTTCTGTTTTGGCCTTCAGTGGGGATCAATTTTGGCAAGCTTTGCTGCATGTGCCTGCCCTTGGTGGCGTATGGCCTGCCTGCATTTTGATGGCTTTGACTTTGGGATGGATTTTTTATATTTTTTTTTTTTTTGTTTTAAGTATTCATGCCATGTCCCTGATATCTTGCTCCCTAAGTTGTGTCTTCCTCCTTCACTTTTTCCCCTGCTTTTGCAACATCTGTGAGCTTAGTTTTGGCACCTTTTGGTCCTTTGCAATGCACGTGATATAAACCCAGGCCATTTTCTTAGAGTCAGTAATTTCCCTAATTTTCTTTGTTTCTCCTCCAATTGCAAGTCCTTTGATGTTGACTCCTTTCCAGCGTGTTTGTAGGTCCTTCTTTTCTGTTTTGGCCTTCAGTGGGGATCAATATTGGCAAGCTTTGCTGCATGTGCCTGCACTTAGTGGCGTATGGCCTGCCTGCCTTTTGATGGCTTTGACTTTGGAATAGATTTTTTTCTTTTTTTTTTCTTTTTTGTTTTAAGTATTCATGCCATGTCCCTCATATCTTGCCCCCTAAGTTGTGTCTTCCTGCTTGACTTTTTCCCCTGCTTTTGCAACATCTGTGAGCTTAGTTTTGGCACCTTTTGGTCCTTTGCAATGCAGCTGATTTCCTCACAGCCTATTTTTTGAAGAGACTAAAATTCTCGATTTTCTGCTTTTTTCAGTTGCATTTCATTTGAACCTATCTCCTTTCCAGAGTGTTTGTAAGCCTTTCTTTTGGGATTCGCAAGATTCCTTTTCCCTTCCCAAAAGGAAATTTGATTTCCTTTCGGGAAGGGAAAAGGAATCTTGCGATTTCAATGGGGACCAATAGGGGAATCTTTGGTGCATGTCCCTGCACTTGATGGCAGGCCATGCCTTTTGATGGCTTTGACTTTGGGAAAGATTTTTTCTTTTTTTTTTTTTATTATTTTAAGTGTTCATGCCATGTCCCTCATATCTTGCCCCCTAAGTTGTGTCTTCCTCCTTGACTTTTTCCCCTGCTTTTGCAACATCTGTGAGCTTAGTTTTGGCATCTTTGGGTCCTTTGCACTGCACCTGATAAAACCCAGGCCACTTTCTAAGAGTCATTAAATTTCCCAAATTTTCTTTTTTTATCCTCCAATTGCAACTCCTTTGATGGTGTCTCCATTCCAGCGTGTTTGTAGGTCCTTCTTTTCTGTTTTGGCCTTCAGTGGGGATCAATTTTGGCAAGCTTTGCTGCATGTGCCTGCCCGTGGTGGCGTATGGCCTGCCTGCATTTTGATGGCTTTGACTTTGGGATAGATTTTTTTTTTTTTTTTTTTTTTTGTTTTAAGTATTCATGCCATGTCCCTCATATCTTGCTCCCTAAGTTGTGTCTTCTCCTTCACTTTTTCCCCTGCTTTTGCAACATCTGTGAGCTTAGTTTTGGCATCTTTTGGTCCTTTGCACTGCACCTGATAAAACACCAGGCCATTTTCTTAGAGTCACTAAATTTCCCAATTTTTTTTTTTCTCCTCCAATTGCAATTCCTTTGATGTTGACTCTTTTCCAGCGTGTTTGTAAGTCCTTCTTTTCTGTTTTGCCTTCATTGGGGATCAATTTTGGCAAGCTTTGCTGCATGTGCCTGCCCTTGGTGGCGTATGGCCTGCCTGCATTTTGATGGCTTTGACTTTGGGAAAGATTTTTTCTTTTTTTTCTTTTTTTTTGTTTTAAGTGTTCATGCCATGTCCCTCATATCTTGCCCCCTGAGTTGTGTCTTCCTCCTTGACTTTTTCCCCTGCTTTTGCAACATCTGTGAGCTTAGTTTTGGCATCTTTGTGTCCTTTGCACTACACCTGATATAAACCCCAGGCCATTTTATTAGAGTCACTAAATTTCCCAATTTTTATTTTCTCTTCCAATTGCAATTCCTTTGATGGTGTCTCCATTCCAGCGTGTTTGTAAGTCCTTCTTTTCTGTTTTGGCCTTCAGTGGGGATCAATATTGGCAAGCTTTGCTGCATGTGCCTGCACTTGCTGGCGTATGGCCTGCCTGCATTTTTATGGCTTTGACTTTGGGAAAGAATTTTCTTTTTTTCTATTTTTTTTTGTTTTAAGTATTCATACCATATCCCTCATATCTTGCCCCTTAAGTTATGTCTTCCTGCTTGACTTTTTCCCCTGCTTTTTCAACATCTGTGAGCTTAGTTTTGGCATCTTTTGGTCCTTTGCACTGCACCTGCTGAAACCCCAGTCCACTTTCTATGAGTCATTAAATTTCCCAAATTTTCATTTTTTCTCCTCCAATTGCAATTCCTTTGATGGTGTCTCCATTCCAGCGTGTTTGTAAGTCCTTCTTTTCTCTTTTGGCCTTCAGTGGGGATAAATTTTGGCAAGCTTTGCTGCATGTGCCTGCCCTTGGTGGCGTATGGCCTGCCTGCATTTTGATGGCTTTGACTTTGGGATAGATTTTTTCTTTTTTTTTTTTTTTTTTGTTTTATGTATTCATGCCATGTCCCTCATATCTTGCCCCCTAAGTTGTGTCTTCCTCCTTCACTTTTTCCCCTGCTTTTGCAACATTTGTGAGCTTAGTTTTGGCACCTTTTGGTCCTTTGCAATGCACCTCATATACACCTAGGCAATTTTTTTAGAGTCAGTAATTTATCTAAATTTCTTTTTTTCTCCTCCATTTGCAATTCCTTTGATGTTGACTCCTTTCCAGCGTGTTTCTAGGTCCTTCTTTTCTATTTTGGCCTTCAGTGGGGATCAATGTTGGCAAGCTTTACTGCATGTGCCTGCCCTTGGTGGAGTATGGCCTGCCTGCATTTTGATGGCTTTGACTTTGGGAAAGATTTTTTCTTATTTTTTTTTTTATTATTTAAAGTATTCATGCCATGTCCCTCATATCTTGCCCCCTAAGTTGTGTCTTCCTGCTTGACTTTTTCCCCTGCTTTTGCAACATCTGTGAGCTTAGTTTTGGCACCTTTTGGTCCTTTGCAATGCAGCTGATTTCCTCACAGCCTATTTTTTGAAGAGACTAAAATTCCCCATTTTCTGCTTTTTTCAGTTGCATTTCATTTGAACCTATCTCCTTTCCAGAGTGTTTGTAAGCCTTTCTTTTGGGATTCGCAAGATTCCTTTTCCCTTCCCGAAAGGAAATTTCATTTCCTTTCGGGAAGGGAAAAGGAATCTTGAGATTTCAATGGGGACCAATAGGGGAATCTTTGGTGCATGTCCCTGCACTTGATGGCAGGCCATGCCTTTTGATGGCTTTGACTTTGGGAAAGATTTTTTCTTTTTTTGGTTGTTTTCTGAAGTGTTCATGCCATGTCCCTCGTATCTTGCCCCCTAAGTTGTGTCTTCCTCCTTGACTTTTTCCCCTGCTTTTGCAACATCTGTGAGCTTAGTTTCGGCACCTTGTGGTCCTTTGCACTGGACCTGATATATACCCAGGCCATTTTTTAGAGTCATTAAATTTCCGTATTTTTCTTTTTTTCTCCTCCAATTGCAATTCCTTTGATGTTGACTCCTTTCCAGCGTGTTTGTAGGTCCTTCTTTTCTGTTTTGGCCTTCAGTGGGGATCAATTTTGGCAAGCTTTGCTGCATGTGCCTGCCCTTGGTGGCGTATGGCCTGCCTGCATTTTGATGGCTTTGACTTTGGGAAAGATTTTTTCTTTTTTTTTTTTTTATTATTTTAAGTATTCATGCCATGTCCCTCATATCTTGCCCCCTAAGTTGTGTCTTCCTCCTTGACTTTTTCCCCTGCTTTTGCAACATCTGTGAGCTTAGTTTTGGCACCTTTTGGTCCTTTGCAATGCAGCTGATTTCCTAACAGCCTATTTTTTGAAGAGACTAAAATTCCCGATTTTCTGCTTTTTTCAATTGCATTTCATTTGAACCTATCTCCTTTCCAGAGTGTTTGTAAGCCTTTCTTTTGGGATTCGCAAGATTCCTTTTCCCTTCCCGAAAGGAAATTTCATTTCCTTTCGGGAAGGGAAAAGGAATCTTGCGATTTCAATGGGGACCAATAGAGGAATCTTTGGTGCATGTCCCTGCACTTGATGGCAGGCCATGCCTTTTGATGGCTTTGACTTTGGGAAAGATTTTTTCTTTTTTTGGTTGTTTTCTGAAGTTTTCATGCCATGTCCCTCGTATCTTGCCCCCTAAGTTCTCTCTTCCTCCTTGACTTTTTCCCCTGCTTTTGCAACATCTGTGAGCTTAGTTTTGGCACCTTTTGGTCCTTTGCACTGCACCTGATATAAACCCCAGGCCATTTTCTTAGAGTCACTAAATTTCCCAATTTTTTTTTTTCTCCTCCAATTGCAATTCCTTTGATGGTGTCTCCATTCCAGCGTGTTTGTAAGTCCTTCTTTTCTGTTTTGGCCTTCAGTGGGGATCAATTTTGGCAAGCTTTGCTGCATGTGCCTGCACTTGCTGGCGTATGGCCTGCCTGCATTTTGATGGCTTTGACTTTGGGAAAGAATTTTCTTTTTTTTTTTTTTTTTGTTTTAAGTATTCATACCATGTCCCTCATATCTTGCCCCCTAAGCTGTGTCTTCCTCCTTGACTTTTTCCCCTGCTTTTGATACATCTGTGAGCTTAGGTTTGGCATCTTTGGGTCCTTTGCACTGCACCTCCTGAAACCCCAGGCCACTTTCTATGAGTCATTAAATTTCCCAAATTTTCATTTTTTCTCCTCCAATTGCAATTCCTTTGATGGTGTCTCCATTCCAGCGTGTTTGTAAGTCCTTCTTTTCTGTTTTGGCCTTCAGTGGGGATCAATTTTGGCAAGCTTTGCTGCATGTGCCTGCCCTTGGTGGCGTATGGCCTGCCTGCATTTTGATGGCTTTGACTTTGGGATAGATTTTTTCTTTTTTTTTTTTTTTTCTTTTAAGTATTCATGCCATGTCCCTCATATCTTGCCCCCTAAGTTGTGTCTTCCTGCTTGACTTTTTGCCCTGCTTTTGCAACATCTGTGAGCTTAGTTTTGGCACCTTTTGGTCCTTTGCAATGCAGCTGATTTCCTCACAGCCTATTTTTTGAAGAGACTAAAATCCCCAATTTTCTGCTTTTTTCAGTTCCATTTCATTTGAACCTATCTCCTTTCCAGAGTGTTTGTAAGCCTTTCTTTTGGGATTCGCAAGATTCCTTTTCCCTTCCCGAAAGGAAATTTCATTTCCTTTCGGGAAGGGAAAAGGAATCTTGCGATTTCAATGGGGACAAATAGGGGAATCTTTGGTGCATGTCCCTGCACTTGATGGCAGGCCATGCCTTTTGATGGCTTTGACTTTGGGAAAGATTTTTTTCTTTTTTTGGTTGTTTTCTGAAGTGTTCATGCCATGTCCCTCGTATCTTGCCCCCTAAGTTGTGTCTTCCTCCTTCACTTTTTCCCCTGCTTTTGCAACATCTGTGAGCTTAGTTTTGGCATCTTTTGGTCCTTTGCACTGCACCTGCTGAAACCCCAGGCCACTTTCTATGAGTCATTAAATTTCCCAAACTTTCATTTTTTCTCCTCCAATTGCAATTCCTTTGATGTTGACTCCTTTCCAGCGTGTTTGTAGGTCCTTCTTTTCTGTTTTGGCCTTCAGTGGGGATCAATTTTGGCAAGCTTTGCTGCATGTGCCTGCCCTTGGTGGCGTATGGCCTGCCTGCATTTTGATGACTTTGACTTTGGTAAAGATTTTTTCTTTTTTTTTTTCTTTTTTGTTTTAAGTATTCATGCCATGTCCCTCATATCTTGCCCCCTGAGTTTTGTCTTCCTCCTTGACTTTTTCCCCTGCTGTTGCAACATCTGTGAGCTTAGTTTTGGCATCTTTGGGTCCTTTGCAATGCACGTGATATAAACCCAGGCCATTTTTTTAGAGTCAGTAATTTCCCTAATTTTCTTTGTTTCTCCTCCAATTGCAAGTCCTTTGATGTTGACTCCTTTCCAGCGTGTTTGTAGGTCCTTCTTTTCTGTTTTGGCCTTCAGTGGGGATCAATTTTGGCAAGCTTTGCTGCATGTGCCTGCCCTTGCTGGCGTATGGCCTGCCTGCATTTTGATGGCTTTGACTTTGGGAAAGATTTTTTCTTTTTTTTTTTCTTTTTTGTTTTAAGTATTCATGCCATGTCCCTCACATCTTGCCCCCTAAGTTGTGTCTTCCTGCTTGACTTTTTGCCCTGCTTTTGCAAAATCTGTGAGCTTAGTTTTGGCACCTTTTGGTCCTTTGCAATGCAGCTGATTTCCTCACAGCCTATTTTTTGAAGAGACTAAAATTCCCGATTTTCTGCTTTTTTCAGTTGCATTTCATTTGAACCTATCTCCTTTCCAGAGTGTTTGTAAGCCTTTCTTTTGGGATTCGCAAGATTCCTTTTCCCTTCCCAAAAGGAAATTTCATTTCCTTTCGGGAAGGGAAAAGGAATCTTGCGATTTCAATGGGGACCAATAGAGGAATCTTTGGTGCATGTCCCTGCACTTGATGGCAGGCCATGCCTTTTGATGGCTTTGACTTTGGGAAAGATTTTTTCTTTTTTTTTTTTTATTATTTTAAGTGTTCATGCCATGTCCCTCGTATCTTGCCCCCTACGTTGTGTCTTCCTCCTTGACTTTTTCCCCTGCTTTTGCAACATCTGTGAGCTTAGGTTTGGCATCGTTGGGTCCTTTGCACTGCACCTGATAAAACCCAGGCCACTTTCTAAGAGTCATTAAATTTCCCAAATTTTCTTTTTTTATCCTCCAATTGCAATTCCTTTGATGGTGTCTCCATTCCAGCGTGTTTGTAGGTCCTTCTTTTCTGTTTTGGCCTTCAGTGGGGATCAATTTTGGCAAGCTTTGCTGCATGTGCCTGCCCGTGGTGGCGTATGGCCTGCCTGCATTTTGATGGCTTTGACTTTGGGATAGATTTTTTCTTTTTTTTTTTTGTTTTAAGTATTCATGCCATGTCCCTCATATCTTGCTCCCTAAGTTGTGTCTTCTCCTTCACTTTTTCCCCTGCTTTTGCAACATCTGTGAGCTTAGTTTTGGCATCTTTTGGTCCTTTGCACTGCACCTGATAAAACACCAGGCCATTTTCTTAGAGTCACTAAATTTCCCAATTTTTTTTTTTCTCCTCCAATTGCAATTCCTTTGATGTTGACTCTTTTCCAGCGTGTTTGTAAGTCCTTCTTTTCTGTTTTGCCTTCATTGGGGATCAATTTTGGCAAGCTTTGCTGCATGTGCCTGCCCTTGGTGGCGTCTGGCCTGCCTGCATTTTTATGGCTTTGACTTTGGGAAAGAATTTTCTTTTTTTCTTTTTTTTTGTTTTAAGTATTCATGCCATGTCCCTCATATCTTGCTCCCTAAGTTGTGTCTTCCTGCTTGACTTTTTCCCCTGCTTTTGCAACATCTGTGAGCTTAGTTTTGGCATCTTTTGGTCCTTTGCACTGCACCTGCTGAAACCCCAGTCCACTTTCTATGAGTCATTAAATTTCCCAAATTTTCATTTTTTCTCCTCCAATTGCAATTCCTTTGATGGTGTCTCCATTCCAGCGTGTTTGTAAGTCCTTCTTTTCTCTTTTGGCCTTCAGTGGGGATCAATTTTGGCAAGCTTTGCTGCATGTGCCTGCCCTTGGTGGCGTATGGCCTGCCTGCATTTTGATGGCTTTGACTTTGGGATAGATTTTTTCTTTTTTTTTTTTTTTTTTTTTGTTTTATGTATTCATGCCACGTCCCTCATATCTTGCCCCCTAAGTTGTGTCTTCCTCCTTCACATTTTCCCCTGCTTTTGCAACATTTGTGAGCTTAGTTTTGGCACCTTTTGGTCCTTTGCAATGCACCTGATATAAACCTAGGCAATTTTTTTAGAGTCAGTAATTTATCTAAATTTCTTTTTTTCTCCTCCATTTGCAATTCCTTTGATGTTGACTCCTTTCCAGCGTGTTTGTAGGTCCTTCTTTTCTATTTTGGCCTTCAGTGGGGATCAATGTTGGCAAGCTTTACTGCATGTGCCTGCCCTTGCTGGCGTATGGCCTGCCTGCATTTTGATGGCTTTGACTTTGGGAAGGATTTTTTCTTATTTTTTTTTTTATTATTTAAAGTATTCATGCCATGTCCCTCATATCTTGCCCCCTGTTGTGTCTTCCTCCTTGACTTTTTCCCCTGCTTTTGCAACATCTGTGAGCTTAGTTTTGGCATCTTTTGGTCCTTTGCACTGCACCTGCTGAAACCCCAGGCCACTTTCTAAGAGTCAATAAATTTCCCAAATTTTCTTTTTTTCTCCTCTAATTGCAATTCCTTTGATGGTGTCTCCATTCCAGCGTGTTTGTAAGTCCTTCTTTTCTGTTTTGGCCTTCAGTGGGGATCACTTTTGGCAAGCTTTGCTGCATGTGCCTGCCCTTGGTGGCGTATGGCCTGCCTGCATTTTGATGGCTTTGACTTTGGGAAAGATTTTTACTTTTTTTTCTTTTTTTGTTTTAAGTATTCATGCCATGTCCCTCATATCTTGCTCCCTAAGTTGTGTCTTCCTGCTTGACTTTTTGCCCTGCTTTTGCAACATCTGTGAGCTTAGTTTTGGCACATTTTGGTCCTTTGCAATGCACCTGATATAAACCCAGGCCATTTTTTTAGAGTCAGTAATTTCCCGTTTTTTCTTTGTTTCTCCTCCAATTGCAAGTCCTTTGATGTTGACTCCTTTCCAGCGTGTTTGTAGGTCCTTCTTTTCTGTTTTGGCCTTCAGTGGGGATCAATTTTGGCAAGCTTTGCTGCATGTGCCTGCCCTTGGTGGCGTATGGCCCGCCTGCATTTTGATGACTTTGACTTTGGGAAAGATTTTTTCTTTTTTTTTTTTTTATTATTTTAAGTATTCATGCCATGTCCCTCATATCTTGCCCCCTAAGTTGTGTCTTCCTCCTTGACTTTTTGCCCTGCTTTTGCAACATCTGTGAGCTTAGTTTTGGCACCTTTTGGTCCTTTGCAATGCAGCTGATTTCCTCACAGCCTATTTTTTGAAGAGACTAAAATTCCCGATTTTCTGCTTTTTTCAGTTGCATTTCATTTGAACCTATCTCCTTTCCGGAGTGTTTGTAAGCCTTTCTTTTGGGATTCGCAAGATTCCTTTTCCCTTCCCAAAAGGAAATTTCATTTCCTTTCGGGAAGGGAAAAGGAATCTTGCGATTTCAATGGGGACCAATAGGGGAATCTTTGGTGCATGTCCCTGCACTTGATGGCAGGTCATGCCTTTTGATGGCATGACTTTGGGAAAGATAATTTTTTTTTTTTTTTCTTATTTTAAGTGTTCATGCCATGTCCCTCATATCTCGCCCCCTGAGTTGTGTCTTCCTCCTTGACTTTTTCCCCTGCTTTTGCAACATCTGTGAGCTTAGTTTTGGCATCTTTTGGTCCTTTGCACTGCACCTGAAAAAACACCAGGCCATTTTCTTAGAGTCACTAAATTTCCCAAATTTTATTTTTTTTCTCCTCCAATTGCAATTCCTTTGATGTTGACTCCTTTCCAGCGTGTTTGTAAGTCCTTCTTTTCTGTTTTGCCTTCAGTGGGGATCAATTTTGGCAAGCTTTGCTGCATGTGCCTGCCCTTGGTGGCGTATGGCCTGCCTGCATTTTGATGGCTTTGACTTTGGGAAAGATTTTTTCTTTTTTTTCTTTTTTTTTGTTTTAAGTATTCATGCCATGTCCCTCATATCTTGCTCCCTGAGTTGTGTATTCCTCCTTGACTTTTTGCCCTGCTTTTGCAACATCTGTGAGCTTAGTTTTGGCATCTTTTGGTCCTTTGCACTGCACCTTCTGAAACCCCAGGCCACTTTCTATGAGTCATTAAATTTCCCAAACTTTCATATTTTCTCCTCCAATTGCAATTCCTTTGATGGTGTCTCAATTCCAGCGTGTTTGGAAGTCCTTCTTTTCTGTTTTGGCCTTCAGTGGGGATCAATTTTGGCAAGCTTTGCTGCATGTGCCTGCCCGTGGTGGCGTATGGCCTGCCTGCATTTTGATGACTTTGACTTTGGGATAGATTTTTTCTTTTTTTTTTTTTTTTTGTTTTAAGTATTCATGCCATGTCCCTCATATCTTGCCCCCTAAGTTGTGTCTTCCTGCTTGACTTTTTCCCCTGCTTTTGCAACATCTGTGAGCTTAGTTTTGGCACCTTTTTGTCCTTTGCAATGCAGCTGATTTCCTCACAACCTATTTTTTGAAGAGACTAAAATTCCCGATTTTCTGCTTTTTTCAATTGCATTTCGTTTGAACCTATCTCCTTTCCAGAGTGTTTGTAAGCCTTTCTTTTGGGACTCGCAAGATTCCTTTTCCCTTCCCGAAAGGAAATTTCATTTCCTTTCGGGAAGGGAAAAGGAATCTTGCGATTTCAATGGGGACCAATAGAGGAATCTTTGGTGCATGTCCCTGCACTTGATGGCAGGCCATGCCTTTTGATGGCTTTGACTTTGGGAAAGATTTTTTTCTTTTTTTGGTTGTTTTCTGAAGTGTTCATGCCATGTCCCTCATATCTTGCCCCCTAAGTTGTGTCTTCCTCCTTGACTTTTTCCCCTGCTTTTGCAACATTTGTGAACTTAGTTTTAGCACCTTTTGGTCCTTTGCAGTGCACCTGATAAAACACCAGTCCATTTTCTTAGAGTCATTAAATTTCCCAAATTTTCTTTTTTTCTCCTCCAGTTGCAATTCCTTTGATGTTGACTCCTTTCCAGCGTGTTTGTAGGTCCTTCTTTTCTGTTTTGGCCTTCAGTGGGGATCAATTTTGGCAAGCTTTGCTGCAGGTGCCTGCCCTTGCTGGCGTATGGCCTGCCTGCATTTTGATGGCTTTGACTTTGGGAAAGATTTTTTCTTTTTTTTTTTTTTTATTATTTTAAGTATTCATGCCATGTCCCTCATATCTTGCCCCCTAAGTTGTGTCTTCCTGCTTGACTTTTTCCCCTGCTTTTGCAACATCTGTGAGCTTAGTTTTGGCACCTTTTGGTCCTTTGCAATGCAGCTCATTTCCTCACAGCCTATTTTTTGAAGAGACTAAAATTCCCAATTTTCTGCTTTTTTCAATTGCATTTCGTTTGAACCTATCTCCTTTCCAGAGTGTTTGTAAGCCTTTCTTTTGGGATTCGCAAGATTCCTTTTCCCTTCCCGAAAGGAAATTTCATTTCCTTTCGGGAAGGGAAAAGGAATCTTGCGATTTCAATGGGGACCAATAGAGGAATCTTTGGTGCATGTCCCTGCACTTGATGGCAGGCCATGCCTTTTGATGGCTTTGACTTTGGGAAAGATTTTTTTCTTTGTTTGGTTGTTTTCTGAAGTGTTCATGCCATGTCCCTCATATCTTGCCCCCTAAGTTGTGTCTTCCTCCTTGACTTTTTCCCCTGCTTTTGCAACATCTGTGAGCTTAGTTTTGGCACCTTTTGGTCCTTTGCACTGCACCTGAAAAAACCCCAGGCCATTTTTTAGAGTCACTAAATTTCCCAAATTTTCTTTTTTTCTCCTCCAATTTCAATTCCTTTGATGGTGTCTCCTTTCCAGCGTGTTTGTAGGTCCTTCTTTTCTGTTTTGGCCTTCAGTGGGGATCAATATTGGCAAGCTTTCCTGCATGTGCCTGCCCTTGGTGGCCTATGGCCTGCCTGCATTTTGATGGCTTTGACTTTGGGAAAGATTTTCTCTATTTTTTTTTTGTTTGTTTGTTTTACGTATTCATGCCATGTCCCTCATATCTTGCCCCCTAAGTTGTGTCTTCCTCCTTGACTTTTTCCCCTGCTTTTGCAACTTCTGTGAGCTTAGTTTTGGCATCTTTGGGTCCTTTGCACTGCACCTGATATAAACACCAGGCCACTTTCTAAGAGTCATTAAATTTCCCAAATTTTCTTTTTTTATCCTCCAATTGCAATTCCTTTGATGGTGTCTCCATTCCAGCGTGTTTGTAGGTCCTTCATTTCTGTTTTGGCCTTCAGTGGGGATCAATTTTGGCAAGCTTTGCTGCATGTGCCTGCCCTTGGTGGCGTATGGCCTGCCTGCATTTTGATGGCTTTGACTTTGGGAAAGATTTTTTCTTTTTTTTTTTCTTTTTTGTTTTAAGTATTCATGCCATGTCCCTCATATCTTGCCCCCTGAGTTGTGTCTTCCTCCTTGACTTTTTCCCCTGCTGTTGCAACATCTGTGAGCTTAGTTTTGGCATCTTTGGGTCCTTTGCACTGCACCTGATATAAACCCCAGGCCATTTTCTTAGAGTCACTAAATTTCCCAATTTTTTTTTTTTCTCCTCCAATTGCAATTCCTTTGATGGTGTCTCCATTCCAGCGTGTTTGGAAGTCCTTCTTTTCTGTTTTGGCCTTCAGTGGGGATCAATTTTGGCAAGCTTTGCTGCATGTGCCTGCCCTTGGTGGCGTATGGCCTGCCTGCATTTTGATGGCTTTGACTTTGGGATGGATTTTTTATTTTTTTTTTTTTTTTGTTTTAAGTATTCATGCCATGTCCCTGATATCTTGCTCCCTAAGTTGTGTCTTCCTCCTTCACTTTTTCCCCTGCTTTTGCAACATCTGTGAGCTTAGTTTTGGCACCTTTTGGTCCTTTGCAATGCACGTGATATAAACCCAGGCCATTTTCTTAGAGTCAGTAATTTCCCTAATTTTCTTTGTTTCTCCTCCAATTGCAAGTCCTTTGATGCTGACTCCTTTCCAGCGTGTTTGTAGGTCCTTCTTTTCTGTTTTGGCCTTCAGTGGGGATCAATTTTGGCAAGCTTTGCTGCATGTGCCTGCAATTAGTGGCGTATGGCCTGCCTGCATTTTGATGGCTTTGACTTTGGGAAAGATTTTTTCTTTTTTTTTTCTTTTTTGTTTTAAGTATTCATGCCATGTCCCTCATATCTTGCCCCCTAAGTTGTGTCTTCCTGCTTGACTTTTTGCCCTGCTTTTGCAACATCTGTGAGCTTAGTTTTGGCACCTTTTGGTCCTTTGCAATGCAGCTGATTTCCTCACAGCCTATTTTTTGAAGAGACTAAAATTCCCGATTTTCTGCTTTTTTCAGTTGCATTTCGTTTGAACCTATCTCCTTTCCAGAGTGTTTGTAAGCCTTTCTTTTGGGATTCGCAAGATTCCTTTTCCCTTCCCAAAAGGAAATTTCATTTCCTTTCGGGAAGGGAAAAGGAATCTTGCGATTTCAATGGGGACCAATAGAGGAATCTTTGGTGCATGTCCCTGCAATTGATGGCAGGCCATGCCTTTTGATGGCTTTGACTTTGGGAAAGATTTTTTCTTTTTTTTTTTTTATTATTTTAAGTGTTCATGCCATGTCCCTCATATCTTGCCCCCTAAGTTGTGTCTTCCTCCTTGACTTTTTCCCCTGCTTTTGCAACATCTGTGAGCTTAGTTTTGGCACCTTTTGGTCCTTTGCACTGCACCTGAAAAAACCCCAGGCCATTTTTTAGAGTCACTAAATTTCCCAAATTTTCTTTTTTTCTCCTCCAATTTCAATTCCTTTGATGGTGTCTCCTTTCCAGCGTGTTTGTAGGTCCTTCTTTTCTGTTTTGGCCTTCAGTGGGGATCAATTTTGGCAAGCTTTGCTGCATGTGCCTGCCCGTGGTGGCGTATGGCCTGCCTGCATTTTGATGGCTTTGACTTTGGGATAGATTTTTTATTTTTTTTTTTTTTTGTTTTAAGTATTCATGCCATGTCCCTCATATCTTGCTCCCTAAGTTGTGTCTTCTCCTTCACTTTTTCCCCTGCTTTTGCAACATCTGTGAGCTTAGTTTTGGCATCTTTTGGTCCTTTGCACTGCACCTGATAAAACACCAGGCCATTTTCTTAGAGTCACTAAATTTCCCAATTTTTTTTTTTCTCCTCCAATTGCAATTCCTTTGATGTTGACTCTTTTCCAGCGTGTTTGTAAGTCCTTCTTTTCTGTTTTGCCTTCATTGGGGATCAATTTTGGCAAGCTTTGCTGCATGTGCCTGCCCTTGGTGGCGTATGGCCTGCCTGCATTTTGATGGCTTTGACTTTGGGAAAGATTTTTTCTTTTTTTTCTTTTTTTTTGTTTTAAGTGTTCATGCCATGTCCCTCATATCTTGCCCCCTGAGTTGTGTCTTCCTCCTTGACTTTTTCCCCTGCTTTTGCAACATCTGTGAGCTTAGTTTTGGCATCTTTGTGTCCTTTGCACTGCACCTGATATAAACCCCAGGCCATTTTCTTAGAGTCACTAAATTTCCCAATTTTTATTTTCTCTTCCAATTGCAATTCCTTTGATGGTGTCTCCATTCCAGCGTGTTTGTAAGTCCTTCTTTTCTGTTTTGGCCTTCAGTGGGGATCAATATTGGCAAGCTTTGCTGCATGTGCCTGCACTTGCTGGCGTATGGCCTGCCTGGATTTTTATGGCTTTGACTTTGGGAAAGAATTTTCTTTTTTTTTTTTTTTTTGTTTTAAGTATTCATACCATATCCCTCATATCTTGCCCCCTAAGTTGTGTCTTCCTGCTTGACTTTTTCCCCTGCTTTTGCAACATCTGTGAGCTTAGTTTTGGCATCTTTTGGTCCTTTGCACTGCACTTGCTGAAACCCCAGTCCACTTTCTATGAGTCATTAAATTTCCCAAACTTTCATTTTTTCTCCTCCAATTGCAATTCCTTTGATGGTGTCTCCATTCCAGCGTGTTTGTAAGTCCTTCTTTTCTGTTTTGGCCTTCAGTGCGGATCAATTTTGGCAAGCTTTGCTGCATGTGCCTGCCCTTGGTGGCGTATGGCCTGCCTGCATTTTGATGGCTTTGACTTTGGGATAGATTTTTTCTTTTTTTTTTTTTATTTTTGTTTTATGTATTCATGCCATGTCCCTCATATCTTGCCCCCTAAGTTGTGTCTTCCTCCTTCACTTTTTCCCCTGCTTTTGCAACATTTGTGAGCTTAGTTTTGGCACCTTTTGGTCCTTTGCAATGCACCTCATATAAACCTAGGCAATTTTTTTAAAATCAGTAATTTATCTAAATTTCTTTTTTTCTCCTCCATTTGCAATTCCTTTGATGTTGACTCCTTTCCAGCGTGTTTCTAGGTCCTTCTTTTCTATTTTGGCCTTCAGTGGGGATCAATGTTGGCAAGCTTTACTGCATGTGCCTGCCCTTGGTGGCGTATGGCCTGCCTGCATTTTGATGGCTTTGACTTTGGGAAAGATTTTTTCTTATTTTTTTTTTTATTATTTAAAGTATTCATGCCATGTCCCTCATATCTTGCCCCCTAAGTTGTGTCTTCCTGCTTGACTTTTTCCCCTGCTTTTGCAACATCTGTGAGCTTAGTTTTGGCACCTTTTGGTCCTTTGCAATGCAGCTGATTTCCTCACAGCCTATTTTTTGAAGAGACTAAAATTCCCCATTTTCTGCTTTTTTCAGTTGCATTTCATTTGAACCTATCTCCTTTCCAGAGTGTTTGTAAGCCTTTCTTTTGGGATTCGCAAGATTCCTTTTCCCTTCCCGAAAGGAAATTTCATTTCCTTTCGGGAAGGGAAAAGGAATCTTGAGATTTCAATGGGGACCAATAGGGGAATCTTTGGTGCATGTCCCTGCACTTGATGGTAGGCCATGCCTTTTGATGGCTTTGACTTTGGGAAAGATTTTTTCTTTTTTTGGTTGTTTTCTGAAGTGTTCATGCCATGTCCCTCGTATCTTACCCCCTAAGTTGTGTCTTCCTCCTTGACTTTTTCCCCTGCTTTTGCAACATCTGTGAGCTTAGTTTCGGCACCTTGTGGTCCTTTGCACTGGACCTGATATATACCCAGGCCATTTTTTAGAGTCATTAAATTTCCGTATTTTTCTTTTTTTCTCCTCCAATTGCAATTCCTTTGATGTTGACTCCTTTCCAGCGTGTTTGTAGGTCCTTCTTTTCTGTTTTGGCCTTCAGTGGGGATCAATTTTGGCAAGCTTTGCTGCATGTGCCTGCCCTTGGTGGCGTATGGCCTGCCTGCATTTTGATGGCTTTGACTTTGGGAAAGATTTTTTCTTTTTTTTTTTTTTATTATTTTAAGTATTCATGCCATGTCTCTCATATCTTGCCCCCTAAGTTGTGTCTTCCTCCTTGACTTTTTCCCCTGCTTTTGCAACATCTGTGAGCTTAGTTTTGGCACCTTTTGGTCCTTTGCAATGCAGCTGATTTCCTCACAGCCTATTTTTTGAAGAGACTAAAATTCCCGATTTTCTGCTTTTTTCAGTTGCATTTCATTTGAACCTATCTCCTTTCCAGAGTGTTTGTAAGCCTTTCTTTTGGGATTCGCAAGATTCCTTTTCCCTTCCCGAAAGGAAATTTCATTTCCTTTCGGGAAGGGAAAAGGAATCTTGCGATTTCAATGGGGACCAATAGAGGAATCTTTGGTGCATGTCCCTGCACTTGATGGCAGGCCATGCCTTTTGATGGCTTTGACTTTGGGAAAGATTTTTTTCTTTTTTTGGTTGTTTTCTGAAGTGTTCATGCCATGTCCCTCATATCTTGCCCTCTAAGTTCTCTCTTCCTCCTTGACTTTTTCCCCTGCTTTTGCAACATCTGTGAGCTTAGTTTTGGCACCTTTTGGTCCTTTGCACTGCACCTGATATAAACCCCAGGCCATTTTCTTAGAGTCACTAAATTTCCCAATTTTTTTTTTTCTCCTCCAATTGCAATTCCTTTGATGGTGTCTCCATTCCAGCGTGTTTGTAAGTCCTTCTTTTCTGTTTTGGCCTTCAGTGGGGATCAATTTTGGCAAGCTTTGCTGCATGTGCCTGCACTTGCTGGCGTATGGCCTGCCTGCATTTTGATGGCTTTGACTTTGGGAAAGAATTTTCTTTTTTTTTTTTTTTTTTGTTTTAAGTATTCATACCATGTCCCTCATATCTTGCCCCCTAAGCTGTGTCTTCCTCCTTGACTTTTTCCCCTGCTTTTGATACATCTGTGAGCTTAGGTTTGGCATCTTTGGGTCCTTTGCACTGCACCTCCTGAAACCCCAGGCCACTTTCTATGAGTCATTAAATTTCCCAAATTTTCATTTTTTCTCCTCCAATTGCAATTCCTTTGATGGTGTCTCCATTCCAGCGTGTTTGTAAGTCCTTCTTTTCTGTTTTGGCCTTCAGTGGGGATCAATATTGGCAAGCTTTCCTGCATGTGCCTGCCCTTGGTGGCGTATGGCCTGCCTGCATTTTGATGGCTTTGACTTTGGGAAAGATTTTCTCTATTTTTTTTTTGTTTGTTTGTTTTACGTATTCATGCCATGTCCCTCATATCTTGCCCCCTAAGTTGTGTCTTCCTCCTTGACTTTTTCCCCTGCTTTTGCAACTTCTGTGAGCTTAGTTTTGGCATCTTTGGGTCCTTTGCACTGCACCTGATATAAACACCAGGCCACTTTCTAAGAGTCATTAAATTTCCCAAATTTTCTTTTTTTATCCTCCAATTGCAATTCCTTTGATGGTGTCTCCATTCCAGCGTGTTTGTAGGTCCTTCATTTCTGTTTTGGCCTTCAGTGGGGATCAATTTTGGCAAGCTTTGCTGCATGTGCCTGCCCTTGGAGGCGTATGGCCTGCCTGCATTTTGATGGCTTTGACTTTGGGAAAGATTTTTTCTTTTTTTTTTTCTTTTTTGTTTTAAGTATTCATGCCATGTCCCTCATATCTTGCCCCCTGAGTTGTGTCTTCCTCCTTGACTTTTTCCCCTGCTGTTGCAACATCTGTGAGCTTAGTTTTGGCATCTTTGGGTCCTTTGCACTGCACCTGATATAAACCCCAGGCCATTTTCTTAGAGTCACTAAATTTCCCAATTTTTTTTTTTTCTCCTCCAATTGCAATTCCTTTGATGGTGTCTCCATTCCAGCGTGTTTGTAAGTCCTTCTTTTCTGTTTTGGCCTTCAGTGGGGATCAATTTTGGCAAGCTTTGCTGCATGTGCCTGCCCTTGGTGGCGTATGGCCTGCCTGCATTTTGATGGCTTTGACTTTGGGATGGATTTTTTTTTTTTTTTTTTTTTTTTTGTTTTAAGTATTCATGCCATGTCCCTGATATCTTGCTCCCTAAGTTGTGTCTTCCTCCTTCACTTTTTCCCCTGCTTTTGCAACATCTGTGAGCTTAGTTTTGGCACCTTTTGGTCCTTTGCAATGCACGTGATATAAACCCAGGCCATTTTCTTAGAGTCAGTAATTTCCCTAATTTTCTTTGTTTCTCCTCCAATTGCAAGTCCTTTGATGCTGACTCCTTTCCAGCGTGTTTGTAGGTCCTTCTTTTCTGTTTTGGCCTTCAGTGGGGATCAATTTTGGCAAGCTTTGCTGCATGTGCCTGCAATTAGTGGCGTATGGCCTGCCTGCATTTTGATGGCTTTGACTTTGGGAAAGATTTTTTCTTTTTTTTTTCTTTTTTGTTTTAAGTATTCATGCCATGTCCCTCATATCTTGCCCCCTAAGTTGTGTCTTCCTGCTTGACTTTTTGCCCTGCTTTTGCAACATCTGTGAGCTTAGTTTTGGCACCTTTTGGTCCTTTGCAATGCAGCTGATTTCCTCACAGCCTATTTTTTGAAGAGACTAAAATTCCCGATTTTCTGCTTTTTTCAGTTGCATTTCGTTTGAACCTATCTCCTTTCCAGAGTGTTTGTAAGCCTTTCTTTTGGGATTCGCAAGATTCCTTTTCCCTTCCCAAAAGGAAATTTCATTTCCTTTCGGGAAGGGAAAAGGAATCTTGCGATTTCAATGGGGACCAATAGGGGAATCTTTGGTGCATGTCCCTGCAATTGATGGCAGGCCATGCCTTTTGATGGCTTTGACTTTGGGAAAGATTTTTTCTTTTTTTTTTTTTATTATTTTAAGTGTTCATGCCATGTCCCTCATATCTTGCCCCCTAAGTTGTGTCTTCCTCCTTGACTTTTTCCCCTGCTTTTGCAACATCTGTGAGCTTAGTTTTGGCATCTTTTGGTCCTTTGCACTGCACCTGATAAAACCCAGGCCACTTTCTAAGAGTCATTAAATTTCCCAAATTTTCTTTTTTTATCCTCCAATTGCAACTCCTTTGATGGTGTCTCCATTCCAGCGTGTTTGTAGGTCCTTCTTTTCTGTTTTGGCCTTCAGTGGGGATCAATTTTGGCAAGCTTTGCTGCATGTGCCTGCCCGTGGTGGCGTATGGCCTGCCTGCATTTTGATGGCTTTGACTTTGGGATAGATTTTTTATTTTTTTTTTTTTTTGTTTTAAGTATTCATGCCATGTCCCTCATATCTTGCTCCCTAAGTTGTGTCTTCTCCTTCACTTTTTCCCCTGCTTTTGCAACATCTGTGAGCTTAGTTTTGGCATCTTTTGGTCCTTTGCACTGCACCTGATAAAACACCAGGCCATTTTCTTAGAGTCACTAAATTTCCCAATTTTTTTTTTTCTCCTCCAATTGCAATTCCTTTGATGTTGACTCTTTTCCAGCGTGTTTGTAAGTCCTTCTTTTCTGTTTTGCCTTCATTGGGGATCAATTTTGGCAAGCTTTGCTGCATGTGCCTGCCCTTGGTGGCGTATGGCCTGCCTGCATTTTGATGGCTTTGACTTTGGGAAAGATTTTTTCTTTTTTTTCTTTTTTTTTGTTTTAAGTGTTCATGCCATGTCCCTCATATCTTGCCCCCTGAGTTGTGTCTTCCTCCTTGACTTTTTCCCCTGCTTTTGCAACATCTGTGAGCTTAGTTTTGGCATCTTTGTGTCCTTTGCACTGCACCTGATATAAACCCCAGGCCATTTTCTTAGAGTCACTAAATTTCCCAATTTTTATTTTCTCTTCCAATTGCAATTCCTTTGATGGTGTCTCCATTCCAGCGTGTTTGTAAGTCCTTCTTTTCTGTTTTGGCCTTCAGTGGGGATCAATATTGGCAAGCTTTGCTGCATGTGCCTGCACTTGCTGGCGTATGGCCTGCCTGGATTTTTATGGCTTTGACTTTGGGAAAGAATTTTCTTTTTTTTTTTTTTTTTTGTTTTAAGTATTCATACCATATCCCTCATATCTTGCCCCCTAAGTTGTGTCTTCCTGCTTGACTTTTTCCCCTGCTTTTGCAACATCTGTGAGCTTAGTTTTGGCATCTTTTGGTCCTTTGCACTGCACTTGCTGAAACCCCAGTCCACTTTCTATGAGTCATTAAATTTCCCAAACTTTCATTTTTTCTCCTCCAATTGCAATTCCTTTGATGGTGTCTCCATTCCAGCGTGTTTGTAAGTCCTTCTTTTCTGTTTTGGCCTTCAGTGGGGATCACTTTTGGCAAGCTTTGCTGCATGTGCCTGCCCTTGGTGGTGTATGGCCTGCCTGCATTTTGATGGCTTTGACTTTGGGAAAGATTTTTACTTTTTTTTTTTTTTTTGTTTTAAGTATTCATGCCATGTCCCTCATATCTTGCTCCCTAAGTTGTGTCTTCCTGCTTGACTTTTTGCCCTGCTTTTGCAACATCTGTGAGCTTAGTTTTGGCACATTTTGGTCCTTTGCAATGCACCTGATATAAACCCAGGCCATTTTTTTAGAGTCAGTAATTTCCCTATTTTTCTTTGTTTCTCCTCCAATTGCAAGTCCTTTGATGTTGACTCCTTTCCAGCGTGTTTGTAGGTCCTTCTTTTCTGTTTTGGCCTTCAGTGGGGATCAATTTTGGCAAGCTTTGCTGCATGTGCCTGCCCTTGGTGGCGTATGGCCCGCCTGCATTTTGATGACTTTGACTTTGGGAAAGATTTTTTCTTTTTTTTTTTTTTATTATTTTAAGTATTCATGCCATGTCCCTCATATCTTGCCCCCTAAGTTGTGTCTTCCTCCTTGACTTTTTGCCCTGCTTTTGCAACATCTGTGAGCTTAGTTTTGGCACCTTTTGGTCCTTTGCAATGCAGCTGATTTCCTCACAGCCTATTTTTTGAAGAGACTAAAATTCCCGATTTTCTGCTTTTTTCAGTTGCATTTCATTTGAACCTATCTCCTTTCCAGAGTGTTTGTAAGCCTTTCTTTTGGGATTCGCAAGATTCCTTTTCCCTTCCCAAAAGGAAATTTCATTTCCTTTCGGGAAGGGAAAAGGAATCTTGCGATTTCAATGGGGACCAATAGGGGAATCTTTGGTGCATGTCCCTGCACTTGATGGCAGGTCATGCCTTTTGATGGCATGACTTTGGGAAAGATAATTTTTTTTTTTTTTTCTTATTTTAAGTGTTCATGCCATGTCCCTCATATCTTGCCCCCTGAGTTGTGTCTTCCTCCTTGACTTTTTCCCCTGCTTTTGCAACATCTGTGAGCTTAGTTTTGGCATCTTTTGGTCCTTTGCACTGCACCTGAAAAAACACCAGGCCATTTTCTTAGAGTCACTAAATTTCCCAAATTTTATTTTTTTTCTCCTCCAATTGCAATTCCTTTGATGTTGACTCCTTTCCAGCGTGTTTGTAAGTCCTTCTTTTCTGTTTTGCCTTCAGTGGGGATCAATTTTGGCAAGCTTTGCTGCATGTGCCTGCCCTTGGTGGCGTATGGCCTGCCTGCATTTTGATGGCTTTGACTTTGGGAAAGATTTTTTCTTTTTTTTCTTTTTTTTTGTTTTAAGTATTCATGCCATGTCCCTCATATCTTGCTCCCTGAGTTGTGTATTCCTCCTTGACTTTTTGCCCTGCTTTTGCAACATCTGTGAGCTTAGTTTTGGCATCTTTTGGTCCTTTGCACTGCACCTTCTGAAACCCCAGGCCACTTTCTATGAGTCATTAAATTTCCCAAACTTTCATATTTTCTCCTCCAATTGCAATTCCTTTGATGGTGTCTCAATTCCAGCGTGTTTGGAAGTCCTTCTTTTCTGTTTTGGCCTTCAGTGGGGATCAATTTTGGCAAGCTTTGCTGCATGTGCCTGCCCGTGGTGGCGTATGGCCTGCCTGCATTTTGATGACTTTGACTTTGGGAAAGATTTTTTCTTTTTTTTTTTTTTTTTGTTTTAAGTATTCATGCCATGTCCCTCATATCTTGCCCCCTAAGTTGTGTCTTCCTGCTTGACTTTTTCCCCTGCTTTTGCAACATCTGTGAGCTTAGTTTTGGCACCTTTTTGTCCTTTGCAATGCAGCTGATTTCCTCACAACCTATTTTTTGAAGAGACTAAAATTCCCGATTTTCTGCTTTTTTCAATTGCATTTCGTTTGAACCTATCTCCTTTCCAGAGTGTTTGTAAGCCTTTCTTTTGGGACTCGCAAGATTCCTTTTCCCTTCCCGAAAGGAAATTTCATTTCCTTTCGGGAAGGGAAAAGGAATCTTGCGATTTCAATGGGGACCAATAGAGGAATCTTTGGTGCATGTCCCTGCACTTGATGGCAGGCCATGCCTTTTGATGGCTTTGACTTTGGGAAAGATTTTTTTCTTTTTTTGGTTGTTTTCTGAAGTGTTCATGCCATGTCCCTCATATCTTGCCCCCTAAGTTGTGTCTTCCTCCTTGACTTTTTCCCCTGCTTTTGCAACATTTGTGAACTTAGTTTTAGCACCTTTTGGTCCTTTGCAGTGCACCTGATAAAACCCCAGGCCATTTTCTTAGAGTCACTAAATTTCCCAAATTTTCTTTTTTTCTCCTCCAATTGCAATTCCTTTGATGTTGACTCCTTTCCAGCGTGTTTGTAGGTCCTTCTTTTCTGTTTTGGCCTTCAGTGGGGATCAATTTTGGCAAGCTTTGCTGCAGGTGCCTGCCCTTGCTGGCGTATGGCCTGCCTGCATTTTGATGGCTTTGACTTTGGGAAAGATTTTTTCTTTTTTTTTTTTTTTATTATTTTAAGTATTCATGCCATGTCCCTCATATCTTGCTCCCTAAGTTGTGTCTTCCTGCTTGACTTTTTCCCCTGCTTTTGCAACATCTGTGAGCTTAGTTTTGGCACCTTTTGGTCCTTTGCAATGCAGCTCATTTCCTCACAGCCTATTTTTTGAAGAGACTAAAATTCCCAATTTTCTGCTTTTTTCAATTGCATTTCGTTTGAACCTATCTCCTTTCCAGAGTGTTTGTAAGCCTTTCTTTTGGGATTCGCAAGATTCCTTTTCCCTTCCCGAAAGGAAATTTCATTTCCTTTCGGGAAGGGAAAAGGAATCTTGCGATTTCAATGGGGACCAATAGAGGAATCTTTGGTGCATGTCCCTGCACTTGATGGCAGGCCATGCCTTTTGATGGCTTTGACTTTGGGAAAGATTTTTTTCTTTGTTTGGTTGTTTTCTGAAGTGTTCATGCCATGTCCCTCATATCTTGCCCCCTAAGTTGTGTCTTCCTCCTTGACTTTTTCCCCTGCTTTTGCAACATCTGTGAGCTTAGTTTTGGCACCTTTTGGTCCTTTGCACTGCACCTGAAAAAACCCCAGGCCATTTTTTAGAGTCACTAAATTTCCCAAATTTTCTTTTTTTCTCCTCCAATTTCAATTCCTTTGATGGTGTCTCCTTTCCAGCGTGTTTGTAGGTCCTTCTTTTCTGTTTTGGCCTTCAGTGGGGATCAATATTGGCAAGCTTTCCTGCATGTGCCTGCCCTTGGTGGCCTATGGCCTGCCTGCATTTTGATGGCTTTGACTTTGGGAAAGATTTTCTCTATTTTTTTTTTGTTTGTTTGTTTTACGTATTCATGCCATGTCCCTCATATCTTGCCCCCTAAGTTGTGTCTTCCTCCTTGACTTTTTCCCCTGCTTTTGCAACTTCTGTGAGCTTAGTTTTGGCATCTTTGGGTCCTTTGCACTGCACCTGATATAAACACCAGGCCACTTTCTAAGAGTCATTAAATTTCCCAAATTTTCTTTTTTTATCCTCCAATTGCAATTCCTTTGATGGTGTCTCCATTCCAGCGTGTTTGTAGGTCCTTCATTTCTGTTTTGGCCTTCAGTGGGGATCAATTTTGGCAAGCTTTGCTGCATGTGCCTGCCCTTGGTGGCGTATGGCCTGCCTGCATTTTGATGGCTTTGACTTTGGGAAAGATTTTTTCTTTTTTTTTTTCTTTATTGTTTTAAGTATTCATGCCATGTCCCTCATATCTTGCCCCCTGAGTTGTGTCTTCCTCCTTGACTTTTTCCCCTGCTGTTGCAACATCTGTGAGCTTAGTTTTGGCATCTTTGGGTCCTTTGCACTGCACCTGATATAAACCCCAGGCCATTTTCTTAGAGTCACTAAATTTCCCAATTTTTTTTTTTTCTCCTCCAATTGCAATTCCTTTGATGGTGTCTCCATTCCAGCGTGTTTGGAAGTCCTTCTTTTCTGTTTTGGCCTTCAGTGGGGATCAATTTTGGCAAGCTTTGCTGCATGTGCCTGCCCTTGGTGGCGTATGGCCTGCCTGCATTTTGATGGCTTTGACTTTGGGATGGATTTTTTATTTTTTTTTTTTTTTTTGTTTTAAGTATTCATGCCATGTCCCTGATATCTTGCTCCCTAAGTTGTGTCTTCCTCCTTCACTTTTTCCCCTGCTTTTGCAACATCTGTGAGCTTAGTTTTGGCACCTTTTGGTCCTTTGCAATGCACGTGATATAAACCCAGGCCATTTTCTTAGAGTCAGTAATTTCCCTAATTTTCTTTGTTTCTCCTCCAATTGCAAGTCCTTTGATGCTGACTCCTTTCCAGCGTGTTTGTAGGTCCTTCTTTTCTGTTTTGGCCTTCAGTGGGGATCAATTTTGGCAAGCTTTGCTGCATGTGCCTGCAATTAGTGGCGTATGGCCTGCCTGCATTTTGATGGCTTTGACTTTGGGAAAGATTTTTTCTTTTTTTTTTCTTTTTTGTTTTAAGTATTCATGCCATGTCCCTCATATCTTGCCCCCTAAGTTGTGTCTTCCTGCTTGACTTTTTGCCCTGCTTTTGCAACATCTGTGAGCTTAGTTTTGGCACCTTTTGGTCCTTTGCAATGCAGCTGATTTCCTCACAGCCTATTTTTTGAAGAGACTAAAATTCCCGATTTTCTGCTTTTTTCAGTTGCATTTCGTTTGAACCTATCTCCTTTCCAGAGTGTTTGTAAGCCTTTCTTTTGGGATTCGCAAGATTCCTTTTCCCTTCCCAAAAGGAAATTTCATTTCCTTTCGGGAAGGGAAAAGGAATCTTGCGATTTCAATGGGGACCAATAGGGGAATCTTTGGTGCATGTCCCTGCAATTGATGGCAGGCCATGCCTTTTGATGGCTTTGACTTTGGGAAAGATTTTTTCTTTTTTTTTTTTTATTATTTTAAGTGTTCATGCCATGTCCCTCATATCTTGCCCCCTAAGTTGTGTCTTCCTCCTTGACTTTTTCCCCTGCTTTTGCAACATCTGTGAGCTTAGTTTTGGCATCTTTTGGTCCTTTGCACTGCACCTGATAAAACCCAGGCCACTTTCTAAGAGTCATTAAATTTCCCAAATTTTCTTTTTTTATCCTCCAATTGCAACTCCTTTGATGGTGTCTCCATTCCAGCGTGTTTGTAGGTCCTTCTTTTCTGTTTTGGCCTTCAGTGGGGATCAATTTTGGCAAGCTTTGCTGCATGTGCCTGCACTTGCTGGCGTATGGCCTGCCTGGATTTTTATGGCTTTGACTTTGGGAAAGAATTTTCTTTTTTTTTTTTTTTTTGTTTTAAGTATTCATACCATATCCCTCATATCTTGCCCCCTAAGTTGTGTCTTCCTGCTTGACTTTTTCCCCTGCTTTTGCAACATCTGTGAGCTTAGTTTTGGCATCTTTTGGTCCTTTGCACTGCACTTGCTGAAACCCCAGTCCACTTTCTATGAGTCATTAAATTTCCCAAACTTTCATTTTTTCTCCTCCAATTGCAATTCCTTTGATGGTGTCTCCATTCCAGCGTGTTTGTAAGTCCTTCTTTTCTGTTTTGGCCTTCAGTGCGGATCAATTTTGGCAAGCTTTGCTGCATGTGCCTGCCCTTGGTGGCGTATGGCCTGCCTGCATTTTGATGGCTTTGACTTTGGGATAGATTTTTTCTTTTTTTTTTTTTATTTTTGTTTTATGTATTCATGCCATGTCCCTCATATCTTGCCCCCTAAGTTGTGTCTTCCTCCTTCACTTTTTCCCCTGCTTTTGCAACATTTGTGAGCTTAGTTTTGGCACCTTTTGGTCCTTTGCAATGCACCTCATATAAACCTAGGCAATTTTTTTAAAATCAGTAATTTATCTAAATTTCTTTTTTTCTCCTCCATTTGCAATTCCTTTGATGTTGACTCCTTTCCAGCGTGTTTCTAGGTCCTTCTTTTCTATTTTGGCCTTCAGTGGGGATCAATTTTGGCAAGCTTTACTGCATGTGCCTGCCCTTGGTGGCGTATGGCCTGCCTGCATTTTGATGGCTTTGACTTTGGGAAAGATTTTTTCTTATTTTTTTTTTTATTATTTAAAGTATTCATGCCATGTCCCTCATATCTTGCCCCCTAAGTTGTGTCTTCCTGCTTGACTTTTTCCCCTGCTTTTGCAACATCTGTGAGCTTAGTTTTGGCACCTTTTGGTCCTTTGCAATGCAGCTGATTTCCTCACAGCCTATTTTTTGAAGAGACTAAAATTCCCCATTTTCTGCTTTTTTCAGTTGCATTTCATTTGAACCTATCTCCTTTCCAGAGTGTTTGTAAGCCTTTCTTTTGGGATTCGCAAGATTCCTTTTCCCTTCCCGAAAGGAAATTTCATTTCCTTTCGGGAAGGGAAAAGGAATCTTGAGATTTCAATGGGGACCAATAGGGGAATCTTTGGTGCATGTCCCTGCACTTGATGGTAGGCCATGCCTTTTGATGGCTTTGACTTTGGGAAAGATTTTTTCTTTTTTTGGTTGTTTTCTGAAGTGTTCATGCCATGTCCCTCGTATCTTACCCCGTAAGTTGTGTCTTCCTCCTTGACCTTTTCCCCCTGCTTTTGCAACATCTGTGAGCTTAGTTTCGGCACCTTGTGGTCCTTTGCACTGGACCTGATATATACCCAGGCCATTTTTTAGAGTCATTAAATTTCCGTATTTTTCTTTTTTTCTCCTCCAATTGCAATTCCTTTGATGTTGACTCCTTTCCAGCGTGTTTGTAGGTCCTTCTTTTCTGTTTTGGCCTTCAGTGGGGATCAATTTTGGCAAGCTTTGCTGCATGTGCCTGCCCTTGGTGGCGTATGCCCTGCCTGCATTTTGATGGCTTTGACTTTGGGAAAGATTTTTTCTTTTTTTTTTTTTTATTATTTTAAGTATTCATGCCATGTCTCTCATATCTTGCCCCCTAAGTTGTGTCTTCCTCCTTGACTTTTTCCCCTGCTTTTGCAACATCTGTGAGCTTAGTTTTGGCACCTTTTGGTCCTTTGCAATGCAGCTGATTTCCTCACAGCCTATTTTTTGAAGAGACTAAAATTCCCGATTTTCTGCTTTTTTCAGTTGCATTTCATTTGAACCTATCTCCTTTCCAGAGTGTTTGTAAGCCTTTCTTTTGGGATTCGCAAGATTCCTTTTCCCTTCCCGAAAGGAAATTTCATTTCCTTTCGGGAAGGGAAAAGGAATCTTGCGATTTCAATGGGGACCAATAGAGGAATCTTTGGTGCATGTCCCTGCACTTGATGGCAGGCCATGCCTTTTGATGGCTTTGACTTTGGGAAAGATTTTTTTCTTTTTTTGGTTGTTTTCTGAAGTGTTCATGCCATGTCCCTCATATCTTGCCCTCTAAGTTCTCTCTTCCTCCTTGACTTTTTCCCCTGCTTTTGCAACATCTGTGAGCTTAGTTTTGGCACCTTTTGGTCCTTTGCACTGCACCTGATATAAACCCCAGGCCATTTTCTTAGAGTCACTAAATTTCCCAATTTTTTTTTTTCTCCTCCAATTGCAATTCCTTTGATGGTGTCTCCATTCCAGCGTGTTTGTAAGTCCTTCTTTTCTGTTTTGCCTTCATTGGGGATCAATTTTGGCAAGCTTTGCTGCATGTGCCTGCCCTTGGTGGCGTATGGCCTGCCTGCATTTTGATGGCTTTGACTTTGGGAAAGATTTTTTCTTTTTTTTCTTTTTTTTTGTTTTAAGTGTTCATGCCATGTCCCTCATATCTTGCCCCCTGAGTTGTGTCTTCCTCCTTGACTTTTTCCCCTGCTTTTGCAACATCTGTGAGCTTAGTTTTGGCATCTTTGTGTCCTTTGCACTGCACCTGATATAAACCCCAGGCCATTTTCTTAGAGTCACTAAATTTCCCAATTTTTATTTTCTCTTCCAATTGCAATTCCTTTGATGGTGTCTCCATTCCAGCGTGTTTGTAAGTCCTTCTTTTCTGTTTTGGCCTTCAGTGGGGATCAATATTGGCAAGCTTTGCTGCATGTGCCTGCACTTGCTGGCGTATGGCCTGCCTGGATTTTTATGGCTTTGACTTTGGGAAAGAATTTTCTTTTTTTTTTTTTTTTTTGTTTTAAGTATTCATACCATATCCCTCATATCTTGCCCCCTAAGTTGTGTCTTCCTCCTTGACTTTTTCCCCTGCTTTTGCAACATCTGTGAGCTTAGTTTTGGCATCTTTTGGTCCTTTGCACTGCACTTGCTGAAACCCCAGTCCACTTTCTATGAGTCATTAAATTTCCCAAACTTTCATTTTTTCTCCTCCAATTGCAATTCCTTTGATGGTGTCTCCATTCCAGCGTGTTTGTAAGTCCTTCTTTTCTGTTTTGGCCTTCAGTGGGGATCAATTTTGGCAAGCTTTGCTGCATGTGCCTGCCCTTGGTGGCGTATGGCCTGCCTGCATTTTGATGGCTTTGACTTTGGGATAGATTTTTTCTTTTTTTTTTTTTATTTTTGTTTTATGTATTCATGCCATGTCCCTCATATCTTGCCCCCTAAGTTGTGTCTTCCTCCTTCACTTTTTCCCCTGCTTTTGCAACATTTGTGAGCTTAGTTTTGGCACCTTTTGGTCCTTTGCAATGCACCTCATATAAACCTAGGCAATTTTTTTAGAGTCAGTAATTTATCTAAATTTCTTTTTTTCTCCTCCATTTGCAATTCCTTTGATGTTGACTCCTTTCCAGCGTGTTTCTAGGTCCTTCTTTTCACTTTTGGCCTTCAGTGGGGATCAATGTTGGCAAGCTTTACTGCATGTGCCTGCCCTTGGTGGCGTATGGCCTGCCTGCATTTTGATGGCTTTGACTTTGGGAAAGATTTTTTCTTATTTTTTTTTTTATTATTTAAAGTATTCATGCCATGTCCCTCATATCTTGCCCCCTAAGTTGTGTCTTCCTGCTTGACTTTTTCCCCTGCTTTTGCAACATCTGTGAGCTTAGTTTTGGCACCTTTTGGTCCTTTGCAATGCAGCTGATTTCCTCACAGCCTATTTTTTGAAGAGACAAAAATTCCCCATTTTCTGCTTTTTTCAGTTGCATTTCATTTGAACCTATCTCCTTTCCAGAGTGTTTGTAAGCCTTTCTTTTGGGATTCGCAAGATTCCTTTTCCCTTCCCGAAAGGAAATTTCATTTCCTTTCGGGAAGGGAAAAGGAATCTTGAGATTTCAATGGGGACCAATAGGGGAATCTTTGGTGCATGTCCCTGCACTTGATGGTAGGCCATGCCTTTTGATGGCTTTGACTTTGGGAAAGATTTTTTCTTTTTTTGGTTGTTTTCTGAAGTGTTCATGCCATGTCCCTCGTATCTTACCCCCTAAGTTGTGTCTTCCTCCTTGACTTTTTCCCCTGCTTTTGCAACATCTGTGAGCTTAGTTTCGGCACCTTGTGGTCCTTTGCACTGGACCTGATATATACCCAGGCCATTTTTTAGAGTCATTAAATTTCCGTATTTTTCTTTTTTTCTCCTCCAATTGCAATTCCTTTGATGTTGACTCCTTTCCAGCGTGTTTGTAGGTCCTTCTTTTCTGTTTTGGCCTTCAGTGGGGATCAATTTTGGCAAGCTTTGCTGCATGTGCCTGCCCTTGGTGGCGTATGGCCTGCCTGCATTTTGATGGCTTTGACTTTGGGAAAGATTTTTTCTTTTTTTTTTTTTTATTATTTTAAGTATTCATGCCATGTCTCTCATATCTTGCCCCCTAAGTTGTGTCTTCCTCCTTGACTTTTTCCCCTGCTTTTGCAACATCTGTGAGCTTAGTTTTGGCACCTTTTGGTCCTTTGCAATGCAGCTGATTTCCTCACAGCCTATTTTTTGAAGAGACTAAAATTCCCGATTTTCTGCTTTTTTCAGTTGCATTTCATTTGAACCTATCTCCTTTCCAGAGTGTTTGTAAGCCTTTCTTTTGGGATTCGCAAGATTCCTTTTCCCTTCCCGAAAGGAAATTTCATTTCCTTTCGGGAAGGGAAAAGGAATCTTGCGATTTCAATGGGGACCAATAGAGGAATCTTTGGTGCATGTCCCTGCACTTGATGGCAGGCCATGCCTTTTGATGGCTTTGACTTTGGGAAAGATTTTTTTCTTTTTTTGGTTGTTTTCTGAAGTGTTCATGCCATGTCCCTCATATCTTGCCCTCTAAGTTCTCTCTTCCTCCTTGACTTTTTCCCCTGCTTTTGCAACATCTGTGAGCTTAGTTTTGGCACCTTTTGGTCCTTTGCACTGCACCTGATATAAACCCCAGGCCATTTTCTTAGAGTCACTAAATTTCCCAATTTTTTTTTTTCTCCTCCAATTGCAATTCCTTTGATGGTGTCTCCATTCCAGCGTGTTTGTAAGTCCTTCTTTTCTGTTTTGGCCTTCAGTGGGGATCAATTTTGGCAAGCTTTGCTGCATGTGCCTGCACTTGCTGGCGTATGGCCTGCCTGCATTTTGATGGCTTTGACTTTGGGAAAGAATTTTCTTTTTTTTTTTTTTTTTTGTTTTAAGTATTCATACCATGTCCCTCATATCTTGCCCCCTAAGCTGTGTCTTCCTCCTTGACTTTTTCCCCTGCTTTTGATACATCTGTGAGCTTAGCTTTGGCATCTTTGGGTCCTTTGCACTGCACCTCCTGAAACCCCAGGCCACTTTCTATGAGTCATTAAATTTCCCAAATTTTCATTTTTTCTCCTCCAATTGCAATTCCTTTGATGGTGTCTCCATTCCAGCGTGTTTGTAAGTCCTTCTTTTCTGTTTTGGCCTTCAGTGGGGATCAATTTTGGCAAGCTTTGCTGCATGTGCCTGCCCTTGGTGGCGTATGGCCTGCCTGCATTTTGATGGCTTTGACTTTGGGATAGATTTTTTCTTTTTTTTTTTTTTTTTCTTTTAAGTATTCATGCCATGTCCCTCATATCTTGCTCCCTAAGTTGTGTCTTCCTGCTTGACTTTTTGCCCTGCTTTTGCAACATCTGTGAGCTTAGTTTTGGCACCTTTTGGTCCTTTGCAATGCAGCTCATTTCCTCACAGCCTATTTTTTGAAGAGACTAAAATCCCCAATTTTCTGCTTTTTTCAGTTCCATTTCATTTGAACCTATCTCCTTTCCAGAGTGTTTGTAAGCCTTTCTTTTGGGATTCGCAAGATTCCTTTTCCCTTCCCGAAAGGAAATTTCATTTCCTTTCGGGAAGGGAAAAGGAATCTTGCGATTTCAATGGGGACAAATAGGGAAATCTTTGGTGCATGTCCCTGCACTTGATGGCAGGCCATGCCTTTTGATGGCTTTGACTTTGGGAAAGATTTTTTTCTTTTTTTGGTTGTTTTCTGAAGTGTTCATGCCATGTCCCTCGTATCTTGCCCCCTAAGTTGTGTCTTCCTCCTTGACTTATTCCCCTGCTTTTGCAACATCTGTGAGCTTAGTTTTGGCATCTTTTGGTCCTTTGCACTGCACCTGCTGAAACCCCAGGCCACTTTCTATGAGTCATTAAATTTCCCAAACTTTCATTTTTTCTCCTCCAATTGCAATTCCTTTGATGGTGTCTCCATTCCAGCGTGTTTGTAGGTCCTTCTTTTCTGTTTTGGCCTTCAGTGGGGATCAATTTTGGCAAGCTTTGCTGCATGTGCCTGCCCTTGGTGGCGTATGGCCTGCCTGCATTTTGATGGCTTTGACTTTGGGATAGATTTTTTCTTTTTTTTTTTTTTTTTGTTTTAAGTATTCATGCCATGTCCCTCATATCTTGCTCCCTAAGTTGTGTCTTCCTGCTTGACTTTTTGCCCTGCTTTTGCAACATCTGTGAGCTTAGTTTTGGCACCTTTTGGTCCTTTGCAATGCAGCTGATTTCCTCACAGCCTATTTTTTGAAGAGACTAAAATCCCCAATTTTCTGCTTTTTTCAGTTCCATTTCATTTGAACCTATCTCCTTTCCAGAGTGTTTGTAAGCCTTTCTTTTGGGATTCGCAAGATTCCTTTTCCCTTCCCGAAAGGAAATTTCATTTCCTTTCGGGAAGGGAAAAGGAATCTTGCGATTTCAATGGGGACAAATAGGGAAATCTTTGGTGCATGTCCCTGCACTTGATGGCAGGCCATGCCTTTTGATGGCTTTGACTTTGGGAAAGATTTTTTTCTTTTTTTGGTTGTTTTCTGAAGTGTTCATGCCATGTCCCTCGTATCTTGCCCCCTAAGTTGTGTCTTCCTCCTTGACTTATTCCCCTGCTTTTGCAACATCTGTGAGCTTAGTTTTGGCATCTTTTGGTCCTTTGCACTGCACCTGCTGAAACCCCAGGCCACTTTCTATGAGTCATTAAATTTCCCAAACTTTCATTTTTTCTCCTCCAATTGCAATTCCTTTGATGGTGTCTCCATTCCAGCGTGTTTGTAGGTCCTTCTTTTCTGTTTTGGCCTTCAGTGGGGATCAATTTTGGCAAGCTTTGCTGCATGTGCCTGCACTTGGTGGCGTATGGCCTGCCTGCATTTTGATGGCTTTGACTTTGGGAAAGATTTTTTCTTTTTTTTTTTTTTTATTATTTTAAGTATTCATGCCATGTCCCTCATATCTTGCCCCCTAAGTTGTGTCTTCCTGCTTGACTTTTTGCCCTGCTTTTGCAACATCTGTGAGCTTAGTTTTGGCACCTTTTTGTCCTTTTCAATGCAGCTGATTTCCTCACAGCCTATTTTTTGAAGAGACTAAAATTCCCGATTTTCTGCTTTATTCAGTTGCATTTCATTTGAACCTATCTCCTTTCCAGAGTGTTTGTAAGCCTTTCTTTTGGGATTCGCAAGATTCCTTTTCGCTTCCCAAAAGGAATTTTCATTTCCTTTCGGGAAGGGAAAAGGAATCTTGCGATTTCAATGGGGACCAATAGAGGAATCTTTGGTGCATGTCCCTGCACTTGATGGCAGGCCATGCCTTTTGATGGCTTTGACTTTGGGAAAGATTTTTTCTTTTTTTTTTTTTATTATTTTAAGTGTTCATGCCATGTCCCTCGTATCTTGCCCCCTACGTTGTGTCTTCCTCCTTGACTTTTTCCCCTGCTTTTGCAACATCTGTGAGCTTAGGTTTGGCATCGTTGGGTCCTTTGCACTGCACCTGATAAAACCCAGGCCACTTTCTAAGAGTCATTAAATTTCCCAAATTTTCTTTTTTTATCCTCCAATTGCAATTCCTTTGATGGTGTCTCCATTCCAGCGTGTTTGTAGGTCCTTCTTTTCTGTTTTGGCCTTCAGTGGGGATCAATTTTGGCAAGCTTTGCTGCATGTGCCTGCCCGTGGTGGCGTATGGCCTGCCTGCATTTTGATGGCTTTGACTTTGGGATAGATTTTTTCTTTTTTTTTTTTGTTTTAAGTATTCATGCCATGTCCCTCATATCTTGCTCCCTAAGTTGTGTCTTCTCCTTCACTTTTTCCCCTGCTTTTGCAACATCTGTGAGCTTAGTTTTGGCATCTTTTGGTCCTTTGCACTGCACCTGATAAAACACCAGGCCATTTTCTTAGAGTCACTAAATTTCCCAATTTTTTTTTTTCTCCTCCAATTGCAATTCCTTTGATGTTGACTCTTTTCCAGCGTGTTTGTAAGTCCTTCTTTTCTGTTTTGCCTTCATTGGGGATCAATTTTGGCAAGCTTTGCTGCATGTGCCTGCCCTTGGTGGCGTATGGCCTGCCTGCATTTCGATGGCTTTGACTTTGGGAAAGATTTTTTCTTTTTTTTCATTTTTTTTGGTTTAAGTATTCATGCCATGTCCCTCATATCTTGCTCCCTAAGTTGTGTCTTCCTCCTTGACTTTTTCCCCTGCTTTTGCAACATCTGTGAGCTTAGTTTTGGCATCTTGTGGTCCTTTGCACTGCACCTGATATAAACCCCAGGCCATTTTCTTAGAGTCACTAAATTTCCCAATTTTTATTTTCTCCTCCAATTGCAATTCCTTTGATGGTGTCTCCATTCCAGCGTGTTTGTAAGTCCTTCTTTTCTGTTTTGGCCTTCAGTGGGATCAATTTTGGCAAGCTTTGCTGCATGTGCCTGCCCTTGGTGGCGTATGGCCTGCCTGCATTTTGATGGCTTTGACTTTGGGAAAGAATTTTCTTTTTTTTTTTTTTTTTGTTTTAAGTATTCATACCATATCCCTCATATCTTGCTCCCTAAGTTGTGTCTTCCTGCTTGACTTTTTGCCCTGCTTTTGCAACATCTGTGAGCTTAGTTTTGGCACCTTTTGGTCCTTTGCAATGCAGCTGATTTCCTCACAGCCTATTTTTTAAGAGACTAAAATTCCCAATTTTCTGCTTTTTTCAATTGCATTTCGTTTGAACCTATCTCCTTTCCAGAGTGTTTGTAAGCCTTTCTTTTGGGATTCGCAAGATTCCTTTTCCCTTCCCGAAAGGAAATTTCATTTCCTTTCGGGAAGGGAAAAGGAATCTTGAGATTTCAATGGGGACCAATAGGGGAATCTTTGGTGCATGTCCCTGCACTTGATGGCAGGCCATGCCTTTTGATGGCTTTGACTTTGGGAAAGATTTTTTCTTTTTTTGGTTGTTTTCTGAAGTGTTCATGCCATGTCCCTCGTATCTTGCCCCCTAAGTTGTGTCTTCCTCCTTGACTTTTTCCCCTGCTTTTGCAACATCTGTGAGCTTAGTTTCGGCACCTTGTGGTCCATTGCACTGGACCTGATATATACCCAGGCCATTTTTTAGAGTCATTAAATTTCCATATTTTTCTTCTTTTCTCCTCCAATTGCAATTCCTTTGATGGTGTCTCCATTCCAGGGTGTTTGTAAGTCCTTCTTTTCTGTTTTGGCCCTCAGTGGGGATCAATTTTGGCAAACTTTGCTGCATGTGCCTGCTCTTTCTTGCGTATGGCCTGCCTGCATTTTGATGGCTTTGACTTTGGGATAGATTTTTTCTTTTTTTTTTTTTTTTTGTTTTAGGAATTCATGCCATGTCGCTCATATCTTGCTCCCTAAGTTGTGTCTTCCTCCTTGACTTTTTCCCCTGCTTTTGCAACATCTGTGAGCTTTGTTTTGGCACCTTTTGGTCCTTTGCAATGCACCTGATATAAACCTAGGCCATTTTTTTAGAGTCAGTAATTTCCCTAATTTTCTTTTTTTCTCCTCCAATTGCAAGTCCTTTGATGTTGACTCCTTTCCAGCGTGTTTGTAGGTCCTTCTTTTCTGTTTTGGCCTTCAGTGGGGATCAATTTTGGCAAGCTTTGCTGCATGTGCCTACCCTTGGTGGCGTATGGCCTGCCTGCATTTTGATGGCTTTGACTTTGGGAAAGATTTTTTTTTTTTTTTCTTTTTTGTTTTAAGCATTCATGCCTTGTCCCTCATATCTTGCCCCCTGAGTTGTGTCTTCCTCCTTTACTTTTTCCCCTGCTTTTGCAACATCTGTGAGCTTAGTTTTGGCATCTTTTGGTCCTTTGCACTGCACCTGCTAAAACCCCAGGCCACTTTCTAAGAGTCACTAAATTTCCCAAATTTTCATTTTTTCTCCTCCAATTGCAATTCCTTTGATGTTGACTCCTTTCCAGCGTGTTTGTAAGTCCTTCTTTTCAGATTTGCCATCAGTGGGGATCAATTTTGGCAAGCTTTGCTGCATGTGCCTTCACTTGCTGGTGTATGGCCTGCCTGCATTTTGATGGCTTTGACTTTGGGAAAGATTTTTTCTTTTTTTTTTTTTTTATTATTTTAAGTATTCATGCCATGTCCCTCATATCTTGCCCCCTAAGTTGTGTCTTCCTCCTTGACTTTTTCCCCTGCTTTTGCAACATCTGTGAGCTTAGTTTTGGCACCTTTTGGTCCTTTGCACTGCACCTGATATAAACCCAGGCCATTTTTTTAGAGTCAGTAATTTCCCTAATTTTCTTTTTTTCTCCTCCTATTGCAATTCCTTTGATGTTGACTCCTTTCCAGCGTGTTTGTAGGTCCTTCTTTTCTGTTTTGGCCTTCAGTGGGGATCAATTTTGGCAAGCTTTGCTGCATGTGCCTGCCCTTGGTGGCGTATGGCCTGCCTGCATTTTGATGGCTTTGACTTTGGGAAAGATTTTTTCTTTTTTTTTTTTTTATTATTTTAAGTATTCATGCCATGTCCCTCATATCTTGCCCCCTAAGTTTTGTCTTCCTGCTTCACTTTTTCCCTTGCTTTTGCAACATCTGTGAGCTTAGTTTTGGCACCTTTTGGTCCTTTGCAATGCAGCTGATTTCCTCACAGCCTATTTTTTGAAGAGACTAAAATTCCCGATTTTCTGCTTTTTTCAGTTGCATTTCATTTGAACCTATCTCCTTTCCAGAGTGTTTGTAAGCCTTTCTTTTGGGATTCGCAAGGTTCCTTTTCCCTTCCCGAAAGGAAATTTCATTTCCTTTCGGGAAGGGAAAAGGAATCTAGCGATTTCAATGGGGACCAATAGGGGAATCTTTGGTGCATGTCCCTGCGCTTGATGGCAGGCCATGCCTTTTGATGGCTTTGACTTTGGGAAAGATTTTTTCTTTTTTTGGTTGTTTTCTAAAGTGTTCATGCCATGTCCCTCGTATCTTGCCCCCTGAGTTGTGTCTTCCTCCTTGACTTTTTCCCCTGCTTTTGCAACTTCTGTGAGCTTAGTTTTGGCATCTTTTGGTCCTTCGCACTGCACCTGATATTATCCCGGGCCATTTTCTCAGAGTCACTAAATTTCCCGAATTTTCTTTTTTTCTCCTCCACTTGCAATTCCTTTGATGTTGACTCCTTTCCAGCGTGTTTGTAAGTCCTTCTTTTCTGTTTTGCCTTCAGTGGGGATCAATTTTGGCAAGCTTTGCTGCATGTGCCTGCCCTTGGTGGCGTATGGCCTGCCTGCATTTTGATGGCTTTGACTTTGGGAAAGATTTTTTCTTTTTTTTTTTCTCTTTTGTTTTAAGCATTCATGCCATGTCCTTCATATCTTGCCCCCTAAGTTGTGTCTTCCTCCTTGACTTTCTCCCCTGCTTTTGCAACATCTGTGAGCTTAGTATTGGCATCTTTTGGTCCTTTGCACTGCACCTGCTGAAACCACAGGCCACTTTCTAAGAGTCATTAAATTTCCCAAATTTTCATTTTTTCTCCTCCAATTGCAATTCCTTTGATGTTGACTCCTTTCCAGCGTGTTTGTAGGTCCTTCTTTTCTGTTTTGGCCTTCAGTGGGGATCAATTTTGGCAAGCTTTACTGCATGTGCCTGCCCTTGCTGGCGTATGGCCTGCCTGCATTTTGATGGCTTTGACTTTAGGAAAGATTTTTTCTTTTTTTTTTTTTTTATTATTTTAAGTATTCATGCCATGTCCCTCATATCTTGCCCCCTAAGTTGTGTCTTCCTGCTTGACTTTTTGCCCTGCTTTTGCAACATCTGTGAGCTTAGTTTTGGCACCTTTTGGTCCTTTGCAATGCAGCTGATTTCCTCACAGCCTATTTTTTGAAGAGACTAAAATCCCCAATTTTCTACTTTTTTCAGTTGCATTTCATTTGAAACTATCTCCTTTCCAGAGTGTTTGTAAGCCTTTCTTTTGGGATTCGCTAGATTCCTTTTCCCTTCCCGAAAGAAAATTTGATTTCCTTTCGGGAAGGGAAAAGGAATCTTGCGATTTCAATGGGGACCAATAGGGGAATCTTTGGTGCATGTCCCTGCACTTGATGGCAGGCCATGCCTTTTGATGGCTTTGACTTTGGGAAAGATTTTTTCTTTTTTTTTTTTTTTTATTATTTTAGGTGTTCATGCCATGTCCCTCATATCTTGCCCCCTAAGTTGTGTCTTCCTCCTTGACTTTTTCCCCTGCTTTTGAAACATCTGTGAGCTTAGTTTTGGCATCTTTTGGTCCTTTGGACTGCACGTGATATAAACCCCAGGCCATTTTCTTAGAGTCACTAAATTTCCCAAATTTTCTTTTTTTATCCTCCAATTGCAATTCCTTTGATGTTGACTCCTTTCCAGCGTGTTTGTAGGTCCTTCTTTTCTGTTTTGGCCTTCAGTGGGGATCAATTTTGGCAAGCTTTGCTGCATGTGCCTGCCCTTGGTGGCGTATGGCCTGCCTGCATTTTGATGGCTTTGACTTTGGGAAAGATTTTTTCTTTTTTTTTTTCTTTTTAGTTTTATGTATTCATGCCATGTCCCTCATATCTTGCCCCCTAAGTTGTGTCTTCCTCCTTCACTTTTTCCCCTGCTTTTGCAACATCTGTGAGCTTAGTTTTGGCACCTTTTGGTCCTTTGCAATGCAGCTGATTTCCTCACAGCCTATTTTTTGAAGAGACTAAAATTCCCGATTTTCTGCTTTTTTCAATTGCATTTCATTTGAACCTATCTCCTTTCCAGAGTGTTTGTAAGCCTTTCTTTTGGGATTCGCAAGATTCCTTTTCCCTTCCCAAAAGGAAATTTCATTTCCTTTCGGGAAGGGAAAAGGAATCTTGCGATTTCAATGGGGACCAATAGAGGAATCTTTGGTGCATGTCCCTGCACTTGATGGCAGGCCATGCCTTTTGATGGCTTTGACTTTGGGAAAGATTTTTTTCTTTTTTTGGTTGTTTTCTGAAGTGTTCATGCCATGTCCCTCATATCTTGCCCTCTAAGTTGTGTCTTCCTCCTTGACTTTTTCCCCTGCTTTTGCAACATCTGTGAGCTTAGTTTTGGTATCTTTTGGTCTTTTGCACTGCACCTGCTAAAACCCCAGGCCACTTTCTGAGAGTCGTTAATTTCCCAAATTTTCTTTTTTTCTCCTCCAATTGCAATTCCTTTGATGGTGTCTCCATTCCAGCGTGTTTGTATGTCCTTCTTTTCTGTTTTGCCTTCAGTGGGGATCAATTTTGGCAAGCTTTGCTGCATGTGCCTGCCCTTGGGGCGTATGGCCTGCCTGCATTTTGATGGCTTTGACTTTGGGATAGATTTTTTCTTTTTTTTTTTTTTTTTTTGTTTTAAGTATCCATGCCATGTCCCACATATCTTGCTCCCTAAGTTGTGTCTTCCTCCTTCACTTTTTCCCCTGCTTTTGCAACATCTGTGAGCTTAGTTTTGGCACCTTTTGGTCCTTTGCAATGCAGCTGATTTCCTCACAGCCTATTTTTTGAAGAGACTAAAATTCCCGATGTTCTGCTTTTTTCAATTGCATTTCATTTTAACCTATCTCCTTTCCAGAGTGTTTGTAAGCCTTTCTTTTGGGATTCGCAAGATCCCTTTTCCTTTCCCGAAAGGAAATTTCATTTCCTTTCGGGAAGGGAAAAGGAATCTTGCGATTACAATAGGGACCAATAGAGGAATCTTTGGTGCATGTCCCTGCACTTGATGGCAGGCCATGCCTTTTGATGGCTTTGACTTTGGGAAAGATTTTTTTCTTTTTTTGGTTGTTTTCTGAAGTGTTCATGCCATGTCCCTCATATCTTGCCCCCTAAGTTGTGTCTTCCTCCTTCACTATTTCCCCTGCTTTTGCAACATCTGTGAGCTTAGTTTTGGCATCTTTTGGTCCTTTGCACTTCACCTCATAAAACCCCAAGCCATTTTCTTAGAGTCACTAAATTTCCCGAATTTTTCGTTTTTTCTCCTCCAATTGCAATTCCTTTGATTGTGCCTCCATTCTAGCGTGTTTGTAAGTCCTTCTTTTCTCTTTTAGCCTTCAGTGGGGATCAATTTTGGCAAGCTTTGCTGCATGTGCCTGCCCTTGGTGGCGTATGGCCTGCCTGCATTTTGATGGCTTTGACTTTGGGAAAGATTTTTTCTTTTTTTTTTTTTTTTTTTGTTTAAAATATTCATGCCATGTCCCTCATATCTTGCCCCCTGAGTTGTGTCTTCCTCCTTGACTTTTTCCCCTGCTTTTGCAACATCTGTGAGCTTAGTTTTGGCAACTTTTGGTCCTTTGCACTGCACCTGCTAAAACCCCAGGCCACTTTCTAAGAGTCAATAAATTTCCCAAATTTTCTTTTTTTCTCCTCCAATTGCAATTCCTTTGATGGTGTCTCCATTCCAGCGTATTTCTAAGTCCTTCTTTTCTGTTTTGTCCTTCAGTGGAGTGGGGATCAATTTTGGCAAGCTTTGCTGCATGTGCCTGCCCTTGGTGGCGTATGGCCTGCCTGCATTTTGATGGCTTTGACTTTGGGAAAGATTTTTCCTTTTTTTTTTTTTTTAGTATTTTAAGTATTCATGCCATGTCCCTCATATCTTGCCCCCTGTTGTGTCTTCCTCCTTGACTTTTTCCCCTGCTTTTGCAACATCTGTGAGCTTAGTTTTGGCATCTTTTGGTCCTTTGCACTGCACCTGATATAAACCCAGGCCATTTTCTTAGAGTCAGTAAATTTCCCAAATTTTTTTTTTTCTCCTCCAATTGCAATTCCTTTGATGGTGTCTCATTCCAGCGTGTTTGTAAGTCCTTCTTTTCTGTTTTGGCCTTCAGTGGGGATCAATTTTGGCAAGTTTTGCTGCATGTGCCTGCCCTTGGTGGCGTATGGCCTGCCTGCATTTTGATGGCTTTGACTTTGGGAAAGATTTTTTCTTTTTTATTTCCTTTTTTGTTTTAAGTATTCATGCCATGTCCCTCATATCTTGCCCCCTAAGATGTGTCTTCCTGCTTGACTTTTTCCCCTGCTTTTGCAACATCTGTGAGCTTAGTTTTGGCATCTTTTGGTCCTTTGCACTGCACCTGATATAAACCCAGGCCATTTTTTTAGAGTCAGTAATTTCCCTAATTTTCTTTTTTTCTCCTCCAATTGCAATTCCTTTGATGTTGACTCCTTTCCAGCGTGTTTGTAGGTCCTTCTTTTCTGTTTTGGCCTTCAGTGGGGATCAATTTTGGCAAGCTTTGCTGCATGTGCCTGCCCTTGGTGGCGTATGGCCTGCCTGCATTTTGATGGCTTTGACTTTGGGAAAGATTTTTTCTTTTTTTTTTTTTTTATTATTTTAAGTATTCATGCCATGTCCCTCATATCTTGCCCCCTAAGTTGTGTCTTCCTCCTTCACTTTTTCCCCTGCTTTTGCAACATCTGTGAGCTTAGTTTTGGCACCTTTTGGTCCTTTGCACTGCACCTGATAAAACCACAGGCCATTTTCTTAGAGTCACTAAATTTCCCGAATTTTCTTTTTTTCACCTCCAATTGCAATTCCTTTGATGTTGACTCCTTTCCAGCGTGTTTGTAAGTCCTTCTTTTCTGTTTTGCCTTCATTGGGGATCAATTTTGGCAAGCTTTGCTGCATGTGCCTGCCCTTGCTGGCGTATGGCCTGCCTGCATTATGATGGCTTTGACTTTGGGAAAGATTTTTTCTTTTTTTTCTTTTTTTTTCTTTTAAGTATTCATGCCATGTCCCTCATATCTTGCTCCCTGAGTTGTGTCTTCCTCCTTGACTTTTTCCCCTGCTTTTGCAACATCTGTGAGCTTAGTTTTGGCATCTTTTGGTACTTTGCACTGCACCTTCTGAAACCCCAGGCCACTTTCTATGAGTCATTAAATTTCCCAAACTTTCATTTTTTCTCCTCCAATTGCAAGTCCTTTGATGGTGTCTCCATTCCAGTGTGTTTGTAAGTCCTTCTTTTCTCTTTTGGCCTTCAGTGGGGATCAATTTTGGCAAGCTTTGCTGCATGTGCCTGCCCTTGGTGGCGTATGGCCTGCCTGCATTTTGATGGCTTTGACTTTGGGATAGATTTTTTCTTTTTTTTTTTTTTTTTTGTTTTAAGTATTCATGCCATGTCCCTCATATCTTGCCCCCTAAGTTGTGTCTTCCTCCTTGACTTTTTCCCCTGCTTTTGCAACATCTGTGAGCTTAGTTTTGGCATCTTTTGGTCCTTTGCACTGCACCTGCTGAAACCCCAGGCCACTTTCTAAGAGTCAATAAATTTCCCAAATTTTCTTTTTCTTCTCCTCTAATTGCAATTCCTTTGATGGTGTCTCCATTCCAGCGTGTTTGTAAGTCCTTCTTTTCTGTTTTGGCCTTCGGTGGGGATCAATTTTGGCAAGCTTTGCTGCATGTGCCTGCCCTTGGTGGCGTATGGCCTGCCTGCATTTTGATGGCTTTGACTTTGGGATAGATTTTTTCTTTTTTTTTTTTTTTTTGTTTTAAGTATTCATGCCATGTCCCTCATATCTTGCCCCCTAAGTTGTGTCTTCCTGCTTGACTTTTTGCCCTGCTTTTGCAACAACTGTGAGCTTAGTTTTGGCACATTTTGGTCCTTTGCAATGCACCTGATATAAACCCAGGCCATTTTTTTAGAGTCAGTAATTTCCCTATTTTTCTTTGTTTCTCCTCCAATTGCAAGTCCTTTGATGTTGACTCCTTTCCAGCGTGTTTGTAGGTCCTTCTTTTCTGTTTTGGCCTTCAGTGGGGATCAATTTTGGCAAGCTTTGCTGCATGTGCCTGCCCTTGGTGGCGTATGGCCTGCCTGCATTTTGATGACTTTGACTTTGGGAAAGATTTTTTCTTTTTTTTTTTTTTATTATTTTAAGTATTCATGCCATGTCCCTCATATCTTGCCCCCTAAGTTGTGTCTTCCTGCTTGACTTTTTGCCCTGCTTTTGCAACATCTGTGAGCTTAGTTTTGGCACCTTTTGGTCCTTTGCAATGCAGCTGATTTCCTCACAGCCTAGTTTTTTGAAGAGACTAAAATTCCCGATTTTCTGCTTTTTTCAGTTGCATTTCATTTGAACCTATCTCCTTTCCAGAGTGTTTGTAAGCCTTTCTTTTGGGATTCGCAAGATTCCTTTTCCCTTCCCAAAAGGAAATTTCATTTCCTTTCGGGAAGGGAAAAGGAATCTTGCGATTTCAATGGGGACCAATAGGGGAATCTTTGGTGCATGTCCCTGCACTTGATGGCAGGCCATGCCTTTTGATGGCATGACTTTGGGAAAGATATTTTTTTTTTTTTTTTTCTTATTTTAAGTGTTCATGCCATGTCCCTCATATCTTGCCCCCTGAGTTGTGTCTTCCTCCTTGACTTTTTCCCCTGCTTTTGCAACATCTGTGAGCTTAGTTTTGGCATCTTTTGGTCCTTTGCACTGCACCTGAAAAAACACCAGGGCCATTTTCTTAGAGTCACTAAATTTCCCAAAATTTATTTGTTTCTCCTCCAATTGCAATTCCTTTGATGTTGACTCCTTTCCAGCGTGTTTGTAAGTCCTTCTTTTCTGTTTTGCCTTCAGTGGGGATCAATTTTGGCAAGCTTTGCTGCATGTGCCTGCCCTTGGTGGCGTATGGCCTGCCTGCATTTTGATGGCTTTGACTTTGGGAAAGATTTTTTCTTTTTTTTCTTTTTTTTTGTTTTAAGTATTCATGCCATGTCCCTCATATCTTGCTCCCTGAGTTGTGTATTCCTCCTTGACTTTTTCCCCTGCTTTTGCAACATCTGTGAGCTTAGTTTTGGCATCTTTTGGTCCTTTGCACTGCACCTTCTGAAACCCCAGGCCACTTTCTATGAGTCATTAAATTTCCCAAACTTTCATATTTTCTCCTCCAATTGCAATTCCTTTGATGGTGTCTCAATTCCAGCGTGTTTGTAAGTCCTTCTTTTCTGTTTTGGCCTTCAGTGGGGATCAATTTTGGCAAGCTTTGCTGCATGTGCCTGCCCGTGGTGGCGTATGGCCTGCCTGCATTTTGATGGCTTTGACTTTGGGATAGATTTTTTCTTTTTTTTTTTTTTTTTTGTTTTAAGTATTCATGCCATGTCCCTCATATCTTGCCCCCTAAGTTGTGTCTTCCTGCTTGACTTTTTCCCCTGCTTTTGCAACATCTGTGAGCTTAGTTTTGGCACCTTTTTGTCCTTTGCAATGCAGCTGATTTCCTCACAGCCTATTTTTTGAAGAAACTAAAATTCCCGATTTTCTGCTTTTTTCAATTGCATTTCGTTTGAACCTATCTCCTTTCCAGAGTGTTTGTAAGCCTTTCTTTTGGGACTCGCAAGATTCCTTTTCCCTTCCCAAAAGGAAATTTCATTTCCTTTCGGGAAGGGAAAAGGAATCTTGCGATTTCAATGGGGACCAATAGAGGAATCTTTGGTGCATGTCCCTGCACTTGATGGCAGGCCATGCCTTTTGATGGCTTTGACTTTGGGAAAGATTTTTTCTTTTTTTGGTTGTTTTCTGAAGTGTTCATGCCATGTCCCTCATATCTTGCCCCCTAAGTTTTGTCTTCCTCCTTGACTTTTTCCCCTGCTTTTGCAACATTTGTGAACTTAGTTTTAGCACCTTTTGGTCCTTTGCAGTGCACCTGATAAAACCCCAGGCCATTTTCTTAGAGTCACTAAATTTCCCAAATTTTCTTTTTTTCTCCTCCAATTGCAATTCCTTTGATGTTGACTCCTTTCCAGCGTGTTTGTATGTCCTTCTTTTCTGTTTTGGCTTTCAGTGGGGATCAATTTTGGCAAGCTTTGCTGCATGTGCCTGCCCTTGGTGGCGTATGGCCTGCCCGCATTTTGATGGCTTTGACTTTGGGAAAGATTTTTTCTTTTTTTTTTTTTTTTTTGTTTTAAGTATTCATGCCGTGTCCCTCATATCTTGCCCCCTGAGTTGTGTCTTCCGCCTTGACTTTTTCCCCTGCTTTTGCAACATCTGTGAGCTTAGTTTTTGCACCTTTTGGTCCTTTGCAATGCACCTGATAAAACACCAGTCCATTTTCTTAGAGTCATTAAATTTCCCAAATTTTCTTTTTTTCTCCTCCAGTTGCAATTCCTTTGATGTTGACTCCTTTCCAGCGTGTTTGTAGGTCCTTCTTTTCTGTTTTGGCCTTCAGTGGGGATCAATTTTGGCAAGCTTTGCTGCAGGTGCCTGCCCTTGCTGGCGTATGGCCTGCCTGCATTTTGATGGCTTTGACTTTGGGAAAGATTTTTTCTTTTTTTTTTTTTTTATTATTTTAAGTATTCATGCCATGTCCCTCATATCTTGCTCCCTAAGTTGTGTCTTCCTGCTTGACTTTTTCCCCCTGCTTTTGCAACATCTGTGAGCTTAGTTTTGGCACCTTTTGGTCCTTTGCAATGCAGCTCATTTCCTCACAGCCTATTTTTTGAAGAGACTAAAATTCCCAATTTTCTGCTTTTTTCAATTGCATTTCGTTTGAACCTATCTCCTTTCCAGAGTGTTTGTAAGCCTTTCTTTTGGGATTCGCAAGATTCCTTTTCCCTTCCTGAAAGGAAATTTCATTTCCTTTCGGGAAGGGAAAAGGAATCTTGCGATTTCAACGGGGACCAATAGAGGAATCTTTGGTGCATGTCCCTGCACTTGATAGCAGGCCATGCCTTTTGATGGCTTTGACTTTGGGAAAGATTTTTTTCTTTGTTTGGTTGTTTTCTGAAGTGTTCATGCCATGTCCCTCATATCTTGCCCCCTAAGTTGTGTCTTCCTCCTTGACTTTTTCCCCTGCTTTTGCAACATCTGTGAGCTTAGTTTTGGCATCTTTTGGTCCTTTGCACTGCACCTGATAAAACCCAGGCCACTTTCTAAGAGTCATTAAATTTCCCAAATTTTCTTTTTTTCTCCTCCAATTTCAATTCCTTTGATGTTGTCTCCTTTCCAGCGTGTTTGTAGGTCCTTCTTTTCTGTTTTGGCCTTCAGTGGGGATCAATATTGGCAAGCTTTCCTGCATGTGCCTGCCCTTGGTGGCGTATGGCCTGCCTGCATTTTGATGGCTTTGACTTTGGGAAAGATTTTCTCTATTTTTTTTTTTGTTTGTTTGTTTTACGTATTCATGCCATGTCCTTCATATCTTGCCCCCTAAGTTGTGTCTTCCTCCTTGACTTTTTCCCCTGCTTTTGCAACTTCTGTGAGCTTAGTTTTGGCATCTTTGGGTCCTTTGCACTGCACCTGATATAAACACCAGGCCACTTTCTAAGAGTCATTAAATTTCCCAAATTTTCTTTTTTTATCCTCCGATTGCAATTCCTTTGATGGTGTCTCCATTCCAGCGTGTTTGTAGGTCCTTCATTTCTGTTTTGGCCTTCAGTGGGGATCAATTTTGGCAAGCTTTGCTGCATGTGCCTGCCCTTGGAGGCGTATGGCCTGCCTGCATTTTGATGGCTTTGACTTTGGGAAAGATTTTTTCTTTTTTTTTTTCTTTTTTGTTTTAAGTATTCATGCCATGTCCCTCATATCTTGCCCCCTGAGTTGTGTCTTCCTCCTTGACTTTTTCCCCTGCTGTTGCAACATCTGTGAGCTTAGTTTTGGCATCTTTGGGTCCTTTGCACTGCACCTGATATAAACCCCAGGCCATTTTCTTAGAGTCACTAAATTTCCCAATTTTTTTTTTTTCTCCTCCAATTGCAATTCCTTTGATGGTGTCTCCATTCCAGCGTGTTTGTAAGTCCTTCTTTTCTGTTTTGGCCTTCAGTGGGGATCAATTTTGGCAAGCTTTGCTGCATGTGCCTGCCCTTGGTGGCGTATGGCCTGCCTGCATTTTGAAGGCTTTGACGTTGGGATGGATTTTTTATTTTTTTTTTTTTTTTTGTTTTAAGTATTCATGCCATGTCCCTGATATCTTGCTCCCTAAGTTGTGTCTTCCTCCTTCACTTTTTCCCCTGCTTTTGCAACATCTGTGAGCTTAGTTTTGGCACCTTTTGGTCCTTTGCAATGCACGTGATATAAACCCAGGCCATTTTCTTAGAGTCAGTAATTTCCCTAATTTTCTTTGTTTCTCCTCCAATTGCAAGTCCTTTGATGTTGACTCCTTTCCAGCGTGTTTGTAGGTCCTTCTTTTCTGTTTTGGCCTTCAGTGGGGATCAATTTTGGCAAGCTTTGCTGCATGTGCCTGCACTTAGTGGCGTATGGCCTGCCTGCATTTTGATGGCTTTGACTTTGGGAAAGATTTTTTCTTTTTTTTTTCTTTTTTGTTTTAAGTATTCATGCCATGTCCCTCATATCTTGCCCCCTAAGTTGTGTCTTCCTGCTTGACTTTTTCCCCTGCTTTTGCAACATCTGTGAGCTTAGTTTTGGCACCTTTTGGTCCTTTGCAATGCAGCTGATTTCCTCACAGCCTATTTTTTGAAGAGACTAAAATTCCCGATTTTCTGCTTTTTTCAGTTGCATTTCATTTGAACCTATCTCCTTTCCAGAGTGTTTGTAAGCCTTTCTTTTGGGATTCGCAAGATTCCTTTTCCCTTCCCAAAAGGAAATTTCATTTCCTTTCGGGAAGGGAAAAGGAATCTTGCGATTTCAATGGGGACCAATAGGGGAATCTTTGGTGCATGTCCCTGCACTTGATGGCAGGCCATGCCTTTTGATGGCTTTGACTTTGGGAAAGATTTTTTCTTTTTTTTTTTTTCTTATTTTAAGTGTTCATGCCATGTCCCTCATATCTTGCCCCCTAAGTTGTGTCTTCCTCCTTGACTTTTTCCCCTGCTTTTGAAACATCTGTGAGCTTAGTTTTGGCATCTTTTGGTCCTTTGCACTGCACCTGATAAAACCCAGGCCACTTTCTAAGAGTCATTAAATTTCCCAAATTTTCTTTTTTTATCCTCCAATTGCAACTCCTTTGATGGTGTCTCCATTCCAGCGTGTTTGTAGGTCCTTCTTTTCTGTTTTGGCCTTCAGTGGGGATCAATTTTGGCAAGCTTTGCTGCATGTGCCTGCCCGTGGTGGCGTATGGCCTGCCTGCATTTTGATGGCTTTGACTTTGGGATAGATTTTTTATTTTTTTTTCTTTTTGTTTTAAGTATTCATGCCATGTCCCTCATATCTTGCTCCCTAAGTTGTGTCTTCTCCTTCACTTTTTCCCCTGCTTTTGCAACATCTGTGAGCTTAGTTTTGGCATCTTTTGGTCCTTTGCACTGCACCTGATAAAACACCAGGCCATTTTCTTAGAGTCACTAAATTTCCCAATTTTTTTTTTTCTCCTCCAATTGCAATTCCTTTGATGTTGACTCTTTTCCAGCGTGTTTGTAAGTCCTTCTTTTCTGTTTTGCCTTCATTGGGGATCAATTTTGGCAAGCTTTGCTGCATGTGCCTGCCCTTGGTGGCGTATGGCCTGCCTGCATTTTGATGGCTTTGACTTTGGGAAAGATTTTTTCTTTTTTTTCTTTTTTTTTGTTTTAAGTGTTCATGCCATGTCCCTCATATCTTGCCCCCTGAGTTGTGTCTTCCTCCTTGACTTTTTCCCCTGCTGTTGCAACATCTGTGAGCTTAGTTTTGGCATCTTTGTGTCCTTTGCACTGCACCTGATATAAACCCCAGGCCATTTTCTTAGAGTCACTAAATTTCCCAATTTTTATTTTCTCTTCCAATTGCAATTCCTTTGATGGTGTCTCCATTCCAGCGTGTTTGTAAGTCCTTCTTTTCTGTTTTGGCCTTCAGTGGGGATCAATATTGGCAAGCTTTGCTGCATGTGCCTGCCCTTGGTGGCGTATGGCCTGCCTGCATTTTTATGGCTTTGACTTTGGGAAAGAATTTTCTTTTTTTTTTTTTTTTTGTTTTAAGTATTCATACCATATCCCTCATATCTTGCCCCCTAAGTTGTGTCTTCCTGCTTGACTTTTTCCCCTGCTTTTGCAACATCTGTGAGCTTAGTTTTGGCATCTTTTGGTCCTTTGCACTGCACCTGCTGAAACCCCAGTCCACTTTCTATGAGTCATTAAATTTCCCAAATTTTCATTTTTTCTCCTCCAATTGCAATTCCTTTGATGGTGTCTCCATTCCAGCGTGTATGTAAGTCCTTCTTTTCTCTTTTGGCCTTCAGTGGGGATCAATTTTGGCAAGCTTTGCTGCATGTGCCTGCCCTTGGTGGCGTATGGCCTGCCTGCATTTTGATGGCTTTGACTTTGGGATAGATTTTTTCTTTTTTTTTTTTTTTTTTTGTTTTATGTATTCATGCCATGTCCCTCATATCTTGCCCCCTAAGTTGTGTCTTCCTCCTTCACTTTTTCCCCTGCTTTTGCAACATTTGTGAGCTTAGTTTTGGCACCTTTTGGTCCTTTGCAATGCACCTCATATAAACCTAGGCAATTTTTTTAGAGTCAGTAATTTATCTAAATTTCTTTTTTTCTCCTCCATTTGCAATTCCTTTGATGTTGACTCCTTTCCAGCGTGTTTCTAGGTCCTTCTTTTCTATTTTGGCCTTCAGTGGGGATCAATGTTGGCAAGCTTTACTGCATGTGCCTGCCCTTGGTGGCGTATGGCCTGCCTGCATTTTGATGGCTTTGACTTTGGGAAAGATTTTTTCTTATTTTTTTTTTTTATTATTTAAAGTATTCATGCCATGTCCCTCATATCTTGCCCCCTAAGTTGTGTCTTCCTGCTTGACTTTTTGCCCTGCTTTTGCAACATCTGTGAGCTTAGTTTTGGCACCTTTTGGTCCTTTGCAATGCAGCTGATTTCCTCACAGCCTATTTTTTGAAGAGACTAAAATTCCCGATTTTCTGCTTTTTTCAGTTGCATTTCATTTGAACCTATCTCCTTTCCAGAGTGTTTGTAAGCCTTTCTTTTGGGATTCGCAAGATTCCTTTTCCCTTCCCGAAAGGAAATTTCATTTCCTTTCGGGAAGGGAAAAGGAATCTTGAGATTTCAATGGGGACCAATAGGGGAATCTTTGGTGCATGTCCCTGCACTTGATGGTAGGCCATGCCTTTTGATGGCTTTGACTTTGGGAAAGATTTTTTCTTTTTTTGGTTGTTTTCTGAAGTGTTCATGCCATGTCCCTCGTATCTTGCCCCCTAAGTTGTGTCTTCCTCCTTGACTTTTTCCCCTGCTTTTGCAACATCTGTGAGCTTAGTTTCGGCACCTTGTGGTCCTTTGCACTGGACCTGATATATACCCAGGCCATTTTTTAGAGTCATTAAATTTCCGTATTTTTCTTTTTTTCTCCTCCAATTGCAATTCCTTTGATGTTGACTCCTTTCCAGCGTGTTTGTAGGTCCTTCTTTTCTGTTTTGGCCTTCAGTGGGGATCAATTTTGGCAAGCTTTGCTGCATGTGCCTGCCCTTGGTGGCGTATGGCCTGCCTGCATTTTGATGGCTTTGACTTTGGGAAAGATTTTTTCTTTTTTTTTTTTTTATTATTTTAAGTATTCATGCCATGTCCCTCATATCTTGCCCCCTAAGTTGTGTCTTCCTGCTTGACTTTTTCCCCTGCTTTTGCAACATCTGTGAGCTTAGTTTTGGCACCTTTTTGTCCTTTGCAATGCAGCTGATTTCCTCACAGCCTATTTTTTGAAGAAACTAAAATTCCCGATTTTCTGCTTTTTTCAATTGCATTTCGTTTGAACCTATCTCCTTTCCAGAGTGTTTGTAAGCCTTTCTTTTGGGACTCGCAAGATTCCTTTTCCCTTCCCAAAAGGAAATTTCATTTCCTTTCGGGAAGGGAAAAGGAATCTTGCGATTTCAATGGGGACCAATAGAGGAATCTTTGGTGCATGTCCCTGCACTTGATGGCAGGCCATGCCTTTTGATGGCTTTGACTTTGGGAAAGATTTTTTTCTTTTTTTGGTTGTTTTCTGAAGTGTTCATGCCATGTCCCTCATATCTTGCCCCCTAAGTTTTGTCTTCCTCCTTGACTTTTTCCCCTGCTTTTGCAACATTTGTGAACTTAGTTTTAGCACCTTTTGGTCCTTTGCAGTGCACCTGATAAAACCCCAGGCCATTTTCTTAGAGTCACTAAATTTCCCAAATTTTCTTTTTTTCTCCTCCAATTGCAATTCCTTTGATGTTGACTCCTTTCCAGCGTGTTTGTATGTCCTTCTTTTCTGTTTTGGCTTTCAGTGGGGATCAATTTTGGCAAGCTTTGCTGCATGTGCCTGCCCTTGGTGGCGTATGGCCTGCCTGCATTTTGATGGCTTTGACTTTGGGAAAGATTTTTTCTTTTTTTTTTTTTTTTTTTTGTTTTAAGTATTCATGCCGTGTCCCTCATATCTTGCCCCCTGAGTTGTGTCTTCCGCCTTGACTTTTTCCCCTGCTTTTGCAACATCTGTGAGCTTAGTTTTGGCACCTTTTGGTCCTTTGCAATGCACCTGATAAAACACCAGTCCATTTTCTTAGAGTCATTAAATTTCCCAAATTTTCTTTTTTTCTCCTCCAGTTGCAATTCCTTTGATGTTGACTCCTTTCCAGCGTGTTTGTAGGTCCTTCTTTTCTGTTTTGGCCTTCAGTGGGGATCAATTTTGGCAAGCTTTGCTGCAGGTGCCTGCCCTTGCTGGCGTATGGCCTGCCTGCATTTTGATGGCTTTGACTTTGGGAAAGATTTTTTCTTTTTTTTTTTTTTTATTATTTTAAGTATTCATGCCATGTCCCTCATATCTTGCCCCCTAAGTTCTCTCTTCCTCCTTGACTTTTTCCCCTGCTTTTGCAACATCTGTGAGCTTAGTTTTGGCATCTTTTGGTCCTTTGCACTGCAACTGAAAAAACCCCAGGCCATTTTTTAGAGTCACTAAATTTCCCAAATTTTCTTTTTTTCTCCTCCAATTTCAATTCCTTTGATGTTGTCTCCTTTCCAGCGTGTTTGTAGGTCCTTCTTTTCTGTTTTGGCCTTCAGTGGGGATCAATATTGGCAAGCTTTCCTGCATGTGCCTGCCCTTGGTGGCGTATGGCCTGCCTGCATTTTGATGGCTTTGACTTTGGGAAAGATTTTCTCTATTTTTTTTTTTGTTTGTTTGTTTTACGTATTCATGCCATGTCCTTCATATCTTGCCCCCTAAGTTGTGTCTTCCTCCTTGACTTTTTCCCCTGCTTTTGCAACTTCTGTGAGCTTAGTTTTGGCATCTTTGGGTCCTTTGCACTGCACCTGATATAAACACCAGGCCACTTTCTAAGAGTCATTAAATTTCCCAAATTTTCTTTTTTTATCCTCCAATTGCAATTCCTTTGATGGTGTCTCCATTCCAGCGTGTTTGTAGGTCCTTCATTTCTGTTTTGGCCTTCAGTGGGGATCAATTTTGGCAAGCTTTGCTGCATGTGCCTGCCCTTGGAGGCGTATGGCCTGCCTGCATTTTGATGGCTTTGACTTTGGGAAAGATTTTTTCTTTTTTTTTTTCTTTTTTGTTTTAAGTATTCATGCCATGTCCCTCATATCTTGCCCCCTGAGTTGTGTCTTCCTCCTTGACTTTTTCCCCTGCTGTTGCAACATCTGTGAGCTTAGTTTTGGCATCTTTGGGTCCTTTGCACTGCACCTGATATAAACCCCAGGCCATTTTCTTAGAGTCACTAAATTTCCCAATTTTTTTTTTTTCTCCTCCAATTGCAATTCCTTTGATGGTGTCTCCATTCCAGCGTGTTTGTAAGTCCTTCTTTTCTGTTTTGGCCTTCAGTGGGGATCAATTTTGGCAAGCTTTGCTGCATGTGCCTGCCCTTGGTGGCGTATGGCCTGCCTGCATTTTGATGGCTTTGACTTTGGGATGGATTTTTTATTTTTTTTTTTTTTTTTGTTTTAAGTATTCATGCCATGTCCCTGATATCTTGCTCCCTAAGTTGTGTCTTCCTCCTTCACTTTTTCCCCTGCTTTTGCAACATCTGTGAGCTTAGTTTTGGCACCTTTTGGTCCTTTGCAATGCACGTGATATAAACCCAGGCCATTTTCTTAGAGTCAGTAATTTCCCTAATTTTCTTTGTTTCTCCTCCAATTGCAAGTCCTTTGATGTTGACTCCTTTCCAGCGTGTTTGTAGGTCCTTCTTTTCTGTTTTGGCCTTCAGTGGGGATCAATTTTGGCAAGCTTTGCTGCATGTGCCTGCACTTAGTGGCGTATGGCCTGCCTGCATTTTGATGGCTTTGACTTTGGGAAAGATTTTTTCTTTTTTTTTTCTTTTTTGTTTTAAGTATTCATGCCATGTCCCTCATATCTTGCCCCCTAAGTTGTGTCTTCCTGCTTGACTTTTTCCCCTGCTTTTGCAACATCTGTGAGCTTAGTTTTGGCACCTTTTGGTCCTTTGCAATGCAGCTGATTTCCTCACAGCCTATTTTTTGAAGAGACTAAAATTCCCGATTTTCTGCTTTTTTCAGTTGCATTTCATTTGAACCTATCTCCTTTCCAGAGTGTTTGTAAGCCTTTCTTTTGGGATTCGCAAGATTCCTTTTCCCTTCCCAAAAGGAAATTTCATTTCCTTTCGGGAAGGGAAAAGGAATCTTGCGATTTCAATGGGGACCAATAGGGGAATCTTTGGTGCATGTCCCTGCACTTGATGGCAGGCCATGCCTTTTGATGGCTTTGACTTTGGGAAAGATTTTTTCTTTTTTTTTTTTTCTTATTTTAAGTGTTCATGCCATGTCCCTCATATCTTGCCCCCTAAGTTGTGTCTTCCTCCTTGACTTTTTCCCCTGCTTTTGCAACATCTGTGAGCTTAGTTTTGGCATCTTTTGGTCCTTTGCACTGCACCTGATAAAACCCAGGCCACTTTCTAAGAGTCATTAAATTTCCCAAATTTTCTTTTTTTCTCCTCCAATTTCAATTCCTTTGATGTTGTCTCCTTTCCAGCGTGTTTGTAGGTCCTTCTTTTCTGTTTTGGCCTTCAGTGGGGATCAATATTGGCAAGCTTTCCTGCATGTGCCTGCCCTTGGTGGCGTATGGCCTGCCTGCATTTTGATGGCTTTGACTTTGGGAAAGATTTTCTCTATTTTTTTTTTTGTTTGTTTGTTTTACGTATTCATGCCATGTCCTTCATATCTTGCCCCCTAAGTTGTGTCTTCCTCCTTGACTTTTTCCCCTGCTTTTGCAACTTCTGTGAGCTTAGTTTTGGCATCTTTGGGTCCTTTGCACTGCACCTGATATAAACACCAGGCCACTTTCTAAGAGTCATTAAATTTCCCAAATTTTCTTTTTTTATCCTCCGATTGCAATTCCTTTGATGGTGTCTCCATTCCAGCGTGTTTGTAGGTCCTTCATTTCTGTTTTGGCCTTCAGTGGGGATCAATTTTGGCAAGCTTTGCTGCATGTGCCTGCCCTTGGAGGCGTATGGCCTGCCTGCATTTTGATGGCTTTGACTTTGGGAAAGATTTTTTCTTTTTTTTTTTCTTTTTTGTTTTAAGTATTCATGCCATGTCCCTCATATCTTGCCCCCTGAGTTGTGTCTTCCTCCTTGACTTTTTCCCCTGCTGTTGCAACATCTGTGAGCTTAGTTTTGGCATCTTTGGGTCCTTTGCACTGCACCTGATATAAACCCCAGGCCATTTTCTTAGAGTCACTAAATTTCCCAATTTTTTTTTTTTCTCCTCCAATTGCAATTCCTTTGATGGTGTCTCCATTCCAGCGTGTTTGTAAGTCCTTCTTTTCTGTTTTGGCCTTCAGTGGGGATCAATTTTGGCAAGCTTTGCTGCATGTGCCTGCCCTTGGTGGCGTATGGCCTGCCTGCATTTTGAAGGCTTTGACGTTGGGATGGATTTTTTATTTTTTTTTTTTTTTTGTTTTAAGTATTCATGCCATGTCCCTGATATCTTGCTCCCTAAGTTGTGTCTTCCTCCTTCACTTTTTCCCCTGCTTTTGCAACATCTGTGAGCTTAGTTTTGGCACCTTTTGGTCCTTTGCAATGCACGTGATATAAACCCAGGCCATTTTCTTAGAGTCAGTAATTTCCCTAATTTTCTTTGTTTCTCCTCCAATTGCAAGTCCTTTGATGTTGACTCCTTTCCAGCGTGTTTGTAGGTCCTTCTTTTCTGTTTTGGCCTTCAGTGGGGATCAATTTTGGCAAGCTTTGCTGCATGTGCCTGCACTTAGTGGCGTATGGCCTGCCTGCATTTTGATGGCTTTGACTTTGGGAAAGATTTTTTCTTTTTTTTTTCTTTTTTGTTTTAAGTATTCATGCCATGTCCCTCATATCTTGCCCCCTAAGTTGTGTCTTCCTGCTTGACTTTTTCCCCTGCTTTTGCAACATCTGTGAGCTTAGTTTTGGCACCTTTTGGTCCTTTGCAATGCAGCTGATTTCCTCACAGCCTATTTTTTGAAGAGACTAAAATTCCCGATTTTCTGCTTTTTTCAGTTGCATTTCATTTGAACCTATCTCCTTTCCAGAGTGTTTGTAAGCCTTTCTTTTGGGATTCGCAAGATTCCTTTTCCCTTCCCAAAAGGAAATTTCATTTCCTTTCGGGAAGGGAAAAGGAATCTTGCGATTTCAATGGGGACCAATAGGGGAATCTTTGGTGCATGTCCCTGCACTTGATGGCAGGCCATGCCTTTTGATGGCTTTGACTTTGGGAAAGATTTTTTCTTTTTTTTTTTTTCTTATTTTAAGTGTTCATGCCATGTCCCTCATATCTTGCCCCCTAAGTTGTGTCTTCCTCCTTGACTTTTTCCCCTGCTTTTGAAACATCTGTGAGCTTAGTTTTGGCATCTTTTGGTCCTTTGCACTGCACCTGATAAAACCCAGGCCACTTTCTAAGAGTCATTAAATTTCCCAAATTTTCTTTTTTTATCCTCCAATTGCAACTCCTTTGATGGTGTCTCCATTCCAGCGTGTTTGTAGGTCCTTCTTTTCTGTTTTGGCCTTCAGTGGGGATCAATTTTGGCAAGCTTTGCTGCATGTGCCTGCCCGTGGTGGCGTATGGCCTGCCTGCATTTTGATGGCTTTGACTTTGGGATAGATTTTTTATTTTTTTTTTTTTTTGTTTTAAGTATTCATGCCATGTCCCTCATATCTTGCTCCCTAAGTTGTGTCTTCTCCTTCACTTTTTCCCCTGCTTTTGCAACATCTGTGAGCTTAGTTTTGGCATCTTTTGGTCCTTTGCACTGCACCTGATAAAACACCAGGCCATTTTCTTAGAGTCACTAAATTTCCCAATTTTTTTTTTTCTCCTCCAATTGCAATTCCTTTGATGTTGACTCTTTTCCAGCGTGTTTGTAAGTCCTTCTTTTCTGTTTTGCCTTCATTGGGGATCAATTTTGGCAAGCTTTGCTGCATGTGCCTGCCCTTGGTGGCGTATGGCCTGCCTGCATTTTGATGGCTTTGACTTTGGGAAAGATTTTTTCTTTTTTTTCTTTTTTTTTGTTTTAAGTGTTCATGCCATGTCCCTCATATCTTGCCCCCTGAGTTGTGTCTTCCTCCTTGACTTTTTCCCCTGCTGTTGCAACATCTGTGAGCTTAGTTTTGGCATCTTTGTGTCCTTTGCACTGCACCTGATATAAACCCCAGGCCATTTTCTTAGAGTCACTAAATTTCCCAATTTTTATTTTCTCTTCCAATTGCAATTCCTTTGATGGTGTCTCCATTCCAGCGTGTTTGTAAGTCCTTCTTTTCTGTTTTGGCCTTCAGTGGGGATCAATATTGGCAAGCTTTGCTGCATGTGCCTGCCCTTGGTGGCGTATGGCCTGCCTGCATTTTTATGGCTTTGACTTTGGGAAAGAATTTTCTTTTTTTTTTTTTTTTTGTTTTAAGTATTCATACCATATCCCTCATATCTTGCCCCCTAAGTTGTGTCTTCCTGCTTGACTTTTTCCCCTGCTTTTGCAACATCTGTGAGCTTAGTTTTGGCATCTTTTGGTCCTTTGCACTGCACCTGCTGAAACCCCAGTCCACTTTCTATGAGTCATTAAATTTCCCAAATTTTCATTTTTTCTCCTCCAATTGCAATTCCTTTGATGGTGTCTCCATTCCAGCGTGTTTGTAAGTCCTTCTTTTCTCTTTTGGCCTTCAGTGGGGATCAATTTTGGCAAGCTTTGCTGCATGTGCCTGCCCTTGGTGGCGTATGGCCTGCCTGCATTTTGATGGCTTTGACTTTGGGATAGATTTTTTCTTTTTTTTTTTTTTTTTTTGTTTTATGTATTCATGCCATGTCCCTCATATCTTGCCCCCTAAGTTGTGTCTTCCTCCTTCACTTTTTCCCCTGCTTTTGCAACATTTGTGAGCTTAGTTTTGGCACCTTTTGGTCCTTTGCAATGCACCTCATATAAACCTAGGCAATTTTTTTAGAGTCAGTAATTTATCTAAATTTCTTTTTTTCTCCTCCATTTGCAATTCCTTTGATGTTGACTCCTTTCCAGCGTGTTTCTAGGTCCTTCTTTTCTATTTTGGCCTTCAGTGGGGATCAATGTTGGCAAGCTTTACTGCATGTGCCTGCCCTTGGTGGCGTATGGCCTGCCTGCATTTTGATGGCTTTGACTTTGGGAAAGATTTTTTCTTATTTTTTTTTTTATTATTTAAAGTATTCATGCCATGTCCCTCATATCTTGCCCCCTAAGTTGTGTCTTCCTGCTTGACTTTTTGCCCTGCTTTTGCAACATCTGTGAGCTTAGTTTTGGCACCTTTTGGTCCTTTGCAATGCAGCTGATTTCCTCACAGCCTATTTTTTGAAGAGACTAAAATTCCCGATTTTCTGCTTTTTTCAGTTGCATTTCATTTGAACCTATCTCCTTTCCAGAGTGTTTGTAAGCCTTTCTTTTGGGATTCGCAAGATTCCTTTTCCCTTCCCGAAAGGAAATTTCATTTCCTTTCGGGAAGGGAAAAGGAATCTTGAGATTTCAATGGGGACCAATAGGGGAATCTTTGGTGCATGTCCCTGCACTTGATGGTAGGCCATGCCTTTTGATGGCTTTGACTTTGGGAAAGATTTTTTCTTTTTTTGGTTGTTTTCTGAAGTGTTCATGCCATGTCCCTCGTATCTTGCCCCCTAAGTTGTGTCTTCCTCCTTGACTTTTTCCCCTGCTTTTGCAACATCTGTGAGCTTAGTTTCGGCACCTTGTGGTCCTTTGCACTGGACCTGATATATACCCAGGCCATTTTTTAGAGTCATTAAATTTCCGTATTTTTCTTTTTTTCTCCTCCAATTGCAATTCCTTTGATGTTGACTCCTTTCCAGCGTGTTTGTAGGTCCTTCTTTTCTGTTTTGGCCTTCAGTGGGGATCAATTTTGGCAAGCTTTGCTGCATGTGCCTGCCCTTGGTGGCGTATGGCCTGCCTGCATTTTGATGGCTTTGACTTTGGGAAAGATTTTTTCTTTTTTTTTTTTTTATTATTTTAAGTATTCATGCCATGTCCCTCATATCTTGCCCCCTAAGTTGTGTCTTCCTGCTTGACTTTTTCCCCTGCTTTTGCAACATCTGTGAGCTTAGTTTTGGCACCTTTTTGTCCTTTGCAATGCAGCTGATTTCCTCACAGCCTATTTTTTGAAGAAACTAAAATTCCCGATTTTCTGCTTTTTTCAATTGCATTTCGTTTGAACCTATCTCCTTTCCAGAGTGTTTGTAAGCCTTTCTTTTGGGACTCGCAAGATTCCTTTTCCCTTCCCAAAAGGAAATTTCATTTCCTTTCGGGAAGGGAAAAGGAATCTTGCGATTTCAATGGGGACCAATAGAGGAATCTTTGGTGCATGTCCCTGCACTTGATGGCAGGCCATGCCTTTTGATGGCTTTGACTTTGGGAAAGATTTTTTTCTTTTTTTGGTTGTTTTCTGAAGTGTTCATGCCATGTCCCTCATATCTTGCCCCCTAAGTTTTGTCTTCCTCCTTGACTTTTTCCCCTGCTTTTGCAACATTTGTGAACTTAGTTTTAGCACCTTTTGGTCCTTTGCAGTGCACCTGATAAAACCCCAGGCCATTTTCTTAGAGTCACTAAATTTCCCAAATTTTCTTTTTTTCTCCTCCAATTGCAATTCCTTTGATGTTGACTCCTTTCCAGCGTGTTTGTATGTCCTTCTTTTCTGTTTTGGCTTTCAGTGGGGATCAATTTTGGCAAGCTTTGCTGCATGTGCCTGCCCTTGGTGGCGTATGGCCTGCCTGCATTTTGATGGCTTTGACTTTGGGAAAGATTTTTTCTTTTTTTTTTTTTTTTTTTTGTTTTAAGTATTCATGCCGTGTCCCTCATATCTTGCCCCCTGAGTTGTGTCTTCCGCCTTGACTTTTTCCCCTGCTTTTGCAACATCTGTGAGCTTAGTTTTGGCACCTTTTGGTCCTTTGCAATGCACCTGATAAAACACCAGTCCATTTTCTTAGAGTCATTAAATTTCCCAAATTTTCTTTTTTTCTCCTCCAGTTGCAATTCCTTTGATGTTGACTCCTTTCCAGCGTGTTTGTAGGTCCTTCTTTTCTGTTTTGGCCTTCAGTGGGGATCAATTTTGGCAAGCTTTGCTGCAGGTGCCTGCCCTTGCTGGCGTATGGCCTGCCTGCATTTTGATGGCTTTGACTTTGGGAAAGATTTTTTCTTTTTTTTTTTTTTTATTATTTTAAGTATTCATGCCATGTCCCTCATATCTTGCCCCCTAAGTTCTCTCTTCCTCCTTGACTTTTTCCCCTGCTTTTGCAACATCTGTGAGCTTAGTTTTGGCATCTTTTGGTCCTTTGCACTGCACCTGAAAAAACCCCAGGCCATTTTTTAGAGTCACTAAATTTCCCAAATTTTCTTTTTTTCTCCTCCAATTTCAATTCCTTTGATGTTGTCTCCTTTCCAGCGTGTTTGTAGGTCCTTCTTTTCTGTTTTGGCCTTCAGTGGGGATCAATATTGGCAAGCTTTCCTGCATGTGCCTGCCCTTGGTGGCGTATGGCCTGCCTGCATTTTGATGGCTTTGACTTTGGGAAAGATTTTCTCTATTTTTTTTTTTGTTTGTTTGTTTTACGTATTCATGCCATGTCCTTCATATCTTGCCCCCTAAGTTGTGTCTTCCTCCTTGACTTTTTCCCCTGCTTTTGCAACTTCTGTGAGCTTAGTTTTGGCATCTTTGGGTCCTTTGCACTGCACCTGATATAAACACCAGGCCACTTTCTAAGAGTCATTAAATTTCCCAAATTTTCTTTTTTTATCCTCCAATTGCAATTCCTTTGATGGTGTCTCCATTCCAGCGTGTTTGTAGGTCCTTCATTTCTGTTTTGGCCTTCAGTGGGGATCAATTTTGGCAAGCTTTGCTGCATGTGCCTGCCCTTGGAGGCGTATGGCCTGCCTGCATTTTGATGGCTTTGACTTTGGGAAAGATTTTTTCTTTTTTTTTTTCTTTTTTGTTTTAAGTATTCATGCCATGTCCCTCATATCTTGCCCCCTGAGTTGTGTCTTCCTCCTTGACTTTTTCCCCTGCTGTTGCAACATCTGTGAGCTTAGTTTTGGCATCTTTGGGTCCTTTGCACTGCACCTGATATAAACCCCAGGCCATTTTCTTAGAGTCACTAAATTTCCCAATTTTTTTTTTTTCTCCTCCAATTGCAATTCCTTTGATGGTGTCTCCATTCCAGCGTGTTTGTAAGTCCTTCTTTTCTGTTTTGGCCTTCAGTGGGGATCAATTTTGGCAAGCTTTGCTGCATGTGCCTGCCCTTGGTGGCGTATGGCCTGCCTGCATTTTGATGGCTTTGACTTTGGGATGGATTTTTTATTTTTTTTTTTTTTTTGTTTTAAGTATTCATGCCATGTCCCTGATATCTTGCTCCCTAAGTTGTGTCTTCCTCCTTCACTTTTTCCCCTGCTTTTGCAACATCTGTGAGCTTAGTTTTGGCACCTTTTGGTCCTTTGCAATGCACGTGATATAAACCCAGGCCATTTTCTTAGAGTCAGTAATTTCCCTAATTTTCTTTGTTTCTCCTCCAATTGCAAGTCCTTTGATGTTGACTCCTTTCCAGCGTGTTTGTAGGTCCTTCTTTTCTGTTTTGGCCTTCAGTGGGGATCAATTTTGGCAAGCTTTGCTGCATGTGCCTGCACTTAGTGGCGTATGGCCTGCCTGCATTTTGATGGCTTTGACTTTGGGAAAGATTTTTTCTTTTTTTTTTCTTTTTTGTTTTAAGTATTCATGCCATGTCCCTCATATCTTGCCCCCTAAGTTGTGTCTTCCTGCTTGACTTTTTCCCCTGCTTTTGCAACATCTGTGAGCTTAGTTTTGGCACCTTTTGGTCCTTTGCAATGCAGCTGATTTCCTCACAGCCTATTTTTTGAAGAGACTAAAATTCCCGATTTTCTGCTTTTTTCAGTTGCATTTCATTTGAACCTATCTCCTTTCCAGAGTGTTTGTAAGCCTTTCTTTTGGGATTCGCAAGATTCCTTTTCCCTTCCCAAAAGGAAATTTCATTTCCTTTCGGGAAGGGAAAAGGAATCTTGCGATTTCAATGGGGACCAATAGGGGAATCTTTGGTGCATGTCCCTGCACTTGATGGCAGGCCATGCCTTTTGATGGCTTTGACTTTGGGAAAGATTTTTTCTTTTTTTTTTTTTCTTATTTTAAGTGTTCATGCCATGTCCCTCATATCTTGCCCCCTAAGTTGTGTCTTCCTCCTTGACTTTTTCCCCTGCTTTTGCAACATCTGTGAGCTTAGTTTTGGCATCTTTTGGTCCTTTGCACTGCACCTGATAAAACCCAGGCCACTTTCTAAGAGTCATTAAATTTCCCAAATTTTCTTTTTTTATCCTCCAATTGCAACTCCTTTGATGGTGTCTCCATTCCAGCGTGTTTGTAGGTCCTTCTTTTCTGTTTTGGCCTTCAGTGGGGATCAATTTTGGCAAGCTTTGCTGCATGTGCCTGCCCGTGGTGGCGTATGGCCTGCCTGCATTTTGATGGCTTTGACTTTGGGATAGATTTTTTATTTTTTTTTTTTTTTGTTTTAAGTATTCATGCCATGTCCCTCATATCTTGCTCCCTAAGTTGTGTCTTCTCCTTCACTTTTTCCCCTGCTTTTGCAACATCTGTGAGCTTAGTTTTGGCATCTTTTGGTCCTTTGCACTGCACCTGATAAAACACCAGGCCATTTTCTTAGAGTCACTAAATTTCCCAATTTTTTTTTTTCTCCTCCAATTGCAATTCCTTTGATGTTGACTCTTTTCCAGCGTGTTTGTAAGTCCTTCTTTTCTGTTTTGCCTTCATTGGGGATCAATTTTGGCAAGCTTTGCTGCATGTGCCTGCCCTTGGTGGCGTATGGCCTGCCTGCATTTTGATGGCTTTGACTTTGGGAAGAATTTTTTCTTTTTTTTCTTTTTTTTTGTTTTAAGTGTTCATGCCATGTCCCTCATATCTTGCCCCCTGAGTTGTGTCTTCCTCCTTGACTTTTTCCCCTGCTTTTGCAACATCTGTGAGCTTAGTTTTGGCATCTTTGTGTCCTTTGCACTGCACCTGATATAAACCCCAGGCCATTTTCTTAGAGTCACTAAATTTCCCAATTTTTATTTTCTCTTCCAATTGCAATTCCTTTGATGGTGTCTCCATTCCAGCGTGTTTGTAAGTCCTTCTTTTCTGTTTTGGCCTTCAGTGGGGATCAATATTGGCAAGCTTTGCTGCATGTGCCTGCACTTGCTGGCGTATGGCCTGCCTGCATTTTTATGGCTTTGACTTTGGGAAAGAATTTTCTTTTTTTTTTTTTTTTTGTTTTAAGTATTCATACCATATCCCTCATATCTTGCCCCCTAAGTTGTGTCTTCCTGCTTGACTTTTTCCCCTGCTTTTGCAACATCTGTGAGCTTAGTTTTGGCATCTTTTGGTCCTTTGCACTGCACCTGCTGAAACCCCAGTCCACTTTCTATGAGTCATTAAATTTCCCAAATTTTCATTTTTTCTCCTCCAATTGCAATTCCTTTGATGGTGTCTCCATTCCAGCGTGTTTGTAAGTCCTTCTTTTCTGTTTTGGCCTTCAGTGGGGATCAATTTTGGCAAGCTTTGCTGCATGTGCCTGCCCTTGGTGGCGTATGGCCTGCCTGCATTTTGATGGCTTTGACTTTGGGATAGATTTTTTCTTTTTTTTTTTTTTTTTTTGTTTTATGTATTCATGCCATGTCCCTCATATCTTGCCCCCTAAGTTGTGTCTTCCTCCTTCACTTTTTCCCCTGCTTTTGCAACATTTGTGAGCTTAGTTTTGGCACCTTTTGGTCCTTTGCAATGCACCTCATATAAACCTAGGCAATTTTTTTAGAGTCAGTAATTTATCTAAATTTCTTTTTTTCTCCTCCATTTGCAATTCCTTTGATGTTGACTCCTTTCCAGCGTGTTTCTAGGTCCTTCTTTTCTATTTTGGCCTTCAGTGGGGATCAATGTTGGCAAGCTTTACTGCATGTGCCTGCCCTTGGTGGCGTATGGCCTGCCTGCATTTTGATGGCTTTGACTTTGGGAAAGATTTTTTCTTATTTTTTTTTTTATTATTTAAAGTATTCATGCCATGTCCCTCATATCTTGCCCCCTAAGTTGTGTCTTCCTGCTTGACTTTTTCCCCTGCTTTTGCAACATCTGTGAGCTTAGTTTTGGCACCTTTTGGTCCTTTGCAATGCAGCTGATTTCCTCACAGCCTATTTTTTGAAGAGACTAAAATTCCCGATTTTCTGCTTTTTTCAGTTGCATTTCATTTGAACCTATCTCCTTTCCAGAGTGTTTGTAAGCCTTTCTTTTGGGATTCGCAAGATTCCTTTTCCCTTCCCGAAAGGAAATTTCATTTCCTTTCGGGAAGGGAAAAGGAATCTTGAGATTTCAATGGGGACCAATAGGGGAATCTTTGGTGCATGTCCCTGCACTTGATGGTAGGCCATGCCTTTTGATGGCTTTGACTTTGGGAAAGATTTTTCCTTTTTTTGGTTGTTTTCTGAAGTGTTCATGCCATGTCCCTCGTATCTTGCCCCCTAAGTTGTGTCTTCCTCCTTGACTTTTTCCCCTGCTTTTGCAACATCTGTGAGCTTAGTTTCGGCACCTTGTGGTCCTTTGCACTGGACCTGATATATACCCAGGCCATTTTTTAGAGTCATTAAATTTCCGTATTTTTCTTTTTTTCTCCTCCAATTGCAATTCCTTTGATGTTGACTCCTTTCCAGCGTGTTTGTAGGTCCTTCTTTTCTGTTTTGGCCTTCAGTGGGGATCAATTTTGGCAAGCTTTGCTGCATGTGCCTGCCCTTGGTGGCGTATGGCCTGCCTGCATTTTGATGGCTTTGACTTTGGGAAAGATTTTTTCTTTTTTTTTTTTTTATTATTTTAAGTATTCATGCCATGTCCCTCATATCTTGCCCCCTAAGTTGTGTCTTCCTCCTTGACTTTTTCCCCTGCTTTTGCAACATCTGTGAGCTTAGTTTTGGCACCTTTTGGTCCTTTGCAATGCAGCTGATTTCCTAACAGCCTATTTTTTGAAGAGACTAAAATTCCCGATTTTCTGCTTTTTTCAATTGCATTTCATTTGAACCTATCTCCTTTCCAGAGTGTTTGTAAGCCTTTCTTTTGGGATTCGCAAGATTCCTTTTCCCTTCCCGAAAGGAAATTTCATTTCCTTTCGGGAAGGGAAAAGGAATCTTGCGATTTCAATGGGGACCAATAGAGGAATCTTTGGTGCATGTCCCTGCACTTGATGGCAGGCCATGCCTTTTGATGGCTTTGACTTGGGGAAAGATTTTTTCTTTTTTTGGTTGTTTTCTGAAGTTTTCATGCCATGTCCCTCGTATCTTGCCCCCTAAGTTGTGTCTTCCTCCTTGACTTTTTCCCCTGCTTTTGCAACATCTGTGAGCTTAGTTTTGGCACCTTTTGGTCCTTTGCACTGCACCTGATATAAACCCCAGGCCATTTTCTTAGAGTCACTAAATTTCCCAATTTTTTTTTTTCTCCTCCAATTGCAATTCCTTTGATGGTGTCTCCATTCCAGCGTGTTTGTAAGTCCTTCTTTTCTGTTTTGGCCTTCAGTGGGGATCAATTTTGGCAAGCTTTGCTGCATGTGCCTACACTTGCTGGCGTATGGCCTGCCTGCATTTTGATGGCTTTGACTTTGGGAAAGAATTTTCTTTTTTTTTTTTTTTTTTGTTTTAAGTATTCATACCATGTCCCTCATATCTTGCCCCCTAAGCTGTGTCTTCCTCCTTGACTTTTTCCCCTGCTTTTGATACATCTGTGAGCTTAGGTTTGGCATCTTTGGGTCCTTTGCACTGCACCTCCTGAAACCCCAGGCCACTTTCTATGAGTCATTAAATTTCCCAAATTTTCATTTTTTCTCCTCCAATTGCAATTCCTTTGATGGTGTCTCCATTCCAGCGTGTTTGTAAGTCCTTCTTTTCTCTTTTGGCCTTCAGTGGGGATCAATTTTGGCAAGCTTTGCTGCATGTGCCTGCCATTGGTGGCGTATGGCCTGCCTGCATTTTGATGGCTTTGACTTTGGGATAGATTTTTTCTTTTTTTTTTTTTTTTTTCTTTTAAGTATTCATGCCATGTCCCTCATATCTTGCTCCCTAAGTTGTGTCTTCCTGCTTGACTTTTTGCCCTGCTTTTGCAACATCTGTGAGCTTAGTTTTGGCACCTTTTGGTCCTTTGCAATGCAGCTGATTTCCTCACAGCCTATTTTTTGAAGAGACTAAAATCCCCAATTTTCTGCTTTTTTCAGTTCCATTTCATTTGAACCTATCTCCTTTCCAGAGTGTTTGTAAGCCTTTCTTTTGGGATTCGCAAGATTCCTTTTCCCTTCCCGAAAGGAAATTTCATTTCCTTTCGGGAAGGGAAAAGGAATCTTGCGATTTCAATGGGGACAAATAGGGAAATCTTTGGTGCATGTCCCTGCACTTGATGGCAGGCCATGCCTTTTGATGGCTTTGACTTTGGGAAAGATTTTTTTCTTTTTTTGGTTGTTTTCTGAAGTGTTCATGCCATGTCCCTCGTATCTTGCCCCCTAAGTTGTGTCTTCCTCCTTGACTTTTTCCCCTGCTTTTGCAACATCTGTGAGCTTAGTTTTGGCATCTTTTGGTCCTTTGCACTGGACCTGATATATACCCAGGCCATTTTTTAGAGTCATTAAATTTCCGTATTTTTCTTCTTTTCTCCTCCAATTGCAATTCCTTTGATGGTGTCTCCATTCCAGCGTCTTTGTAAGTCCTTCTTTTCTGTTTTGGCCTTCAGTGGGGATCAATTTTGGCAAACTTTGCTGCATGTGCCTGCTCTTTCTTGCGTATGGCCTGCCTGCATTTTGATGGCTTTGACTTTGGGATAGATTTTTTCTTTTTTTTTTTTTTTTTGTTTTAGGAATTCATGCCATGTCGCTCATATCTTGCTCCCTAAGTTGTGTCTTCCTCCTTGACTTTTTCCCCTGCTTTTGCAACATCTGTGAGCTTAGTTTTGGCACCTTTTGGTCCTTTTCAATGCACCTGATATAAACCTAGGCCATTTTTTTAGAGTCAGTAATTTCCCTAATTTTCTTTTTTTCTCCTCCAATTGCAAGTCCTTTGATGTTGACTCCTTTCCAGCGTGTTTGTAGGTCCTTCTTTTCTGTTTTGGCCTTCAGTGGGGATCAATTTTGTTAAGCTTTGCTGCATGTGCCTACCCTTGGTGGCGTATGGCCTGCCTGCATTTTGATGGCTTTGACTTTGGGAAAGATTTTTTTTTTTTTCTTCTTTTTTGTTTTAAGCATTCATGCCATGTCCCTCATATCTTGCCCCCTGAGTTGTGTCTTCCTCCTTGACTTTTTCCCCTGCTTTTGCAACATCTGTGAGCTTAGTTTTGGCATCTTTTGGTCCTTTGCACTGCACCTGCTAAAACCCCAGGCCACTTTCTAAGAGTCACTAAATTTCCCAAATTTTCATTTTTTCTCCGCCAATTGCAATTCCTTTGATGTTGACTCCTTTCCAGCGTGTTTGTAAGTCCTTCTTTTCAGATTTGCCATCAGTGGGGATCAATTTTGGCAAGCTTTGCTGCATGTGCCTTCACTTGCTGGTGTATGGCCTGCCTGCATTTTGATGGCTTTGACTTTGGGAAAGATTTTTTCTTTTTTTTTTTTTTTATTATTTTAAGTATTCATGCCATGTCCCTCATATCTTGCCCCCTAAGTTGTGTCTTCCTCCTTGACTTTTTCCCCTGCTTTTGCAACATCTGTGAGCTTAGTTTTGGCACATTTTGGTCCTTTGCGCTGCACCTGATATAAACCCAGGCCATTTTTTTAGAGTCAGTAATTTCCCTAATTTTCTTTTTTTCTCCTCCAATTGCAATTCCTTTGATGTTGACTCCTTTCCAGCGTGTTTGTAGGTCCTTCTTTTCTGTTTTGGCCTTCAGTGGGGATCAATTTTGGCAAGCTTTGCTGCATGTGCCTGCCCTTGGTGGCGTATGGCCTGCCTGCATTTTGATGGCTTTGACTTTGGGAAAGATTTTTTCTTTTTTTTTTTTTTATTATTTTAAGTATTCATGCCATGTCCCTCATATCTTGCCCCCTAAGTTTTGTCTTCCTGCTTCACTTTTTCCCTTGCTTTTGCAACATCTGTGAGCTTAGTTTTGGCACCTTTTGGTCCTTTGCAATGCAGCTGATTTCCTCACAGCCTATTTTTTGAAGAGACTAAAATTCCCGATTTTCTGCTTTTTTCAGTTGCATTTCATTTGAACCTATCTCCTTTCCAGAGTGTTTGTAAGCCTTTCTTTTGGGATTCGCAAGGTTCCTTTTCCCTTCCCGAAAGGAATTTTCATTTCCTTTCGGGAAGGGAAAAGGAATCTAGCGATTTCAATGGGGACCAATAGGGGAATCTTTGGTGCATGTCCCTGCGCTTGATGGCAGGCCATGCCTTTTGATGGCTTTGACTTTGGGAAAGATTTTTTCTTTTTTTGGTTGTTTTCTAAAGTGTTCATGCCATGTCCCTCGTATCTTGCCCCCTGAGTTGTGTCTTCCTCCTTGACTTTTTCCCCTGCTTTTGCAACTTCTGTGAGCTTAGTTTTGGCATCTTTTGGTCCTTCGCACTGCACCTGATATTATCCCGGGCCATTTTCTCAGAGTCACTAAATTTCCCAAATTTTCTTTTTTTCTCCTCCACTTGCAATTCCTTTGATGTTGACTCCTTTCCAGCGTGTTTGTAAGTCCTTCTTTTCTGTTTTGCCTTCAGTGGGGATCAATTTTGGCAAGCTTTGCTGCATGTGCCTGCCCTTGGTGGCGTATGGCCTGCCTGCATTTTGATGGCTTTGACTTTGGGAAAGATTTTTTCTTTTTTTTTTTCTCTTTTGTTTTAAGCATTCATGCCATGTCCTTCATATCTTGCCCCCTAAGTTGTGTCTTCCTCCTTGACTTTCTCCCCTGCTTTTGCAACATCTGTGAGCTTAGTATTGGCATCTTTTGGTCCTTTGCACTGCACCTGCTGAAACCCCAGGCCACTTTCTAAGAGTCATTAAATTTCCCAAATTTTCATTTTTTCTCCTCCAATTGCAATTCCTTTGATGTTGACTCCTTTCCAGCGTGTTTGTAGGTCCTTCTTTTCTGTTTTGGCCTTCAGTGGGGATCAATTTTGGCAAGCTTTACTGCATGTGCCTGCCCTTGCTGGCGTATGGCCTGCCTGCATTTTGATGGCTTTGACTTTGGGAAAGATTTTTTCTTTTTTTTTTTTTTTATTATTTTAAGTATTCATGCCATGTCCCTCATATCTTGCCCCCTAAGTTGTGTCTTCCTGCTTGACTTTTTCCCCTGCTTTTGCAACATCTGTGAGCTTAGTTTTGGCACCTTTTGGTCCTTTGCAATGCAGCTGATTTCCTCACAGCCTATTTTTTGAAGAGACTAAAATCCCCAATTTTCTGCTTTTTTCAGTTGCATTTCATTTGAACCTATCTCCTTTCCAGAGTGTTTGTAAGCCTTTCTTTTGGGATTCGCTAGATTCCTTTTCCCTTCCCGAAAGAAAATTTGATTTCCTTTCGGGAAGGGAAAAGGAATCTTGCGATTTCAATGGGGACCAATAGGGGAATCTTTGGTGCATGTCCCTGCACTTGATGGCAGGCCATGCCTTTTGATGGCTTTGACTTTGGGAAAGATTTTTTCTTTTTTTTTTTTTTTTATTATTTTAGGTGTTCATGCCATGTCCCTCATATCTTGCCCCCTAAGTTGTGTCTTCCTCCTTGACTTTTTCCCCTGCTTTTGAAACATCTGTGAGCTTAGTTTTGGCATCTTTTGGTCCTTTGGACTGCACGTGATATAAACATCAGGCCACTTTCTAAGAGTCATTAAATTTCCCAAATTTTCTTTTTTTCTCCTCCAATTGCAATTGCTTTGATGGTGTCTCCATTCCAGCGTGTTTGTAGGTCCTTCTTTTCTGTTTTGGCCTTCAGTGGGGATCAATTTTGGCAAGCTTTGCTGCATGTGCCTGCCCTTGGTGGCGTATGGCGTGCCTGCATTTTGATGGCTTTGACTTTGGGATAGATTTTTTCTTTTTTTTTTTCTTTTTAGTTTTATGTATTCATGCCATGTCCCTCATATCTTGCCCCCTGAGTTGTGTCTTCCTCCTTGACTTTTTCCCCTGCTTTTGCAACATCTGTGAGCTTAGTTTTGGCACCTTTTGGTCCTTTGCACTGCACCTGATATAAACCCCAGGCCATTTTCTTAGAGTCACTAAATTTCCCAAATTTTCTTTTTTTCTCCTCCAATTGCAATTCCTTTGATGTTGACTCCTTTCCAGCGTGTTTGTAGGTCCTTCTTTTCTGTTTTGGCCTTCAGTGGGGATCAATTTTGGCAAGCTTTGCTGCATGTGCCTGCCCTTGGTGGCGTATGGCCTGCCTGCATTTTGATGGCTTTGACTTTGGGAAAGTTTTTTTCGTTTTTTTTTTTTATTATTTTAAGTATTCATGCCATGTCCCTCATATCTTGCCCCCTAAGTTGTGTCTTCCTCCTTCACTTTTTCCCCTGCTTTTGCAACATCTGTGAGCTTAGTTTTGGCACCTTTTGGTCCTTTGCAATGCAGCTGATTTCCTCACAGCCTATTTTTTGAAGAGACTAAAATTCCCGATTTTCTGCTTTTTTCAATTGCATTTCATTTGAACCTATCTCCTTTCCAGAGTGTTTGTAAGCCTTTCTTTTGGGATTCGCAAGATTCCTTTTCCCTTCCCGAAAGGAAATGAAATTTCATTTCGGGAAGGGAAAAGGAATCTTGCGATTTCAATGGGGACCAATAGAGGAATCTTTGGTGCATGTCCCTGCACTTGATGGCAGGCCATGCCTTTTGATGGCTTTGACTTTGGGAAAGATTTTTTTCTTTTTTTGGTTGTTTTCTGAAGTGTTCATGCCATGTCCCTCATATCTTGCCCTCTAAGTTGTGTCTTCCTCCTTGACTTTTTCCCCTGCTTTTGCAACATCTGTGAGCTTAGTTTTGGTATCTTTTGGTCTTTTGCACTGCACCTGCTAAAACCCCAGGCCACTTTCTGAGAGTCGTTAATTTCCCTAATTTTCTTTTTTTCTCCTCCAATTGCAATTCCTTTGATGGTGTCTCCATTCCAGCGTGTTTGTATGTCCTTCTTTTCTGTTTTGGCCTTCAGTGGGGATCAATTTTGGCAAGCTTTGCTGCATGTGCCTGCCCTTGGGGCGTATGGCCTGCCTGCATTTTGATGGCTTTGACTTTGGGAAAGATTTTTTCTTTTTTTTTTTTTTTTATTATTTTAAGTATTCATGCCATGTCCCTCATATCTTGCCCCCTAAGTTGTGTCTTCCTCCTTGACTTTTTCCCCTGCTTTTGCAACATCTGTGAGCTTAGTTTTGGCACATTTTGGTCCTTTGCACTGCACCTGATATAAACCCAGGCCATTTTTTTAGAGTCAGTAATTTCCCTAATTTTCTTTTTTTCTCCTCCAATTGCAATTCCTTTGATGTTGACTCCTTTCCAGCGTGTTTGTAGGTCCTTCTTTTCTGTTTTGGCCTTCAGTGGGGATCAATTTTGGCAAGCTTTGCTGCATGTGCCTGCCCTTGGTGGCGTATGGCCTGCCTGCATTTTGATGGCTTTGACTTTGGGAAAGATTTTTTCTTTTTTTTTTTTTTATTATTTTAAGTATTCATGCCATGTCCCTCATATCTTGCCCCCTAAGTTTTGTCTTCCTGCTTCACTTTTTCCCTTGCTTTTGCAACATCTGTGAGCTTAGTTTTGGCACCTTTTGGTCCTTTGCAATGCAGCTGATTTCCTCACAGCCTATTTTTTGAAGAGACTAAAATTCCCGATTTTCTGCTTTTTTCAGTTGCATTTCATTTGAACCTATCTCCTTTCCAGAGTGTTTGTAAGCCTTTCTTTTGGGATTCGCAAGGTTCCTTTTCCCTTCCCGAAAGGAAATTTCATTTCCTTTCGGGAAGGGAAAAGGAATCTAGCGATTTCAATGGGGACCAATAGGGGAATCTTTGGTGCATGTCCCTGCGCTTGATGGCAGGCCATGCCTTTTGATGGCTTTGACTTTGGGAAAGATTTTTTCTTTTTTTGGTTGTTTTCTAAAGTGTTCATGCCATGTCCCTCGTATCTTGCCCCCTGAGTTGTGTCTTCCTCCTTGACTTTTTCCCCTGCTTTTGCAACTTCTGTGAGCTTAGTTTTGGCATCTTTTGGTCCTTCGCACTGCACCTGATATTATCCCGGGCCATTTTCTCAGAGTCACTAAATTTCCCAAATTTTCTTTTTTTCTCCTCCACTTGCAATTCCTTTGATGTTGACTCCTTTCCAGCATGTTTGTAAGTCCTTCTTTTCTGTTTTGCCTTCAGTGGGGATCAATTTTGGCAAGCTTTGCTGCATGTGCCTGCCCTTGGTGGCGTATGGCCTGCCTGCATTTTGATGGCTTTGACTTTGGGAAAGATTTTTTCTTTTTTTTTTTCTCTTTTGTTTTAAGCATTCATGCCATGTCCTTCATATCTTGCCCCCTAAGTTGTGTCTTCCTCCTTGACTTTCTCCCCTGCTTTTGCAACATCTGTGAGCTTAGTATTGGCATCTTTTGGTCCTTTGCACTGCACCTGCTGAAACCCCAGGCCACTTTCTAAGAGTCATTAAATTTCCCAAATTTTCATTTTTTCTCCTCCAATTGCAATTCCTTTGATGTTGACTCCTTTCCAGCGTGTTTGTAGGTCCTTCTTTTCTGTTTTGGCCTTCAGTGGGGATCAATTTTGGCAAGCTTTACTGCATGTGCCTGCCCTTGCTGGCGTATGGCCTGCCTGCATTTTGATGGCTTTGACTTTGGGAAAGATTTTTTCTTTTTTTTTTTTTTTTATTATTTTAAGTATTCATGCCATGTCCCTCATATCTTGCCCCCTAAGTTGTGTCTTCCTGCTTGACTTTTTCCCCTGCTTTTGCAACATCTGTGAGCTTAGTTTTGGCACCTTTTGGTCCTTTGCAATGCAGCTGATTTCCTCACAGCCTATTTTTTGAAGAGACTAAAATCCCCAATTTTCTGCTTTTTTCAGTTGCATTTCATTTGAACCTATCTCCTTTCCAGAGTGTTTGTAAGCCTTTCTTTTGGGATTCGCTAGATTCCTTTTCCCTTCCCGAAAGAAAATTTGATTTCCTTTCGGGAAGGGAAAAGGAATCTTGCGATTTCAATGGGGACCAATAGGGGAATCTTTGGTGCATGTCCCTGCACTTGATGGCAGGCCATGCCTTTTGATGGCTTTGACTTTGGGAAAGATTTTTTCTTTTTTTTTTTTTTTTTATTATTTTAGGTGTTCATGCCATGTCCCTCATATCTTGCCCCCTAAGTTGTGTCTTCCTCCTTGACTTTCTCCCCTGCTTTTGCAACATCTGTGAGCTTAGTATTGGCATCTTTTGGTCCTTTGGACTGCACGTGATATAAACATCAGGCCACTTTCTAAGAGTCATTAAATTTCCCAAATTTTCTTTTTTTCTCCTCCAATTGCAATTGCTTTGATGGTGTCTCCATTCCAGCGTGTTTGTAGGTCCTTCTTTTCTGTTTTGGCCTTCAGTGGGGATCAATTTTGGCAAGCTTTGCTGCATGTGCCTGCCCTTGGTGGCGTATGGCCTGCCTGCATTTTGATGGCTTTGACTTTGGGATAGATTTTTTCTTTTTTTTTTTCTTTTTAGTTTTATGTATTCATGCCATGTCCCTCATATCTTGCCCCCTGAGTTGTGTCTTCCTCCTTGACTTTTTCCCCTGCTTTTGCAACATCTGTGAGCTTAGTTTTGGCACCTTTTGGTCCTTTGCACTGCACCTGATATAAACCCCAGGCCATTTTCATAGAGTCACTAAATTTCCCAAATTTTCTTTTTTTCTCCTCCAATTGCAATTCCTTTGATGTTGACTCCTTTCCAGCGTGTTTGTAGGTCCTTCTTTTCTGTTTTGGCCTTCAGTGGGGATCAATTTTGGCAAGCTTTGCTGCATGTGCCTGCCCTTGGTGGCGTATGGCCTGCCTGCATTTTGATGGCTTTGACTTTGGGAAAGTTTTTTTCGTTTTTTTTTTTTTATTATTTTAAGTATTCATGCCATGTCCCTCATATCTTGCCCCCTAAGTTGTGTCTTCCTCCTTCACTTTTTCCCCTGCTTTTGCAACATCTGTGAGCTTAGTTTTGGCACCTTTTGGTCCTTTGCAATGCAGCTGATTTCCTCACAGCCTATTTTTTGAAGAGACTAAAATTCCCGATTTTCTGCTTTTTTCAATTGCATTTCATTTGAACCTATCTCCTTTCCAGAGTGTTTGTAAGCCTTTCTTTTGGGATTCGCAAGATTCCTTTTCCCTTCCCGAAAGGAAATGAAATTTCATTTCGGGAAGGGAAAAGGAATCTTGCGATTTCAATGGGGACCAATAGAGGAATCTTTGGTGCATGTCCCTGCACTTGATGGCAGGCCATGCCTTTTGATGGCTTTGACTTTGGGAAAGATTTTTTTCTTTTTTTGGTTGTTTTCTGAAGTGTTCATGCCATGTCCCTCATATCTTGCCCTCTAAGTTGTGTCTTCCTCCTTGACTTTTTCCCCTGCTTTTGCAACATCTGTGAGCTTAGTTTTGGTATCTTTTGGTCTTTTGCACTGCACCTGCTAAAACCCCAGGCCACTTTCTGAGAGTCGTTAATTTCCCTAATTTTCTTTTTTTCTCCTCCAATTGCAATTCCTTTGATGGTGTCTCCATTCCAGCGTGTTTGTATGTCCTTCTTTTCTGTTTTGGCCTTCAGTGGGGATCAATTTTGGCAAGCTTTGCTGCATGTGCCTGCCCTTGGGGCGTATGGCCTGCCTGCATTTTGATGGCTTTGAATTTGGGAAAGATTTTTTCTTTTTTTTTTTTTTTTTTGTTTTAAGTATCCATGCCATGTCCCACATATCTTGCTCCCTAAGTTGTGTCTTCCTCCTTCACTTTTTCCCCTGCTTTTGCAACATCTGTGAGCTTAGTTTTGGCACCTTTTGGTCCTTTGCAATGCAGCTGATTTCCTCACAGCCTATTTTTTGAAGAGACTAAAATTCCCGATTTTCTGCTTTTTTCAATTGCATTTCATTTTAACCTATCTCCTTTCCAGAGTGTTTGTAAGCCTTTCTTTTGGGATTCGCAAGATTCCTTTTCCCTTCCCGAAAGGAAATTTCATTTCCTTTCGGGAAGGGAAAAGGAATCTTGCGATTACAATAGGGACCAATAGAGGAATCTTTGGTGCATGTCCCTGCACTTGATGGCAGGCCATGCCTTTTGATGGCTTTGACTTTGGGAAAGATTTTTTTCTTTTTTTGGTTGTTTTCTGAAGTGTTCATGCCATGTCCCTCATATCTTGCCCCCTAAGTTGTGTCTTCCTCCTTCACTATTTCCCCTGCTTTTGCAACATCTGTGAGCTTAGTTTTGGCATCTTTTGGTCCTTTGCACTTCACCTCATAAAACCCCAAGCCATTTTCTTAGAGTCACTAAATTTCCCGAATTTTTCTTTTTTTCTCCTCCAATTGCAATTCCTTTGATGGTGCCTCCATTCTACCGTGTTTGTAAGTCCTTCTTTTCTCTTTTGGCCTTCAGTGGGGATCAATTTTGTCAAGCTTTGCTGCATGTGCCTACCCTTGGTGGCGTATGGCCTGCCTGCATTTTGATGGCTTTGACTTTGGGAAAGATTTTTTTTTTTTTCTTCTTTTTTGTTTTAAGCATTCATGCCATGTCCCTCATATCTTGCCCCCTGAGTTGTGTCTTCCTCCTTGACTTTTTCCCCTGCTTTTGCAACATCTGTGAGCTTAGTTTTGGCATCTTTTGGTCCTTTGCACTGCACCTGCTAAAACCCCAGGCCACTTTCTAAGAGTCACTAAATTTCCCAAATTTTCATTTTTTCTCCTCCAATTGCAATTCCTTTGATGTTGACTCCTTTCCAGCGTGTTTGTAAGTCCTTCTTTTCAGATTTGCCATCAGTGGGGATCAATTTTGGCAAGCTTTGCTGCATGTGCCTTCACTTGCTGGTGTATGGCCTGCCTGCATTTTGATGGCTTTGACTTTGGGAAAGATTTTTTCTATTTTTTTTTTTTTATTATTTTAAGTATTCATGCCATGTCCCTCATATCTTGCCCCCTAAGTTGTGTCTTCCTCCTTGACTTTTTCCCCTGCTTTTGCAACATCTGTGAGCTTAGTTTTGGCACATTTTGGTCCTTTGCACTGCACCTGATATAAACCCAGGCCATTTTTTTAGAGTCAGTAATTTCCCTAATTTTCTTTTTTTCTCCTCCAATTGCAATTCCTTTGATGTTGACTCCTTTCCAGCGTGTTTGTAGGTCCTTCTTTTCTGTTTTGGCCTTCAGTGGGGATCAATTTTGGCAAGCTTTGCTGCATGTGCCTGCCCTTGGTGGCGTATGGCCTGCCTGCATTTTGATGGCTTTGACTTTGGGAAAGATTTTTTCTTTTTTTTTTTTTAATTATTTTAAGTATTCATGCCATGTCCCTCATATCTTGCCCCCTAAGTTTTGTCTTCCTGCTTCACTTTTTCCCTTGCTTTTGCAACATCTGTGAGCTTAGTTTTGGCACCTTTTGGTCCTTTGCAATGCAGCTGATTTCCTCACAGCCTATTTTTTGAAGAGACTAAAATTCCCGATTTTCTGCTTTTTTCAGTTGCATTTCATTTGAACCTATCTCCTTTCCAGAGTGTTTGTAAGCCTTTCTTTTGGGATTCGCAAGGTTCCTTTTCCCTTCCCGAAAGGAAATTTCATTTCCTTTCGGGAAGGGAAAAGGAATCTAGCGATTTCAATGGGGACCAATAGGGGAATCTTTGGTGCATGTCCCTGCGCTTGATGGCAGGCCATGCCTTTTGATGGCTTTGACTTTGGGAAAGATTTTTTCTTTTTTTGGTTGTTTTCTAAAGTGTTCATGCCATGTCCCTCGTATCTTGCCCCCTGAGTTGTGTCTTCCTCCTTGACTTTTTCCCCTGCTTTTGCAACTTCTGTGAGCTTAGTTTTGGCATCTTTTGGTCCTTCGCACTGCACCTGATATTATCCCGGGCCATTTTCTCAGAGTCACTAAATTTCCCAAATTTTCTTTTTTTCTCCTCCACTTGCAATTCCTTTGATGTTGACTCCTTTCCAGCATGTTTGTAAGTCCTTCTTTTCTGTTTTGCCTTCAGTGGGGATCAATTTTGGCAAGCTTTGCTGCATGTGCCTGCCCTTGGTGGCGTATGGCCTGCCTGCATTTTGATGGCTTTGACTTTGGGAAAGATTTTTTCTTTTTTTTTTTCTCTTTTGTTTTAAGCATTCATGCCATGTCCTTCATATCTTGCCCCCTAAGTTGTGTCTTCCTCCTTGACTTTCTCCCCTGCTTTTGCAACATCTGTGAGCTTAGTATTGGCATCTTTTGGTCCTTTGCACTGCACCTGCTGAAACCCCAGGCCACTTTCTAAGAGTCATTAAATTTCCCAAATTTTCATTTTTTCTCCTCCAATTGCAATTCCTTTGATGTTGACTCCTTTCCAGCGTGTTTGTAGGTCCTTCTTTTCTGTTTTGGCCTTCAGTGGGGATCAATTTTGGCAAGCTTTACTGCATGTGCCTGCCCTTGCTGGCGTATGGCCTGCCTGCATTTTGATGGCTTTGACTTTGGGAAAGATTTTTTCTTTTTTTTTTTTTTTTATTATTTTAAGTATTCATGCCATGTCCCTCATATCTTGCCCCCTAAGTTGTGTCTTCCTGCTTGACTTTTTCCCCTGCTTTTGCAACATCTGTGAGCTTAGTTTTGGCACCTTTTGGTCCTTTGCAATGCAGCTGATTTCCTCACAGCCTATTTTTTGAAGAGACTAAAATCCCCAATTTTCTGCTTTTTTCAGTTGCATTTCATTTGAACCTATCTCCTTTCCAGAGTGTTTGTAAGCCTTTCTTTTGGGATTCGCTAGATTCCTTTTCCCTTCCCGAAAGAAAATTTGATTTCCTTTCGGGAAGGGAAAAGGAATCTTGCGATTTCAATGGGGACCAATAGGGGAATCTTTGGTGCATGTCCCTGCACTTGATGGCAGGCCATGCCTTTTGATGGCTTTGACTTTGGGAAAGATTTTTTCTTTTTTTTTTTTTTTTATTATTTTAGGTGTTCATGCCATGTCCCTCATATCTTGCCCCCTAAGTTGTGTCTTCCTCCTTGACTTTTTCCCCTGCTTTTGAAACATCTGTGAGCTTAGTTTTGGCATCTTTTGGTCCTTTGGACTGCACGTGATATAAACATCAGGCCACTTTCTAAGAGTCATTAAATTTCCCAAATTTTCTTTTTTTCTCCTCCAATTGCAATTGCTTTGATGGTGTCTCCATTCCAGCGTGTTTGTAGGTCCTTCTTTTCTGTTTTGGCCTTCAGTGGGGATCAATTTTGGCAAGCTTTGCTGCATGTGCCTGCCCTTGGTGGCGTATGGCCTGCCTGCATTTTGATGGCTTTGACTTTGGGATAGATTTTTTCTTTTTTTTTTTCTTTTTAGTTTTATGTATTCATGCCATGTCCCTCATATCTTGCCCCCTGAGTTGTGTCTTCCTCCTTGACTTTTTCCCCTGCTTTTGCAACATCTGTGAGCTTAGTTTTGGCACCTTTTGGTCCTTTGCACTGCACCTGATATAAACCCCAGGCCATTTTCTTAGAGTCACTAAATTTCCCAAATTTTCTTTTTTTCTCCTCCAATTGCAATTCCTTTGATGTTGACTCCTTTCCAGCGTGTTTGTAGGTCCTTCTTTTCTGTTTTGGCCTTCAGTGGGGATCAATTTTGGCAAGCTTTGCTGCATGTGCCTGCCCTTGGTGGCGTATGGCCTGCCTGCATTTTGATGGCTTTGACTTTGGGAAAGTTTTTTTCGTTTTTTTTTTTTTATTATTTTAAGTATTCATGCCATGTCCCTCATATCTTGCCCCCTAAGTTGTGTCTTCCTCCTTCACTTTTTCCCCTGCTTTTGCAACATCTGTGAGCTTAGTTTTGGCACCTTTTGGTCCTTTGCAATGCAGCTGATTTCCTCACAGCCTATTTTTTGAAGAGACTAAAATTCCCGATTTTCTGCTTTTTTCAATTGCATTTCATTTGAACCTATCTCCTTTCCAGAGTGTTTGTAAGCCTTTCTTTTGGGATTCGCTAGATTCCTTTTCCCTTCCCGAAAGAAAATTTGATTTCCTTTCGGGAAGGGAAAAGGAATCTTGCGATTTCAATGGGGACCAATAGGGGAATCTTTGGTGCATGTCCCTGCACTTGATGGCAGGCCATGCCTTTTGATGGCTTTGACTTTGGGAAAGATTTTTTCTTTTTTTTTTTTTTTTATTATTTTAGGTGTTCATGCCATGTCCCTCATATCTTGCCCCCTAAGTTGTGTCTTCCTCCTTGACTTTTTCCCCTGCTTTCGCAACATCTGTGAGCTTAGTTTTGGCATCTTTTGGTCCTTTGCACTGCACCAGATATAAACCCAGGCCACTTTCTTAGAGTCAGTAAATTTCCCAAATTTTTTTTTTTCTCCTCCAATTGCAATTCCTTTGATGGTGTCTCATTCCAGCGTGTTTGTAGGTCCTTCTTTTCTGTTTTGGCCTTCAGTGGGGATCAATTTTGGCAAGCTTTGCTGCATGTGCCTGCCCTTGGTGGCGTATGGCCTGCCTGCATTTTGATGGCTTAGACTTCGGGAAAGATTTTTTCTTTTTTTTTTTTTTTTTTTTTTTAAGTATTCATGCCATGTCCCTCATATCTTGCCCCCTAAGTTGTGTCTTCCTCCTTGACTTTTTCCCCTGCTTTTGCAAAATCTGTGAGCTTAGTTTTGGCACCTTTTGGTCCTTTGCAATGCAGCTGATTTCCTCACAACTTATTTTTTGAAGAGACTAAAATTCCCGATTTTCTGCTTTTTTCAGTTGCATTTCATTTGAACCTATCTCCTTTCCAGAGTGTTTGTAAGCCTTTCTTTTGGGATTCGCAAGATTCCTTTTCCCTTCCCGAAAGGAAATTTCATTTCCTTTCGGGAAGGGAAAAGGAATCTTGCGATTTCAATGGGGACCAATAGATGAATCTTTGGTGCATGTCCCTGCACTTGATGGCAGGCCATGCCTTTTGATAGCTTTGACTTTGGGAAAGATTTTTTTCTTTTTTTGGTTGTTTTCTGAAGTGTTCATGCCATGTCCCTCATATCTTGCCCCCTAAGTTGTGTCTTCCTCCTTGACTTTTTCCCCTGCTTTTGCAACATCTGTGAGCTTAGTTTTGGCATCTTTTGGTCCTTTGCACTGCACCTGATAAAACCCCAGGCCATTTTCTAAGAGTCATTAAATTTCCCAAATTTTCTTTTTTTCTCCTCCAATTGCAATTCCTTTGATGGTGCCTCCATTCCAGCGTGTTTGTAGGTCCTTCTTTTCTGTTTTGGCCTTCAGTGGGGATCAATTTTGGCAAGCTTTGCTGCATGTGCCTGCCCTTGGTGGCGTATGGCCTGCCTGAATTTTGATGGCTTTGACTTTGGGAAAGTTTTTTTCTTTTTTTTTTCTTTTTTGTTATAAATAATCATGTCATGTCCCTCATATCTTGCCCCCTGAGTTGTGTCTTCCTCCTTGAATTTTTCCCCTGCTTTTGCAACATCTTTGAGCTTAGTTTTGGCATCTTTTGGTCCTTTGCACTGCACCTGATAAAACCCCAGGCCATTTTCTTAGAGTCATTATTTCCCAAATTTTCTTTTTTTCTCCTCCAATTGCAATTCCTTGGATGTTGACTCCTTTCCAGCGTGTTTGTAAGTCCTTCTTTTCTGTTTTGCCTTCAGTGGGGATCAATTTTGGCAAGCTTTGCTGCATGTGCCTGCCCTTGGTGGCGTATGGCCTGCCTGCATTTTGATGGCTTTGACTTTGGGAACGATTTTTTCTTTTTTTTTTTTTTAATATTTTAAGTATTCATGCCATGTCGCTCATATCTTGCCCCCTGTTGTGTCTTCCTGCTTGACATTTTCCCCTGCTTTTGCAACATCTGTGAGCTTAGTTTTGGCATCTTTTGGTCCTTTGCACTGCACCTGATATAAACCAAGGCCATTTTCTTAGAGTCACTAAATTTCCCAAATTTTTTTTTTTCTCCTCCAATTGCAATTCCTTTGATGGTGTCTCATTCCAGCGTGGTTGTAAGTCCTTCTTTTCTGTTTTGGCCTTCAGTGGGGATCAATTTTGGCAAGCTTTGCTGCATGTGCCCGCACTTGCTGGCGTATGGCCTACCTGCATTTTGATGGCTTAGACTTTGGGAAAGATTTTTTCTTTTTTTTTTTTTTTTTGTTTTAAGTATTCATGCCATGTCCTTCATATCTTGCCCCCTAAGTTGTGTCTTCCTCCTTGACTTTTTCCCCTGCTATTGCAACATCTGTGAGCTTAGTTTTGGCATCTTTTGGTCCTTTGCACTGCACCTGATAAAACCCCAGGCCATTTTCTAAGAGTCATTAAATTTCCCAAATTTTCTTTTTTTCTCCTCCAATTGCAATTCCTTTGATGGTGCCTCCATTCCAGCGTGTTTGTAGGTCCTTCTTTTCTGTTTTGGCCTTCAGTGGGGATCAATTTTGGCAAGCTTTGCTGCATGTGCCTGCACTTGCTGGCGTATGGCCTGCCTGCATTTTGATGGCTTTGACTTTGGGAAAGTTTTTTTCTTTTTTTTTTCTTTTTTGTTATAAATGTTCATGTCATGTCCCTCATATCTTGCCCCCTGAGTTGTGTCTTCCTCCTTGAATTTTTTCCCCTGCTTTTGCAACATCTTTGAGCTTAGTTTTGGCATCTTTTGGTCCTTTGCACTGCACCTGATAAAACCCCAGGCCATTTTCTTAGAGTCATTATTTCCCAAATTTTCTTTTTTTCTCCTCCAATTGCAATTCCTTGGATGTTGACTCCTTTCCAGCGTGTTTGTAAGTCCTTCTTTTCTGTTTTGCCTTCAGTGGGGATCAATTTTGGCAAGCTTTGCTGCATGTGCCTGCCCTTGGTGGCGTATGGCCTGCCTGCATTTTGATGGCTTTGACTTTGGGAACGATTTTTTCTTTTTTTTTTTTTTAATATTTTAAGTATTCATGCCATGTCGCTCATATCTTGCCCCCTAAGTTGTGTCTTCCTGCTTGACTTTTTCCCCTGCTTTTGCAACATCTGTGAGCTTAGTTTTGGCATCTTTTGGTCCTTTGCACTGCACCTGATATAAACCAAGGCCATTTTCTTAGAGTCACTAAATTTCCCAAATTTTTTTTTTTCTCCTCCAATTGCAATTCCTTTGATGGTGTCTCATTCCAGCGTGGTTGTAAGTCCTTCTTTTCTGTATTGGCCTTCAGTGGGGATCAATTTTGGCAAGCTTTGCTGCATGTGCCCGCACTTGCTGGCGTATGGCCTGCCTGCATTCTGTTGGCTTTGACTTTGGGAAAGATTTTTTCTTTTTTTTTTTTTTTTTGTTTTAAGTATTCATGCCATGTCCCTCATATCTTGCCCCCTAAGTTGTGTCTTCCTCCTTGACTTTTTCCCCTGCTTTTGCAACATCTGTGAGCTTAGTTTTGGCACCTTTTGGTCCTTTGCACTGCACCTGATATAAACCCAGGCCATTTTCTTAGAGTCATTAAATTTCCCATTTTTTTTTTTTTCTCCTCCTATTGCAATTCCTTAATGGTGTCTCCATTCCAGCGTGTTTATAAGTACTTTTTTCTGTTTTGGCCTTCAGTGGGGATCAATTTTGGCACGCTTTGCTGCATGTGCCTGCACTTGCTGGCGTATGGCCTGCCTGCATTTTGATGGCTTTGACGTTGGGAAAGATTTTTCCTTGTTTTTTTTTTTTTTTGTTTAAGTGTTCATGCTATGCCCCTCATATCTTGCCCCCTAAGCTTTGTCTTCCTCCTTGACTTTTTCCACTGCTTTTGACACATCTGTGAGCTTAGTTTTGGCACCTTTTGGTCCTTTGCAGTGCACCTGATATAAATCTGGGCCATTTTCTTAGAATCACTAAATTTCCCAAATTTTTCATTTTTTCTCCTCCAATTGCAATTCCTTTGATGGTGCCTCCATTCCAGCTGGTTCGCAGGTCCTTCTTTTCTGTTTTGGCCTTCAGTGTGGATCAGTTTTGGCAAGCTTTGCTGCATTTGCCTGCACTTACAGGTGTATGGCCTGCCTGCCTTTTGATGGCTTTGAATTTGGGAAAAATTTTTCTGTTTTTGGTTGTTTTCTGAAGTGTCCATGCCATGTCCCTCATATCTTGCCCCCTAAGTGGTGTCTTCCTCCTTCACTTTTTCCCCTGCTTTTGCAACATCTGTGAGCTTAGTTTTGGCACCTTTTGGTCCTTTGCAATGCAGCTGATTTCCTCACAGCCTATTTTTTGAAGACAGTAAAATACCCCATTTTCTGATTTTTTCCAGTTGCATTTCATTTGGACCTATCTCCTTTCCAGAGTGTTTGTAAGCCTTTCCTTTGGGGTTCGCAAGATTCCTTCTCCCTTCCCGAAAGGAAATGAAATTTCTTGCGATTTCAATGGGGACCGATAAAGGAATTTTTGGTGCATTTACCTGCCCTTGATGGCATGCCATGCCTTTTGATGGCTTTGACTTGGGGAAAGATTTTTTTCTTTTTTTGGTTGATTTCTGAAGTGTCCATGCCATGTCCCTCATATCTTGCCCCCTACGTTGTGTCTTCCTCCTTGACTTTTTCCCCTGTTTTTGCTACATCTGTGAGCTTGGTTTTGGCATCTTTTGGTCCTTTGCACTGCACCTGATGTAATCACGGGTGATTTTCTTAGAGTCACTAAATTTCCCAAATTTTCTTTTTTTCTCCTCCAATTGCAATTCCTTTGATGGAGTCTCCATTCCAGTGTGTTTGTAGGTCCTTCTTTTCTGTTTTGGCCTTCAGTGGGGATCAATTTTGGCAAGCTTTGCTGCATGTGCCTGCACTTGCTGGCGTATGGCCTGCCTG